>CAAKHD010013491.1:513194-523949 GCA_901007705.1 Fistularia tabacaria
CAGAGACAGAAATTCCGCTGAGAGACATTCTTTTTGCATTTTTTTGCTCTTTAAATCGGTCTATTATAGTAAAGGTTTAATGGTGTATGTGTGTGTGTGTGTGTGTGTGTGTGTGTGTGTGTGTGTGTGTGTGTGTGTGTGTGTGTGTGTGTGTCCGGCAACTGTATTCATCACACTTAATTGTTCTTTTCAGTACCGTTGCATTTGCATTTGTGACCTATGCATTTGTTCATTTATGTTTAAGGTTGATGGATAGATATTGAAACCGTGATGGCGCTTGAGGCTTACGTGCTCAGTGGAAAACTTTTGCTGTGTGTGTTACTTCATCAAATAAGCCACAGCTTGCTAGTGAGTTTTCGTTATCTTAAAATGAATTATATTGGAGGAAAATCGGGCTTGCATTTTATATTGTACTTCGTGTATATAACTATGGCCCATACAGTTGCGTTCTGATTTGTTCTACAAAAACTTAACAGATGAGTTCCGTGTCATGCGATCTGAGGTTCTTCCTCCCTGTCTCTGTTTTTGCTGGCTCCAATTCACAGAGGCTCAGTCACGCTGCCGTGGCAACAAGATTATACAATGTTCACTGTGTGGTGTAAGATATTGTGATTGTCATGGCAACACTTTCTTTATCTGTGGTTGTGCTGACCATTTCTGATTGAGGATTAATACTGAAGATACTTTGAGGATGACGACCTCGGGTTGTGATCCTATCACATATCCCCAGTGTGAATCTGTCGAATTAGAATTCTTTTAACTGGAGGAAAAATATAAACAGACTACTTTGGGAGAAATCCTGAGCACATACAAAGTGAATTTACTATCATATCAGGCGACTGATATCAGGCTGATCTTGGGAATTTATTTGTAAAGTTGAAAAATTGGAGAGATGAAGATCATTGCTTCTATGGTATTAACTCATAACCAATTAAGGAATTCAGTGCTCCCTCTGATGGAGGGATTGTTAGGGTTGATCTGGCAAACAAATGTTAATTAGTACATAAAACCGTTCCGACATGATGCAGTGGTCCTGTGCTCTTTTTCAGTCCATTAAATTCCATTTCGATTTTACCCTGGGGCACTCATAAGGATAATGCATTCAGTAATCACACGTTCCTGTAAAAGTATAGTCTTTAGGGAGCTTTGATGTAAGTTGCTCATATTTCAGTAAAAACGTCAAAAAGAATAATAGTAACAATGATAACAATAATGGTAATCATTACAATGATGATAACTTTAAATAAATAAATAGATAAACTGCCCTGTTCCCACTGTTATACTTCACTGGATAGAGTCTGTCGAAGAAATCAACATAAAAAAGCGAAATGAAACAATCCTCTTAATGAGAGTATAATGATGACAAGAACAGCAGAATGTCTGCATCGATTCCTGCCTCTACATTTGGTTAGACATCCGAAAGAGACTTTTCAAGCTGCATTCTCTTCTTCGGCATGTAGGTCATCTGGAGCAAAAGAAGCAGAGCTTGGAGCGTCACTATTGGTTGGCTAAATTAACATCAACAAAGAACGCCTCAGTTTGCTCCTTTTTTTGATGACATGTTTTTTTTGAAGCACTTGATGTCAGGGTGTTTCATGTATAATTCTAGGACTCTTCATTGCTGATCAGGACCTCCTAACTTTTGTTGTAATAAAAAAAAACAACAAAGGTTGTGGAAATTTGAGTTTTAAGGATTTAAACCTGAGGTTAAATCACTGTACTGTTTTTAGTGATGTTTCAAGATGAAACAGTATACATCTGCTTTTACTTTAAAATCATCATGACTGATGTCCAAGATGACTGGACAATACACTGTATCACATTATCAGAAACATCTCTGTGTCAGACACAGTAATGTTATTCATCATGGCAATTAGACATCTTTGCATGTGGAGGCTTCATTTGTGTTGAACACCAGGATGCAGTACCCCTTATTTTGATGCTTACTCACATGAATAAGTCATTTTTTAGGGCTATCCATGTTTAATCAAAACCCCTCATCTGTAATGAACGCTGTTCACCACTTGAGGATCTCACCTGATCGGGGCCGTCTCATCACCTTTGTCCAGCCACTCCTGCGGAGGGATTATGTACATACACCACAATCCCCAGTTGTAGCCGTGGGCCGCATTGGCATACTGCTGCACCTCAAATGTGTTGTACTTGATGTTGTCTATCGCAGGCAGAATGATGCGGGTGTGATCCTCTTTCATCCTCGTCAGAATAGGTTCGGCCCTTAGCATAAGAGAAAAGAAAGACTTTTACACTTTTTATCAACAACAACAATGCAGCTTAAAGAATTTTTTCAAATCTTCACTCCATAGTAAACCAATTTTTGAGTGAAAGTCCAGGGAGAAAAATTGCAGTTAAGACTTGGACAGGTCACGTATCATCTTCAGCAACCTTTGTATCACAACCAGAGGACAGCAATTCATGATTAATCTTTTAGTCCCCTCCTCTTAAACTTGTATTTAGTGAATGTCAGGTATCATTGCTCCAACATTAGTTTCATGTTTTACCAATGTTCCCTGTGTAGCTGAACTGTCTTTAGTGGGATGACAGAACTATAGTTTTAGAAACACAAAACCAAATGCAGACACAGAGAACAAGGTGGCTTTTATGAATGGCTTGTGTGACCAGTTTGATGCAAAATGATATTGTCATGTATCTTTAATTTATTTGTAATGGGGAAAGAGAAATATTGAAGAATTCCCAATGGGGATTTGGTGTAAACCCCTGTAACAAGTGAACCAAAAGGTACAAACGCTGATACATAAAAACCAAAGGCAGAGAAAAAACAAGGCAAGGCAGTTTTATTTTATTTCTCTAGGCCTCCTGCCTGGCAGTTCAAACCTCCCTCTAGCAAAATAGTCACTATCCCTACTTGCACATGTCCAAACCATCTCATCTCTTTGGCCTCTCTGACTTTATCTCCAAAACATCTAATATATGCTGTCCCGCGGATGGAGTCATTCCTGATCCTAACCATCCTCCTTACTATCCCTCCTCTGTATGTGATCAAACCATCCCAGTCTGGCTTCACTGACCATATCTCAGAAATAACATGAAATAACACTAACATGTGCTGTCCCTCTGATGGACTAATTCCTGATACTATCCATCCTTGTCACTTCAAAAAGGAAAATCAACATTTTTATCTCTACTACCTCCGGCTCTGCTTCTTGTCTTTTCCTCAGTGCCATCTGCTAAACTGTACAGTATCGCTGGTCTAACCACTGTCTTGTACATCTTTGATTACATTCCATCTGATACTCTTATCTCACATTAACCCAGGCACTTCACTCCTCACATTCCAACCTGCTTGAATGAGTTTCTTCAGATCCTTTCCACAGTCTCTGTTGCTCTAGAATGTTTACCATAATTGTTTAAAACCCTCCACCTCCTTCATCGCTACTCCCCAAAGTCTAATTGTTGCATATGGGTCCTATTATTTACACATATGTATTATGTCTTGCTGTAGCTAACCTCCATTTCTCTTTTTTCCAGGGCATACCTTTACCTCTCAAGCATATACCTCCACATGCTCTCCCTACAGAGCTCAATCTTATATGCAAGCATCATAACATCATAGTCAATGGTGATTCCCGTCTATTCTCATCTGTCAGCCTATCACCATGGTGAAGTAGTAGGGGCTGAGAACTGAGTCCTGATAAAGTCCCACCTCCTCCTTGGAATCCTTTGTCACACCTGCAGTACACCTCTCAACTGTCTCACAGTTTTTTATAGATCAACAAAGGCTTGATACAGCTCCCTCTGGCTCAGGGGGTTAGAGCAGTTGTCCTTGGAACTAAACATTCCTGGTTTGATTCCCATGCTCCTCCCAACTGTTGAGCATAACCACTAACAACAATTGCCTCTGGGCCCTCCTTCTCAGTACCACTGTAGCTCAATTTCTGGTACCCAGTAGGTTATCAGCATTGCTGGCGGTTGTTGTTAACCTGGGGCTCGACAGATCCAGTATGACAGGTCTTGGTTTTCATTTGCATGTTTAGTCTTGCAGGTTTCAGGTTGGATGCCCTTCCTGGCACAACCTTTTGCATTTATCCAGGGTTTGAACTGGCTCTAGGAGAAGACTGGCTATGTTCTCTTGAGGCTGCATTTGAAATTTAAAATAACAGAAAAATACATGACAGAAACAAATATTAAAATGAAGCTGGTAGTATAAAACCAAACAACCAATATAAGAATGACATGAATGCAGATACTCAAGTTGAAATGTGAAAGAGATAAAGATACAGAACACTGGATCGAAATGTATGATAGTAATGTGGAAAAAGATAAGAGTTTTATTACAATGTCAAGCATGTAATTTAATATGCATAACATTTGAATGTTTTTGTTTGATATATTTTTTTTAAATGCAGTAATGGGGATAAATCAAAGAACTGTAGACAATAGGCTGCAGTGTTACATTGGTTCAAAATTAAATCCTGCTCTGCCTGTGTATTTTTGACTGTTGCAGTAATCAAGCGCGGCACCATTTATAATAATGTTACTGGCTTTGGCGGTTGTAACTTTTACCTATTTATTATCTTGGGACTTCAAAAACCAACATTAATATTTGGAAGTCAATGTTTGAATTAAAATGAGACTCTGTAGAGATTAAGAAAGTGCCCCAATGTTTGCTTTACATGTTAGTAAAAACTTTCTGTGCTGACTTTCAAATGGGAGCCTGTCTTTTTCGAAGCCCTACTTAAAAGGCCATAGCAGTAAAAGCAACTTTGATTAAGAGGACATAATGAGTTTTCCAATAAAATCCCTTACTCTGACAGCACTTTGATGTGATAAATTTTGTTACTACTTATTATGTGACAGCTCCAACAAATACTGTCATCAATTAGGGCACCAAAGCTCTTTACCTGCCTTTTTGTTCGAGCTTTTTTTCACATTCGCAGCAATAACTCTCTCATCTTTTCTGTTAAATAATATCTAACTTTTAAGTTCAAGTTCTGAGACACAAAGTCATTTATTTCCCGAATATATTTTCCATAATTCTATACGTTGTTCACCAGTGGACGAACCTGGTATATTTTAGTGTTCGGTTATTTAAAGGATATTTAAAAGGTATTGTGCCCACACTGTTCCAATAATTGACACAATACATCAAGGGCACAAAGTTTTAGAATTTAACAACTTTTCCTTTCGGCTACTCCATTCAGGGGTTGCTGCAGTAACTCAACCGTGCGATCTATTGCTATTCTTCGTATCCTCTTCTCCAACACATACTGACTTCATGTCCTATTAAGTAATACATAAATAAATAAATCTTCTCTTTGGTCTTCCTCTAAACCTCCTGCCTGGCAGTTCCAACATTAGCATCCTTCTACCAAAATGTTTACTACCCTCCTCTGTACATGATCTAACCGTCTCAGTCTGGCTTCACTGACCACATCTCAGAAACACCTGTGCTGTCCCTCTGATGAACTCATTCCTGATCCTATCCATCCTTTTCATTCCCAAATAGAACATTAACATAGGTGATACTAGTATCACACATTATCACACTTTTCTCCACCTGTTCAAACCTGCTTGAATGCATTTCTTCACCTCTTTTCCGCACTCTGTTGCTCTGGACTTTTGACCCCAAGTACTTAAAATCCTCCACCTTTCCTTATCTCCACTCCCTGTAGCCTCACCTTTACACTCGGGTACGTCTCATTTACGCATACATTTTGAGCGGCAACCTTCACTTCTCTTCTTTCAAGTACATCCCTCCACCTCTCTTGATTTCTCTATCTCCTCCATGCTCTCACTAATGTTCACAATGTAATCTGCAGACATCATAGTCTATGGAGATTCTTGTCAAGAATTTATCAGCCAGTCAATCTGCATTACAAACAAGAAGGGGCTCAGAGCTAACCCCTGACACAGTCCCACTCCATCTTGAACTTCTCTGTTACACCCACTGCACACCTCACCACTGTCTCACATCTCGCTTACATGTCCTGCACCAGTCTAACATACTTCTCTGCTACACCAGACTTCCTCATACAATACCATAATTAATCTCGCGGCACCCTGTCGTAAGCTTTTCTAGTCTCTATAAAGGGACAATGCAGTTCCCTTTAACCTTTTCTGTACTTCGCTGTCAACATTCTAAAAACAAAAATTGCATAGGTAGTACTCTTCCTTGTTATGAATCATACTGCTGCTCACAAATGCTGATTTCTACTCTCAGTCTAGTTTTCCCTACTCGTTCCCATAACTTCATTGTATGGCTGATTAACTTTATTCCTCTATAGACACCACAATTCTGCACATCTCCCTTTTTCTTAAAAAATGGGCAACATCATACTTCTCCATTCTTATGGCATCTTATCACTATCTAAGATCCTGATAAATAATCAAAGCAGAAAGTCTACAACCTCTTCAATGCCCTTCTCCCTTCCCTTTTACTACTCTCTGCCACTTTGTGGTCTACAATAGTCATCTCTTCTATGCTTCCCTCTTTCCTCATTCAGCAGCTCTTCTAAGTACTCGTTCCATCTTCGCATCACTCTCTAGCATGTCAATACATTTCCCTCTCTATCCTTAATCACCTGAACCTGCTGTACATCCTTTCCATCTCTCTATCTCGGTTGTGCCAACCTGTATAAATCACTCTTTTACTGTCCAACCAAGCATAAAAGTCATTGTACGCCCTTTGTTTTGCCTTTGCTACATCTATCTTTACCTTGAGATGCATCTTCCTGTACTCCTGTCTGTTCTCTTCGGTCCCCTCAGTGTCCCATTTCTCCTTTGTTAACCACTTTCTCTGTGTATACAGAGATGCACTTTTTCCGTCCACCACCAATTCTCTTATAACTTACCCTATGTTCCTGCCTTTTCAGGAAAAAAGTATTCACTACAGCCATTTCAATTCTTTTAGCAAAGTCTACCACCATCTGTCCCTCTGTGTTCCTATTCTGGATATCAAACCTGCCCATTGCTTCTTCATTACCTCTATTGCCTGCACCAACATGTCCAGTGAAGTCTGCACCAATCATCACTTTCTCACCTCTGGGGATATTTTGCATTCTGATTCACTCCAGAAATTCTCCTTCTCCCCTACCTCACATCCCACCGGTGGGGCATAGCCACCAACAACATCGAGCATCACCTTCAATTTCCAGCATCAGACTCATCAGCCTATCTGAAACTCTTTTCATTTCCAGAATATTCCCAACAAACTTCTCCTTCAAGACAACTCCTACTCCATTTCTCTTCCCATCAATAGGTTTACTGTACATCTTAAAACCAGCACCTAAGCTTCTAGCCCTACGACCTTTCCACCTGGTCCCCTGGACACAGTATATCCACCTACTTCACTGCATCATGTCACCCATATCGCTAGCTTTTCCCGTCATGTTACAATATTCAAAGTCTCTACTCTCAGTCTGAGACTCTTGCCTTTCTTTTCCTTTCTCCGCTTCTAAACATGCCTTCCTCCCCTCTTTCTTTGGCCTGCAAAAGCCCAGTTTCCACTGGTACCCTGTGGGTTATCAGCACCAACGGCGGATGTTGTTAACCCGGGCCTCGACCTATCTGATATGAGAGTCGGAGCTTTGATTCGCATATTTGGTTTTGGCATAAGTTTTACGTCGGATGCCCTTCATGGCAAAACCCTCTGCATTTATCTGGGCTTGGGACACTGGCGCAAAAAGACACTGGCTTGTGGGCCCCTCAGGCTGCATTGGAGCAAACCTTTAATGTAATATTTCTTTTTTATATGAGAGAAAAATACCCTCTTTTGTGGGTCAACACAGATATAAACATCCGAAAGTGTCAAAACCTATTTAGTTTAACTTCCACTCCATTGACCTTACAACAACAATTCAGAATGAACTTTTAACAAAGGTCAGAAAAAACATCAAACCATGTGTTTAACTTGAGATGCAGGGCAGGATCACATTTGGTCAGCTATCATTAACAAGTTATTAGTTGGGTTGAAATTCACAGAGCATACAGAAAAGCTTTGTTTTACTGATATTTGGTATCAGTTATGGGTAACCTTAATAGTGGTGAGCTTATTTGTAAAAGTGAGTCATGTTGAGTTCAACCCCTAAAATCATACTGTGAAAAAGACCCTCTGATCCCAGAGCTATGGCAATTAGTGGGTTTTAAGAGGCAGGCCATGGTGAGGACAGAACACAGAGAGGGGGCTCAGCTGGGAGGAATAAATGCAAAATTATATATGTAGTAACACTCATTTCAGTGGAGGATGTATTAGATAAACCAAAACACGTTCATTGGAACACAAAGGAGAAATTAAGAGACTGACATTGAGGACTTTGAAAGGTGAATGCACAAGAGAACAAAAGTCTGGAAAACTCATGGCTAATATTTAAACTATATTTCAAAAAAAGGAATCTTATTATGGGGGAATAACAGAAAGACTATTCTTGTGGGTAGCATATTCAGGGAGGGCATCAGGGTTATATAAAAATCTAGGAACTTTGGACTTCATCATCCTGAACTACACCCAAATGTCAATGGAGGATATTCTGGGCCATTTCTATCATTTGTGGGGGAATAGTGGAGTTTATGTTTTCACTGGTTTGACTGGAGTTCATCTGAAGGTAATGTCAAAGTTTCTGGCCTTTTATGGTGCTCTTAATCTGACTGAGAATTTAACATCTGCATTCTCCTTTAGTAGGGGCAGAGGTTTTTTGAGGAGCAAACACAGGCAGAACAAGAAAGCAAGGACAGTGTATTAGGTTACTTGTGTAGGTATATATAGAAGGTGCTGTATGTACCAAGCAGGGTATGTACAGTCATTCGAACTTGCAGGAAAAGAAAGGCAAGTTTAAGTTTTTCAACAAAAAAAATCAGGAAGTGAGACCAACCAATAAATGACCTACTTGCTGGGCCTACTGCAATAGCGAGGCACTGCAGAACTTTAGCAATCTTTTTTAGTCTGAGGTTTCCGAATCATTACAGGTCATGGTTGTGTTCAGGAACCTCCTAGGCCATTCAGCCCAACAAATAAATATTAGCACCAATCAGCACCAACAATAAGAACAGGAAGCTGTCTGGTTCTGAGGTGAATATATGCCCCCGTCTTAAGCCACGCCCCCAACCCCTAGAAACTCAAAATTTGAAACTTGCAAACGATGGTCTCATCCACCCCAGCGACAATGGGGATGATTTAGCACCTGGTTCTGACCCGGCTGCAGTTTCCAGTAAGTGACAGTCTTAGGAGTTCAACTTGAGTATTATTTGTGCAGAAATTGGCCTCCTCAAGTCTGGAGGTAGTCTTTGGAGGTAGTTTTTGCAAATACAAATCAATGGATGATTTTTTTTATTGATTAACCATCTCCCTAATATCTTCGTTATCCATTCAAATATGTTAAACTTAAAATGACTGGTTGTTATTTTCATTGCCCAAGAACTCTTGTTTCTGTTGACTATTCTGCACCAGTGTATAGATTGAGTTATTCTAAATTAAAATACAATATATTTGAAACTCTTAGGCATGAGGGATTATTCAGTCTTATCATCCTCAGCTTTGATAGCATAAACTTTGATCTTTTCAGATCGGGATTAATGTACACACTAAATGCCAATAAAAATTATATTTCATAGAGTGATTTTGAAAGTTTGAAATACTAATGGGAAATTATTATACCATTACAGTTGATTGCATCACACCTCTCATTTTTACGCAGGCCAACAGGATGATAATCTGATGTGATTTATCCATACCTACACAGACAAAACCTCATTAAATCAATAAAAAAATCTGAAGAATGAGATATTCTGCCAATGTCAACTTAACACTTATTTGATGAATGGTAATTATGAATTTTTTGAGGTAAAGAGATTTAACATGGATTTAAGATAATTGGATTTTCAGTAACTTGATACCTAGTACCAATACACAGTTCCTAGTGCTTCTTTTTTTGTTTTCATGGGATCCAATGACAGTTACTTGAATGCTTATCCTAAAATGTTGCATATGACAAGGCAAATTTAGAAATGCAACTTAATCATCATTTTGGGTATGATTCACATGAAAGTATGAGATGCCAATCCAGGGATTGCATTTTCTTTAATTGTTCTGCTGCTTTGATTAATTCTTTAGTCAAAGTACTCTCTCAATCTCTCGTTAGCCGTGATGTCATTTAGGTCACTGGTTTTAGCCCTGCGTGTATTTTTTACATTACTTTAATATGCTTAGCTTTTTGTTAATGGCACTTAAGCTGCAGTATAACGGGAAGGTTAGTGACATTGATAATAAGATTTGTTTTTCAAATGGAGCTGCAAAACAACATTTTGGCAACTTTATAACTTTATAACAACTTATTTTTTTATTTGTTTATGCCACATATTAAGCCTTTGCTGATGGCAACTGGTCTTGGAGTCCTTAAGCTACAGAGCGACACTTAAGTCACTGCCAGTGGTAACATTAAGATAATCTTCCTCATGCTCAGAGATGGTCTCCAGCATATCTTCAAAGAAACTCCCCATACACTGAACTCCTCATTTGATATATTTCAAAATTTTAAAAAGAGGCTGTTAGTAAAGAATGATAAATTCACCCTTTTACAGATACACATGGATTTTATTTTTCCTCAATCCACAAAATGACTGTCTTCTCTCTTATGTGCCCCCCCCATCTAATTATCTGCAAAAAGTAAAAAGTAAAATTCTATACATAATAGTTAAGCAGCAAAAGGTATGGAAGAAATGGGTCGATATGGAACAGTCTTTCATGATAGACAAATAGCAGCAGCAGTGCACAGAGAATGACAT
>CAAKHD010013491.1:523969-564335 GCA_901007705.1 Fistularia tabacaria
AAAAATCCCCCCTTTTAAAATTCACAATGGTTTTTTTTTTCCCCAAACCCAAAAAATGCTGTTCTCCCCTCTTATTTGCCCCCCCCCCCCCATCTAATTATCTGCAAAAAGTAAAAAGTAAAATTCTATACAAAATAGTTAAGCAGCAAAAGGTATGGAAGAAATGGGTCGATATGGAACAGTCTTTCATGATAGACAAATAGCAGCAGCAGTGCACAGAGAATGACATCATTTCATAATGTGAATGGTTTGAGTACGAAAAAGTGGGCAGATAACTCTTGGAGAGAGTTATCTGCAAGAGATAGATTTGAGTGTATTCCAAAGCCATGCAATTTAATTTGGTTACAGGTAAGTTAATCATGGATGAACCATGAGCAGTTGGCTGCCATCAAGCAGTCCCAGGGGAGCAGTTAGGGGTTCAGTGCATGACTCAACAACACTAGGAGGAGCCGGGCAACGAACCAGCAATGTTCGGTTCCAAAGTCATCACTCTACCTTATGCGCCATGCTGCCCAATAGCATAAACCCTACATTTTTCCTGAATATTTGCCAATAAGCAATGCAAAGAGCTCCCAAGGCCCCAGTTAAATCCATAAATAGCCAAGTGAAGTTCAGTTTCTTATCATATCCTCTTCTTCTTTTACTTTCAGCTTTTCCCTTCAGGGGTCGCCACAGCAAATCAACCTTCTCCATCAAACCCTATTCTCTGTATTCTCCTCTCTCACACAGAATAACTTCATATCCTCTCTCACTTCATCCATAAATCTTAATAAAAACCAGCTGCAACTCCAGCATCCGTCGACCAATATATTCTATATCCCTCCTCTATACATGACCCAACCATCTCAGTTTGGCTTCTCTGACCTTCTCTTCAAAACAACTAACATGTGCTGTCCCTCTGATGGGACTCATTCCTGATTCTATCCATCCTTGTGACTCCCAAAGAGAACCTCAACATCTTCATCTCTGCAACCTCCAGCTATGCCTCCTGTCTTTTCGTCATTGTCACTTTTTTCGAGTCCATACAGCATCACTGGTCTCATCACTGTCTTGTACATCTTTCCTTTCATTTTGTCTGATAGTCTTCCATCGCACAGAACTCCTGACACTTTTCTCCACCCATTCCAACCTGCTTGAACCCGTTCCACACTCTCCATTGCTCTAGACCAGGGGTGTTCAATACGTCGATCGCGATCTACCAGTCGATCACAAAGGTAGTATTGGCAGATCGCACCATATTAAAAAAATAGATGTCAGCCTCTAATCCAGCCCATCACTTGATTGATATAGAGGGCAGCCAGTCAGATAACAACTGAATTTTTCCGACATTTAGGTCACCGTGCATGCGCAAACAATTGCGCTAAGTGCAGCAAAACTAACAAGCTAGTTACCTCATATTTTAAGCCCTCGGTTTTTTGATCTACCTGGTAGATCATTTTGACTTGGTCATTGTATAAGTAGCTCACATGCTGAAAAAATGTGATCACCCCTGCTCTAAACTGTTGACTCTAAATACTTGAAATCCTCCAACTTCTTGATCTCCACTCCCTGTAGCCTCACCATTCCACCCACTTTCTACTCATTCACACACATATATTCTATCTTATCTGCGAATCTATCTTCTATCTGCGAATAAACTTCATTTCTCCCCTTTCCAGATCATACCTCTACCTCTCAAGATTTTCCTCAATCTGTTCCCTGCTCTCAATACTGATCACAATGTCATCTCCGAACATGATGGTCCATGGAGATTCCTGTCTAACCTCATCTGTCAGCCTTTCCATCATCACAGCAAACAAGAAGGGGTTCATAGCTGATCCCTGATGAAGTCCCACCTTCACCTTGAACTTTTCTGTTACACCTACAGTACACCTCACCACTGTCTCACAGCCAACATACATGTCCTGCACCAGTCTAACATACTTCTCTGCCTCTCCAGACTTCCTCATACAATGCCAGAGTTCCTCTCTCGGCACCCTGTTGTATGCTTTTTCTAGGTCTACTAAAGCGCAATGCAGCTCCCTCTGACCTTCTCTGTACTTCTCAATTAGTATTCTCAAAGCGAATACTGCATCTGTAGTACTCTTTCTAGGCATGAAGCCATACTGCTGCTCACAAATGCTGACTTCTGCTCTCAGTCAACATTCCACTACTCTTTCCCATAACTTCATTGTATGGCTCATCAACTTTATCCCTCTGTAGGTAACGCAATTCTGCACATCCCCCTTATTCTTTAAAATGAGAACCATCACACTTCTTCTCCATTCCTCAGGCATCTTCTCCCTCTCTAAGATCCTGTTGAATGATCTATACTAAAGTAAATTCTCAGAGGCATCCTTCAAGATGTACATGTTTGATGGTATCATGCCCTTTTCTTAAAGTCAAGAATAAAAGACCTTTTTAATTTTTAAAGATCTGCTTCACTGTTGGGATGACAACATTTTAATCCACAATATCTAGTTTAACAGTTTTATCAAATTCTACTGAGCAAATCTCTCTCACTGTTATATGGTTCAGGTTTATTATTGTAGAAAACAATCTAAGTTTTATTAATAACAGTAATCCCACTGTAACTTTTCTGCATGTTTCAAATTTTTGAACAAGAATTATGTTGTGCTTCTAGATTTTGACCTAGACGGGTCCTTTGGTTATCAAAAGAAAATTCCGCCTGCCACAGTCTAATTGAAAATGAATGTCATCTAATATCAGTTACCTTCAGGAAAATTCCCAAACATAAACAGATGCATCAGATCAATAAATACTGTGTTCCTGCCATGTTTTATCATAAAATAATGTCCCCTGATAACCCCAAAAACGCGGGCAATGAATTGGTCAATTTAAAATGAGAAAGAGCTTTGGAACTTTCTAATGCTTTGCGTGAGCGGCGGCAGACACTGCTGTTTTCTTTTTCTCACCACATACCTCCAACACAAACAGCAGGTGGATTAAGTGCCTGATTGTTGTTGATTGTTGTCTTGCAACAGCAATTTTCAACTTGCAGAGAATCTCTCATACTGAAAAATTATTTATTGTAACAGTTTGTTGGGAAGGAGTACCCCCAACTTCCAGTAACCCAGGAAACCTTCTCTCTTTAATTGGCTGTGTCTGTGTATGCAAGAAAGTTGACCCAACCTCCTTGGCCCTCAGTCCATTGAACCTTCGAGTCTTCGGTCAGTTTGTGCATTGCTATAAGATAATTATGTTGCATAGAGGGTACTCATAATGTTCACAATCTGAATTATCCAAAGTCTCAAAAAAGCCTCTTTCATCTTTTAGAATCATAATTAATGAAACAATGAGCACACTTGACAGTTATGCTTTCCAAGTCAGTGAAAATATATCTGCTAACTTGTCAAGAGAAAGGCAAAACAAGTACACATAATACAAAAAGGTTATAATGTAGTGTTTGGGGAATTCAAAATGAATAAATTAATTACAACAAAAACAAGGTATGTATATCATTCAAATAACCATACATTATAATCAAACAGTAGATTATTATTTAATTAATCCTCAATAAATCAAACTTCCTTTCCTTTTTTTGTTAAACTTACGTATGACTCTTTCATTTTGAATAAAGACTCAGCAAATCTACTGTAATAGTGTGTAAGAGTGATTGTCTGCTGGCTTTTTGCCTTAACCTTTATCTTCAACTTACTGTGTTAAATCCCATGAAAGCTGAGTTGTTGTTTTGACACCATTTCCATCTGCTCTCCCTATCCTTGATGAAATGACTTTGCACATCCCCATTCATCTTGCAGTGTCCTTGAGACCACAACTCCCCCAGCACCCCGACTACAGAGACTGCAAGGACCCACAAAGATGATAAGACAGAGACGCTCTAGAAATGAGGACACATCTGGTTTTGACAGACAAGCCAAAGTAATTCTCCTTATCCTATCTGTTATTTCATCTGCATAGCACCAGAAAGGTTATCAAGCCGAATCATGCACACTTACATATTATGATATTATTTCCCAGTTTTCAGAGATGTCTCACCTTGTGTTGTGAAAACAGTGACAACTTTGCGAGCGGTTCCCCGCATCATGCCTTGCATTTGAAAGGTTGATTCTGATGTAGGTGCCCTTTTGATTCATCTCTTCCCTTCTGACTGCTTGTCTCCCATAAAAACTGCCAACTACACAGGGATGTAACGCTGGCTTTGTACACAAGTAAACTACGATATCACTACAATCTCAATTGCTTGTTTCTCAAATGTTTGATTCAGATTTGTCTAACTGCTCTACCTCTTTTCTCACTGCTAATATAAAAATCAAGAAGCACCTCTCTTTAAAACTTAACCAGAAAAAGACTAGATTTTGGCAAAGGGGTCTTTTACTGATGACCCAAATAATTTACAAAACAAGCACTAACCCACACTTTAAAGAGACTCAAAGCTCTAGGAGTTTACTCATGGCCTTTTAACCACATTACAGTGGGTACGGAAGTATTCAGACCCCTTTAAAACTTGCATTCTTTGTTTCATTGCATGCATTTGCTAAAATCAAAAAACTTTATTTTATTTTTCATTAATGTACAGTCAGCACCCCATGAAACATGGAGGTGGAAGCACCAGAGGTATCCTGGAAGAAAACCTCTTCCGGAGTGTGCAGGACCTCAGATTGGGCCGAAGGTTCACGTTCCAACAAGGCAATTACCCTAAGCACATAGCTGAAACAAAGGGGTGGCTTTGGAACAATTTTGTGACCATTCTTGACTGGCCCAGCCAGAATCCTGACCTAAACCCAATTGAGCATCTCTGGAGAGACCTGAAAATGGCTGTCCACCAACATTCACAATCCAACATGACAGAACTGGAGTGGATCTTCAAATCCAGTTGTGAAAAACTTGTTGCATCGTTCCCAAGAGGACTCATGGCTTTACTAGCTCAAAAGGGTGCTTCTACTCAATACTGAGCAAAGGGTCTAAATACTTATGACGATGTGATATTTTAGTTGCTCTTTTTTAATAAATTTGAAAAAATGTCTTCATTTGTTTTTTCTATCAAGATGGGGTGCTGAGTGCACATTGAGAAATAAAATGAACTTTTTTTGATTTTAGCAAATGGCTGCAATGAAACAAAGAGTGAAAAATTTAAAGGGGTCTGGATACTTTCTGAACCCACTGTAAATCTCTATTAATGCGAGGCCTTCCACAGTCTTCACATGGGTGTTTCATAGAGAAGCTCATGAATGCATAAATTACATAATACTGTTCAGTCTCCGAACTTCCATAAAAAAATGCAGAAGATAAAAGATGAAAGGAAAGGTATCCATGTAGAACCTTAATTTATTATGGAAGTGATTTCAAAGAGCAAGCTGGGATCCAGAGAGACGAACTGGAAAAGTTTCTTGCAGCCCAATATCTGAATTCTCTAGTTTTGTTGTTTTTTCAGTGCCTTTGCTCACAGTGTTGCTGATACAAATGTAAATGTGGCATAAGTCACTGTCTTTTGTATGGTTTTGGAGATCTGCCTGGCCATTGCTCTGTGAACCGATGTTGTGGAAGCATTGCCTCCTGTCGAATAGTTACATAGATATAGATATAAAAATACCACCAGATGAAGGCAAGTGTAAAGATATGATTTACTTCAGCTGCTAAAACATTTCTTAGGCCTCCATGGTTCTGAAATGTATGTCCCACTGAGTTTGATATAATGCAACTGCAAGTGCATGGGATAATAAACAGATAGAGGTTCATATCACCAAGAAGGAAACTTATACTTACTATGGGTGTGAAAATCTTTCTTTTTTTAATAATTTCAGCATGAGGAAGTATGTTTTATAATTTCTTAATTCAATCCACATGTTTGTTTCATTTTTAGATTAACTCACAAGGTCAAATCAAAGCAGAGGGTTCTGCATTTATCAAAGAATTGCTCTCTGAAGCATGTATTTCATTACAATCTTCTTGTAATGACAGTCTTATCTCCACGGCACACTCGACAGAGTGCTGCTTCCACACTGCTAATCATTAATCGTTAATAACCTGCGATTGCAACTGTACAGGGGTTTCAAAAACCAAATAAATATCAATTTCCCTTCCCCTCGTCTCTGTAGCCATGGAGGAAAGATTCTGGTAGGCAGCGAGGCCAAATTATAACAAGCTACAATTTCTTTCGATTTATCCTGTTTTATTTACTTGGAAACAGGAGGGAAATTGTTACAAAATGGAGAGCCTCTGTCTCTACGATGGATGTAAAGTGTGGGAGAAGAAGGACTGTGTGCATTTGGATGATATGTTTCATAGGTTAAAAATAGATAGAGAAAGTGAAGAATAGAGAAAGGGAAGAATAAATGTGTTCCTCTATCATTATACTTAATCAACAGCAAGAAAAGTTAAAGTGTCATGTGAGAAAATATCTGAGGGAATGATATCTCAGTTTTTAAGTAACCATATCAAGATTGATTAAATTTATATAGCAGTAAACTGTTTTGACCTCTGGTATTTAAGTGATTTTTTTTCCCAACTCTGCTTAAATCATATTTTTAGACAGCCATATAATGTAACATCACATTCAGATTTTAAGATAATTCGCCCTGATTGTAAAGAAACTCATAAGCTATAAAATTTTCAACACATGAAATTACTCCTCTTTCATATATTTGGCGGCAAGAAAGAGCATCTAAATGCAAAGGACTGTTGTGGTGGACACTGAGGGGCATGGCCTCTTACCCCACAGGACTAGGGGCTGGGAGGCGTGGCTTAAGCAGGGGGTTTATATGCATGCACCCCGCAAGTACATAATGTGGTTGTGTAGTAGTATGGTGGTGTTTAGTAATAAATGTTATCTCTCATCCAAGACTCCAAGGCTCGGTTATCGATTATTCCTCGGCAAGCGCCACATTGGTGACCCCGACGTGATGCAGCCTCAGAAATATCCAAAGATAGTCTGCTACTCGCTCGGCCCCCGGAACCCAGCCAACGGAAAAAAGGATCGATGTCATTATCAAACACCGGTGCTTGGCCTGCCACAGCTAAGGTGGGGGCCCGAGATGTTGCGTCCGGACGCTGGATTGCAGGACTCAGAAGAGCGCAGAGCTCCCGTTTTGGCACAGAGACGGAGCGGGTTGACCCCCAGCCCAAGAAGGTGTGTGATTACACCTCGGCCACATCGCCGCAACCCACTCAGCCATCCGCGTCCACCGTGACTGTCTGGCTACCGGACTTCTGGCAACCCGGATGCCTGGTTTCAGCATGTGGAAGTTCTTTTTCACCTGCAGGGAATCTTTGCAGATGATGCCAGGTACTTTTTGGTTGTAGCGGCACTGGACCAGCACTCTACACAGCGAGCCATGGCGCTGTCGTGTGACCCCCACATACAGGCAGATACACCGTGCTCAAAAGTCTCCTGATTTGGAGGTACAGCCTGTCCGCTGCTGCTTTCCGGTTTGGGCGACGGGTCGGCCGTGGACCTGATGGAAGACATGCTGGTGCTGTTGGGAGCCCAAGAGGGCGACTTCCTATTCCTGCATATTTTCGTGCGGCAGCTTCAGCCGGCAGTGAGCGTTATCTTGGCGAACTCCCACTGTCTGGCCGTTGGCGACTACCGGGTTTTGACGGCGGTAGCCGATCGTATCCTGCAGGCAACCAAGCAGTTCACAATCTGGAGCGTGGCGCTGGACCCCCTGTGGACGACGCCAGGGGTTGTGGATTCGCGCTTAGGGGGCAAAGGACCGACCTCTGCTTCTTTCACAGCAGATTCGGCAGGAAGGCTTTGTTGTGTTGACCTGTTCTTGTTCAGGGCGCCGGCAGAACCACGGAGCTGGAGCTCGGTTGCAGCAGTGGGCACTGACAGACACACCCAGCTGTTGTTCATCAGGGACTCAAGGTATAGATTGTGATTTCTGGTGGTAGCTGGCTTTCAGAAGAGCCTTCTGCCCCCAAAGTGAGCAGACATGCCGACCACAGGCAGCGGCCCACTACTAAGCATTGCAAAAAGGTCGCCCATAACGACTTTCGGTTCACGGTCGGTGTGTGTTTGTTTCGGTGGCCGCCATTTTAAGTGGGACTTTGTGATCGCCTCCATCACGGTCCCAATCATTGGTGCAGATTTTCTGTGCGCTGATGGTCTGCTCGTGGACATCGTGAACCGCTTCTTAATATATGCTGTGTCTTTCGCCACCTATCCGTGTGAGACAGGGGATGTTGGGCTGCAAGCCCACACTAACATTTTGGCAAAGTCTGCTGGCGAAATTTCCGTCGCTAACAGCGCCCAAGTTTCCATTGCAGCTACGAGGCATGATATGGAACATTTCATCCCCATGGTGGGAGCACTTGTTTTTGCGGGGGCGGCGCCGAGCCGCAGCCAAGCAAGCGACCGCCAAGGAGGAGTTTGCCTCCATTGGAACACCAAGGGATAGTGCCCCGGTCCAACAGCCCGTGGGGCCTCCCCGCTCCACATGGTGCCCATGACCGACGGGTCGTGCCACCCCTTTCGACTTTCGCCAGCTGAATAACTTCACCGCGGATGTCTGTTACCCCATCCACCACATTCAAGATTTCTCTGTGCGACTGTCAGGCTCCACTGCTTTTTCCAAGGTGGATCTGGTGTATGATTATCCCCAAGTGCCGGTGCGCGCAGAGGATGTGCCCAAGACTGGGATGGTCACCCTCTTTGGACTTTTCGAGTTCCTGCGCATGCCTTTTGCCTTGAAGGTTGCGGCTCAGACTTTCCAGAGGCTTATGGACTCTGTGATGTGTGACCTGACCTTTGTGTTTGTATACCTGGATGATATACTGGAGGCCAGCCCGTCGGCTGACGAGCACCTAGAACTCCTGACACAGGTTTTTCGTTATCTGGACAACCACAGCCTTATAGTCAACCCAGCTAAATGTCAGGTTGGGCAGCCGGTGATTGACTTCCAGGGCCATCGCATTTCACTGCAAAGTGCAGTTCCGCTGCCCGTGAAGGTGCGAGCTGCTTTTCCTCACCTGGCCTCTGTTGGGGCATTGCAGGTGTTCTTGGGCATGGTGAATTTCTACAATTGTTTCCTCCCTCAAGCTACACACCTCCTTCAGCCACTTTTTGGGGCTCTGCCATCCAGGCAGGGAAGCGACATGGTCAACTGGACTCTGGAGCGGGTTCGGGCTGTTGACGGGGCTAAGCGTGCCCTGGCTGATGCAGCCCTTCTGACCCATTCGGCTCCCGAGACGCCCATAGCATTGACGACTGACACGTCTGATGCTGCTGTGGGTTGTTGAACAGTGGGTGACGAACGCATGGTGAACCCTTGCATTCTTAAGCCGCAAACTGCAGGATAACGAGCGAAAGTATAGCGTGTTTGACAGGAGTTGTTGGAACTGTATTTGGTGACGTGTCATTTCCGTTTTCTCCTGGAAGGCCGCTTGTTTGTGGTGTATGTGGACCATAAGCCATTGACATTCACCATGTCTAAAGTGGTGGAGCCATGGTCCATCCACCAGCAGCAACATCTTGCCGCCATTTCTGAATTTACGACATTTGGCATGTGTCAGGGATGGTCAACCCTGTGGCAGATTGCCTGTCATGTGCGATAGTGTGCCCTGTGTATGTCAGGATGGATCTATCAGCTATGGCTGCTAACCAGCCCGGTGACTCTGTTCTCGCCCTGAAGTCAGCACGGGCCTCAGGCTGGAGGAGGTAGTGGTGCAGGAAGGCGGCCCTCCTGTGTGACGTCTCTACTTGCCAGCCCCGCCCAGTGGTTCCGCTGGCCTTTTGTCGGTGAGTTTTCAACTCGGTACATTCCCTCTCGCATTCAGGCGTCCCAGCGTCGGTGACGTCGGTCCCAGCTGCGGGTATATATACATGCACCCCGGAAGTGCACAATGTGGTTGTATAGTACTTTGATGGTGTTTAGTAATAAAGGTAATCTCTCATCCAAGACTCCAAGGCTCCATTTTCGATTATTCCTCGCCGAGAACCACACTGTCATATTTTTTCAACATAATAATGTTCATAAGGTGCAGACTTTAATGAAAAAAATTATGCTCTCTTGTGTTTGGGGGGATATCAAAGTATAACTTAAGAAGTAACAATGATAACAATTGCACATCCTTGCTTTAAGACAGCGCAAAGCACAGAAAACCATTGCTCCTTTGCAGAAAACCACCCTCTTATTTACTTCTCATAAACTGAGGTGGTGTAAAGAGAAACAGCTGTCAGATGCACTCGTTACACTCTGCTGCATCCTCACTGGTCTCTCAGTAGCGTCCGTGCGTGCGTGCGTGGGTGCATGTGTGCGTGCGGTAATTGTCTGATTGCCTCCACCTGCAGAGGGGTAGTATAATTGCTGGCAGGAGTTCACTGCATTCCTCGTGCCAGAGCCCCCTCCAGTCATATCCTCTGATACTTAAGCTATCATGAAACATTACTTTTTAGAATTACACTATCTGTTGAAGCACGTGAGGCTTGACACACACCTATGCATACTATTGTAGGCTTATGTTTGCTTCAAGAGTAATGCAGAGCAGTGATACATATCAGCAGCAAATGTACAGCACCCCGAGGGGAACACCATGACAATGAATCACACCACTGGCGCTGAGAGCTGGCTGCATTGTCTCTGGCTCAGTATGCACAGGCAGTGTACACAAGGTCATTGAGGGAGACTCACCACAACATTGAGAGGGAGAATCCATCTCACTTATCACTGCATGTGTCACTGTGAATAATTGTATTATGATAAATAGGGGGCTTCTTCCATTGTAGCACAGTAGATACCAGGACAGAGTACATCTGAATAAGGCAGGAGCATGAAATGTTTGCATACATTGTTGATCATATATAATCATGCATATTCAAACATACGCACAAAGATCTGAGCATCGCAAGCAAGGAGCTTGACGGTGTCTGTCATTGTCTGTATTGGTATATCTCTTTGCTCAGGGTTGTACTTGATGCAAAACACAGGGATTCTGCTCCACTTTTCATTTACTCCTGTAAATATAACCTTGTGCAAAACCAAATCTGACGTGCCACATAAAAAAAATAAATAAATAAAAAATAAAAAAAACAACAAATGAAGGCAGCAAGTTCACAGAGAGAAATGTAGACGGGCAGGTGGGTATAGAAGATAGAGATGTGTAGAATTCAAAAAAGCTGCAGCAGGTGAGGTAACTCAAAGGAAATTTGCCGAGACAACGGTGCAGATCAAGGGATGACAGAGGGGACAAAGGGAAACTCACAAGAAGGAAACTAAAACAAAGGTGAAGGGTTTATACAGGGGCAAAAGGAGCACATCAATAATTGAACTGATTTTTAATAAGGGGTACTTGTTGGATGTCTGAAATGCCTAAAGGCTTGAGTTTCCCATTCAAGCTGTGAGAGGCAAGACGGTGATCAAGTTTAAACAAATACTAAATGGTGCAACATCCAATGAAGAACCATATATACATTCAAAATATCAGCAGTAAATTCTAAATACCTTATTTGTATTCCTTTTCTTTTTTTCAGTTCTTAAATGCGTAAGGGTATAATTAGTGCAACATGTCCATGCCGGAAAATACTTATTCTCGACATAGTTGGCAAGTTTAGCCTGAGATAAACATGTATATTGCCTGAAAAGATGATTATCAATGAACAGTCATTCATATCCTGGACAATGATCTGGGAAATAAATCTAACTGACATGTCAGAAATCAAGTGAAGCTCATCACATTTGGCCGAGAGATATGTGCTATAACCCTGCTTGTGAACATAATTAAGCTTTGAGGAGCAACATTTTGTGGTGACCAGGAAAATCTACCTCTAATGGCCCTCATCCTAGGTGCACATGATTTTAAAGTAAGGCAGTGATTACCTGGTCTTTTACACACAGTTCAGTGGCAACTGGGGACTAATGCAAAGTAAATGCGATTGTGCTGGCAGCTGATTCAATACTGCGTATAACTAAATACTTAATCCAAAAACAAACCTGATTTCAGTTTCTAGTCACCCTCCGATAAGGAAAAGATTGAATAAACAACAATGGGTATTTACGTCAACAAAACCCATATCATCAAATACATGTCTCATTTCAGGGTGTTAAGAGACACATGTTACACCAGACAAGTAAAATCATGTCATCAAGTCACCATGCACTTCATTTGTTTTTTCACAACATCAGTGTTTTTGAACTTAAAGCCTTATATAAATCAAATAACAGCAACAATAGCACAAAGAAAATACTTTTGAGAAAGACCCCTATTTTCTCCTCATCAGCTTCTGGACTATGATGCATAAAGTATCAGAATTCATAATCCCCACTGCTCCTGTGAAAGTACTGATGAGCCTACCCACAGCCTGACATCGAAATTAAAATCTATCTATCGAAGTGTACACAGTTTTTATTGATTTCAGTAACCCAGCAAAGCATCCTGCCACTTTTTATAGTACTATATCTCTTGCTTTTTGACACTGAGTCAAATACATGGACATCTTTACAGCTTGTGGACATTACAATATTATTTGGGGGTTACAAATTAAAGGGTTTGTTTTAATAGCTATTTTTAATGCTTATTAATAACTAGTGTTTTGACAGATACAGTTCATCAGTGGTACCACAGTGGCCAAACCATTTATCGATGGCTGTTTCTAATCTAACCTGTAAATAGTTCTTGGATCATTTTCAAAATTCAAAATTGAAGAGGCCTTACGGATGAGATTAGATAGTTGTAATCAAGTAGTCTGCATAGCAAGTGGCAATACCAGAAGAATGTAATGCACCAGGCTGGGAATTTTTAAGGAATTCCACCATGAGGGCACACTGCACTTGAATTGCTGTCATTTATTGATTAATTTCTTTGGAGTCTTTGGTCACTGACAGTTAATAGAGATTATCTTTGAGATTTTGAGCAACTTCTTCTTTGTTTTGCAAGATTAAACCCCGATATCTGCATGAAATCAGCTTGACTAGGGCCTTTTGGAAGGGCCAGCTGAGAGCCAGCTCATTCTACTGGTTAGACAGGGTCCAGATGTCACTGACGCCGCTAATCCTACCTCGGGTCCCGGGGAACACTGGAGACTATCCTAGCGCTAACCACTGCGCCCGGTATGACATCATGTTATCATTTATTTGAAACAGTTGGACTGTTCTATGATGGGTTGTGTGAAATTCGTTCAATTTTTGGTGAGCGAGAGTGAATTGTATTTCCATAGTTTTCTACACACCTGTACCATTCACCATTCAGAAAGACTTTAACTTTTATCCAACACATTTCACTGCACTGTTGTCATCCATATTTCCCCCCCAATGCCCCCCCACCCCCCAAGCTCCTCCACTGCCTAACAGCGAGCATTGGGACCAAAAAAAACAAACATGGCAGGCTCAGATTAGCTGCCAATTACTTGTGTTGGAGTAAGTTTATTATTATCATTATTATTTATTTATTTTTTGTTGTAACCTTACAAGAAGGAAGACATTAGTCTGGGACCCCCTCAAGTAATTTCATACTGCAAAAGATCCCCCAAGTCAAATAAGCCAGAAATGTTCGACATTTGAGCTCCATTTTTAATTAAATTTTTTAGGGATCTTCCCTTTGCTGTAACTCTTCATTTGCTGGCCAGGTAATTTCCTTTTAAAGCCTAATTTTTTTATTTGGCTTTAACCTCAGTTATATAAGAAAGAGGGAAAACCCATTGATAAACCATTCCTAATGATTAAGGTAATACTGCTGCCTCAAAACTTGGCTTGGCACAACATCGAACTGCTTAATGTGTGCTAAATTTAGTATTTTGATGATGATGATGGTAATTTTACATGACATTGCTCTGTACTGAAAAGATAAGAAGAAAAAAAAACGCAGGCAAAGATGAGATGGGACACAGATAAGCCCCTGACCTGTTCATGTTAAACATGACTTTTCCCTACCAGCCAGTGTTGAACTCGACGTGGGCATCGAAGAAGCCGACAACAGGAGCTGTGGCTGCATTCCAACCGTGTATCCTGGCTCGGATCAGGCCCTCTCGCTTGCTGTTCCTCACAATCTTGACCAGGCCTGGGTAGCGTTTGTTCACATATTGGTCCAAGTTAAATTTCAGCTCCACTGAAAAAGGGCAAAAGCGAAGACAGTTCAGAATTGAGTGTCATTCAGTGTAAGTTTGAGTACATTCATTGTGGTAACTGAAGACAATTCTGATGCATCTTCGACAAAAAAAAGGTGCCATTAATGTATAACCTTGGCCAAATGGTAAGGAGTTTCTTAATATGCAAAAGTAGAAAAGACAATACAATGAGGAGCAAAATCAATTTTAATTTGCCACTCCCAAATCTCTGGGTCATGGTCAAAATTTGAGGTATATGTGGATATAGCGAGTGACAACATAATGGCCTAGAATCTGCCATTTTGGCTCTGCTTGCTTAGTAAACAACTAATCTATCTTATTTGATGGCTTGTTGATCAGAGATACAGTTATTAGCCCAAATGTCAATGTACAAAACATTTGTTTTTAATGTGGTAAACACTCACTTTTTCTCTGTGTTCCTGCAGAATTTCTAATTATACCTTCCTAAAATAACTGGTGACATTGCCTTCGGAGTCACCCCCACTGCGCTCCTGAACAACGTTCTTGTCCCTTCATTTTTTCAATTGATACCCAACTGACTTTAGTAACTCCGTGAGAAAGTGTGTCAGGTTTGCAGTTGAGCTTTCTGTGACTTTGGGAATGCAAAACATGGTGTTCCTGTTAAACACTCAAGCAAATTTTTATTTAAATGGAAGTGTTACCGCCTGTAGTTCACCACATCCTCATTACAGTTGTGCTCTTGTTGGTTTACAATCTAAATAGTCAATTTTAAGAAAAGTTTGCAGAATGAAAATTCTGAGACCAATGACTGTTTAGGTATCTGTACTAACATCCACCCTCAGTTCCAGAGGCAAGTTAACATTGGTTTCAGATCAAGGACACCAATGCAGTATAAATAACAAGGGCAAAAGCATGCAAATCATTCGAATTTGAGTTTTCTAATACAATCATCTCCACCTCACATCAAGTTATAGTGTTCTGGCAATTCAGCTGCTCCCGTTTCTTTTTCCAAATTTTGGAGATAGTCCAAAGAAATTCCATCATGTTAATTGGAAAATTTAGGAAAATTGCGCAAATTGAGACTGAGAGAGTAAATGGTTGTCTGTCCATAAATGTGGCCCTGTGATTGACTGACGACCAGTCCAGGATCTACCCCACCTCTCACCCATGGCAGCAGGGATAGGCTCCAGCATCCCCCATGACCCTAAGAGGGATATTATAGCCTCTCTCAGACATTTCTTAGAGGATAACCAAAAAAATTAGAAGCAATCATGGTTAAAAAAAAAGTAATCTTTAAGGTTTCCAATGTTCCTTTACATATAATTAATTACATTTAACCTTCTATTAACTGTATATGACTTAGCACAACATATCAGAAGCAACAAGCATACTCTATCAATCTCAGGAACCATCATCTTCCAGTATTTTGAACCACTGATGTCACAAGGTGACAACATGTGAACTGATACAGTTTTATATTTGACATCTGTTTGAACGTTTACTTGTGTTGAATATTATATGAGATCTGCTGAGGTTTATGCACTTTGGGAAATTCTTCTGAGAAGGACTTGAATCACGTTGCTTTGCTTGTATTTTAAATCCTGTTTTCTCTTCAATATTAAGCTTCCATTACTGCTGAAACTTGAGACATCCAAGCATCTTTGTGGCTCATTCACAGCGAGAACAAATCTCAAGAGGATTTATGTATTTTTGCGAAAAAAAAGTGTTTTTATGTTTGGCAGCTCAGAAATGTCTTTACGCACATTTTGCAAAGGATCATTAACAGCAATACTATTTATTCAGCAACATTGAGATACTGATATTTGTATGTGCTTCCTCAATAGAATCTACAGAGGTTCTTTTTATTCTTATTATTGTCTCGCCTGCTCTGTGAGCCTCATTGCCATCACCGGACACAAAGTCAGCCGGGGAAGCTGTTGCAGAAATTGCAGTCTGTGTTTAGTTGGAGGATGGATGACTTTTTCTTTGGTTTACTGCTGAATGCCCCACTTTCTCAAGGAGAGATTAATAAGAATGCTTGTGACATGAGCTGCATGCGCACCGAGCCCCTAACTTTGGACAGCAACATACATCAGAAACCGAAAGAGAAAGAAAAAAAAAATCAAACCAATTCCTTGTCATTGTGACTGCAGAGGTGCAGAGAGTGGGGAGATTGTCAAGAGTCTTTTTATGGATGACAGTATTAACATACATGAGTGATACAGAGCAGTAGGCAGACACTTGAAACAAGCAGATTTAGCGCTTGACAGCAAATTTAAGGAGCCACTGATTCATATAAACTTGATGTCTTTTCCTGACTGTCTGTGGATGTGAACTTTGCAGATTATAAGCAAAACGCAGAGGGAAATAAAAAATGATTTGCAAAAATAACAAGATAAAACTCAATATATCACCATTCTTTGGGTATTAAAGCTTCAATTTGTATATTTTGCTTACTTTTATGGATTTACCGAATGTTATTCAAAATTATACATTCTATATATGTTTCCTATGATACCTATATAGAGATATTAGAAAAATGCTGTTCTTAATGTCAGTACAATGTCACTACAACTATCTTTGGAAGTGCTGGGCAAGTCCTTAGATGGCAACTAAGGCAGGTCCTTGAGGTCCAATGCTGAAATGAACAGATTTACATTGTCATTCTAATCACTGGAATGGTCATGCAGTTATATCATCATTTTTCATCAGGGTTTCTGCTTTGTAATGACAAGCAAATAAACCGCTTGTTTTTTTGTTTTCTTTTTCAATCTAAATTGGCTGATTGGACACCCTAGAAATCCCCACCTAACCCTGTCATTGCATTGCAAGTGTGTGCTCAAGTTATTGGAGTGTACTCGGTAAATACATCTGAAGGCTGTTAAATCATTTAAAGATCCAATCAAGGTATAGAGCTGACCAGTATGTGTATGTGTGTAGTGTATTCACAGCCACGGGCAAGTTTTTCTCATGTCTTGAATTGAGATCAGCACTGTTTGTGGCTAGATGGAAAAATGTAAACAAAATCCCCAAATTAGCAAATGTAACATTTACTGATTCAAGACTTTAAACTGTGTAAAACCTTGCAGTTAGGCCCTGCTTACAGCACTGGAGGTTTTGGACCTGCGATCAGCTAGTCCTGCTGCATCAATATGATTAAAGCTTTCACAGTAAAAATGAATACACTTTGGTGGAAAAGGGAGAAGTTGTGCTTCTCCATCTGATCCTTGGAAATAAAATATTGGCCTTCATCCAGATTATAGAGCAGGGGCATATTTAAGGTCTTGCAGAGCGAAGGTCTGGGAGAGTGAAATACCTGTGGAGGAGTATCACCCATATTATGACTGTGGCTACACACATAAAATGGCTACAAAGTAGAGCATGAAAAAGAGCATCACAATTATTTCAGACATCAGGTTATGGTTGCTCCTGTGTTAGTAGAAGAAAGCAGCTGTGAATTGGACATACTTTCAGATCAATCTTTAGATTAACATTCATACACCTGATGACTGCCTTCTAGTGGTTTGCTAACAAAGAAAATTCATTCAATGGTTTTCTAAGCCACTGATCCTGTATTAGGGGTCACGGGGAGGCCAAAGCCAAGCTGATATTTGGCAAGAGGCGAGATATACCCTTGACTTGTCGCAAGTCAATCACACAGAAAGCAAATCTTTCAGAAAATATTCCTGAGCCTGAGAACACATCACTTGTGTTAAAGCTTGTATTCTGTTTTCCTGCGGCAATGTCCAATGATTCCTGCCCTAGGGCAAAAGGTATATTTCACCAACCACAACGCCCATGCTTCTGAGGTTTTAGCCATTCAATTCTTGACTTGTTTCTAGACAACTTTGAAATTGATTGCATGGAGTGAGAGCCTACCACTTCCTTAGTCAAAATGTTTGTAATGCAGGGTTTTAATGAATATGAACTTAGGGGCTGCAGGGCTTGGTGGCGAGTGCCTTGTTGCCGGGCCTACAGCCATGGGGCTTGGCACAGCCCGAAAGGACGACATGGGTCCCTCTTCCCCTGGGCTCACCACCCATAGGAAGGGCCAAGGGTGCCGTGTGAGCTGGGTGGTGGCCGGAGCAGGGGACCCTCCTCTTTGAGGAGCTTCAAGGAGATTCTGGCCCACCATCTGGCGGCTCAGGAGGGGGGTGGAGTGCTCCATTCATCAACACTGTGCACAGTGTGCTGCTAACCTCAACTCGAGACGTGGTAGGTTGGTTTGAAGGAATACATCTGAGACCTCTTCAATCTTGTTGAAAAACCTTCCAATGAGGAAGCAGTGTCTGGGGACTCTGGAGTGGACCCACCTATTGGGGCTGAAGTTGCTGAAGCAGTCAAAAAGCTCCTCAGTGGCGGGGCCCCAGGGGTGGATGAGGTCCGCCCTGGGTTCCTCAAGGTTCTGGATGTTATAGGCCTGTCCTAGCTGACACACCTCTGCAGCATTGCATGGATGACGGGGACAGTGCCGCTGGAATGGCAGACAGGGGTGGTGATCCCCCTTTTTAAAAAATCAACTACAGTGGGCTCGCACTCCTCAGCCTCCCCGGTAAGGTCTATTCAGCTGTGCTGGAGAGGAGGGTTAGGGATAGGGTGTGGTGGTTTTCATCCTGGTTGTGGAACAGTGGACCAGCTCTATACACTCAGCAGGGTCCTCGAGGGGGCACGGGATTTTGCCCAACCAGTCCACGTGTGTTTGGTGGATCTGGAGAAGGCATTCGACTTTGTCCCACGGGCAATCCTGTGGGGGGTGCTCTTGGAATATGGGGTACCGGGCCCTGTCATATGGGCAATTCGGGCACTGTATGACTGATGTCGGAGCTGCCAGGGCTGCCCTTTTATCACGGATTCTGTTCATAAGTTTTATGGACAGAATTTATAGGCTTCGCAAGGGCGTTGAGGGAATCCGGTTTGGTGGCCACATAATAGAGTCTCTGCTTTTTGCAGATGATGTGGTTTTTTTGGTTTCATCGGTCTATGATCTACAGCTTTCACTGGAACGGTTCATAGCCGAATGTGACGCGGTCGGGATGAGGATCAGCACCTTCAAATCCGAGACCATGGTGCTCAACCGGGGTATCTTGGGGTTCACAAGAGAGGGAAGGATGGAGTGGGAGATCGACAGGCAGATTGGTGCAGCGAAGTGATGCGGGCTCTGTACCGGTCTGTCGTGGTGAAGAGGTCGGTCTACGTTGCTACCCTCTGCTGTGATCACAAGGTGTTGGTAATGACTGAAAGAACAAGACTGAGGATACAAGCGGCTGAAATGAGTTTTCTCTGCAGGGTGGCCGTCTCTCCCTCAGAGAGTGGGTGGGACTGGCAGAAGATGGATAGATGGATGGGTGAAATTCTTCATTTGGAAGCACTGCAAGACAATATATTTCAAGTTTTGAAGTATTTTTGTTGCACTTGAAATTAATGCTATAAGTTGTACATCCTTTTATTTTCCATTTTCATTGTACAAATAAATTTTGAATTTGGTGGTATTGCTGAAATGGGGTTCTGTTGGACTCATTAACCTCCTTCTTGCCTCTAATATAGTGAGCAGCACTGATTGAAGTCCCCATTATAGTTCCTACCTAACAAAAACACACAGTGTTAAAAGCTCATAATTGAGAAAATGATTTTAGTTGGGACTGTCGGTACCAGCGCTTTGACTAAGTCTCAGACAACAACAGAGGTCTGTATCCGTAGAAGCATCGAAAAATGTTTTGGGAGCACAGGAAACATGCTTATTGTGCATGATTCATTATGATGGTGACTGTAGTTGAACATTTATTCATCTTTCTGAGCCTGGATAAAATGTGATGACAGACCAGAGCCAGCCAGAAAAGGTGAGGCGGTCCAGTCTGCATGATAATTGTTTAATGTCTCAGCAGAGAGGCTTGTAGGAAACAGTTCATACAAATGATTATCATGCCTGGTAACCTTTCTGAAAAGCCTGCTGACAGACATATTTGTGGCTGCTGACCTGAATTTGACTTTTATTTATGAAGGTTGTAGCAGAGATCAGTTAATAAAAGCATCCACACCATGTGGCCATGCACCATGTGAACTGCAGACAGCGTTTATTTTGCAAGCATGTCTTTTGCTGTGCAGTGACAGTTGCAAAGAAAGTGACAGGATGAAATATTTTAAAGAACTGTTTCTTTCACTGTATTGTACTTACTTTATTTCTATACAAATTTGATTTATTGTCTTACTTTCTTCTTCTTCTCTTTCCTTTTGGCTTTTCCCTTCGAGGGTCGCTACAGCAAATCAACCTTCTCCATCTAACCCTATTCTCTGTATTCTCCTCTCTCATGCCAACTACCTTCATATCCTCTCTCACTACGTCTATAAATCCTCTCTTCGGTCTTCCTCTAGACTTCTGCCCGGCAACTCCAATTCCAGCATCCGTCTAACAATACATTCACTATCCTGCCTCTGTACATGACCCAACCATTTCAGTCTGGCTTCTCTGACCTTCTCTCCAAAACATCTAACATGTGCTGTCCCTCTGATGGACTCATTCCTGATTCTATCCTTCTTCGTCACTCCCAAAGAGAACCTCAACATCTTCATCTCAACCTCCTGTCTTTTCGTCGTTGTCACTTTTTCTAGTCCATACAGCATCACTGGTCTCACCACTGTCTTGTACACCTTTCGTTTCATTCTGGGTGAAAGTCTTCTATCACATAGTATTCCTGACACTTTTCTCCACCCATTCCGACCTGCTTGAACCTGTTTCTTAACCTCTTTTCCATACTCTCCGTTGCTCTGGACTGTTGACCCTAAATACTTGAAATCCTCCAACTTTAAGATCTCCATTCCCTCTAGCCTCACCACTCCAACCAATTTCTTCTCACTCACACGCATGTATACTGTCTTGCTGCAACTAAACTGCATTCCTCTCCTTTCCAGATCATACCTCCACCTCTCAAGCTTTTCCTCAACCTGTTCCCTTCTCTCAATACAGATCACAATGTTATCTGCAAACATCATGGTCCATGGAGATTCTTGTCTAACCTCATTTGTCAGCCTGTCCATCATCATAGCAAACAAGAAGGGGCTCAGAGCTGATCACTGATGAAGTCTCACCTCCAGCTTGAACTTCTCTGTTACACCTACAGCACAAATTTATTTCTATACAAATTTGATTTATAGCCTTACAACATATATAGACTTGAGACCGGTCAACCTTAGTGAGAATGGCAACAACCTTGTTATTTATGTAATTACTGGATTATTAGATCTATATTAGATCTATATTAGATTAGAAGATTTGATTTTTTTTGTAAAACAGAAAGAAAAATGTTTTGGAAGGCTATTCAGTGAGGTCCCGAGTTAATGTCTTTGAAAGTCGTGTGCATATTTAAACAGAATTTTAAGGTGAAGAAACAAGATGGAGGTACCGCAACATCTGTTTTTCAAAATGCGTCCTTTTGTCTCATCAATTTTGAGCAGGCCTTATCCTGATGTCCTCGAACAAAGCCTTCAGCTTCTTTATGTATCATCTGGACAATGGAGGAATGCTCCTTTATCAACCTTACTTTGTCTGACAACATTTTGCTGCTTACCTCATGCTCATGCCCAAAATAAGGTTGCCTCTTATTTCATGCAGGTTTAACAGTCCAATAGGCTACAATAGTCTGAGTCCATTGTTGGGACTGGGTACCGAAGATATCATAATGGTCCTCAAGTTTTCACCGATGGCATTCCTCTCTGCATTGAACCCATCATAAATGAACTGAGAGCAGTTGGCTGTCACTAAGCGGTGCTAGGGGAGCAGTTAGGGGTTCAATGTCGTGCTCCACAACACTTCAACAGGCTGGAAGGAGCTGGGAATCGAACCAGGAATGCTTGGCCCGACAGAAGCCTCTCCTCAGTGCAAAACATATGAAAGCTCGCATTGAGTTTGCCAAAAAAACAAACAAAGGACTCCCAGACTATGAGAAATAAGATTCTCTGGTCTGATGAGACCAAAATTAAACTTTTTTTTTTAAACTAATTCTAAGCGGCATGTCTGGAGAAAACCAGGCACTGCTCATCAGATGCCCTATACAATCCCAACAGTGAAATGTGGTGGTGGCAGCATCATGCTATGGGAGTGTTTTTCAGTTGCAGGGACAGGACGACTGGTTGCAGTTCAAGGATGAATGCGGCACAGTACAGAGATATCCTGGAAGAAAACCTCTTCCAGAGTGCGCAGGACTTCAGACTGGGCCGAAAGTTCACCTTCCAACAAGACAATGACCCTAAACACATAGCTAAAATAACAAAAGAGTGGCTTTGGAACAACCCTGTGACCATTCCTGACTGGCTCAGCCAGAGCCCTGTCCTGAACCCAATTGAGCAACTCTGGAGAGACCTGGAAATGGCTGTCCACCAACATTCACCATCCAACCTGACAGAACTGGAGAGGATCCCAAAATACAGGTGGGAAAAACTTGTTACACCAATCCCAAGAAGACTCATGGCTGTACTAGCTCAAAAGGGTGCTTCTAGTCAATACTGAGCAAAGGGTCTGAATACCTATGACCATGTGATATTTCAGTTTTCCTTTTTTAATGAATTTGCAATAAATTCTTCATTTCTGTTGTTTTTCTGCCAAGATGAGGTGCAGAGTGTACATTTGAGAAATAAAATTGACTTTTTTGATTTTAGCAAGTGACTGCAATGAAACAAATGGTAAAAAATTTAAAGGGGTCTGAATACTTTCGGTACTCACTGTAAATATGTGTTAGGGCTGTCCAATGATTACAAAACAATCTAATTAATTAATTAATCAATTAATTAATCAATTAATTAATTTACATTAACCTCAATCAAGGAAACATATGCTAGCTGTGAGACAGTGGTAAGGTGTGCTGTAGGTGTAACAGAGAAGTTCAAGGTGGAGGTGGGACTTCATCAGGGTTCAGCTCTGAGTCCCTTCTTATTTCCAGTGGTGATGGACAGGCTGACAGATGAGGTTGGACAAGAAATCTCCATGGACCATGATGTTTGCAGATGACATTGTGAACGAGCAGGGAACAGGTTGAGGAAAATCTTGAGAGGTGGAGGTATGCTCTGGAAAGGAGGGTCAACAGTTCAGAGCAACGGAGTGTGGAAAAGAGGTTATGAAACAGGTTCAAGTAGGTTGGAATGGCTGGAGAAAGTGTCAGGAGGACTATGTGATAGAAGACAATCAGCCAGAATGAAACGAAAGTTGTACAAGACAGTGGTGAGACCAGCGATGCTATATGGTCTAGAAACAGTTACAATGACGAAAAAAAGGGGGGGCATAGCTGGAGGTAGCAGAAATGAAGATGTTGAGGTTCTCTTTGGGAGTGACGAGGATGGATAGAATCAGGCATTAGTCCATCTGAGGGACAACACGTGTTAGATGTTTTGGAGAGATGGTCAGAGAAGCCAGACTGAGATGGTTCGGTCATGTGCAGAGGAGGGATGGAGAATATATTGGTCGACGGATGCTGGAATTGGAGCTGCCAGGCAGTAGGTCCAGAGGACGACTGAAGAGAAGATTTATGTACGTAGAGAGAGAGGATATAAAGTTAGTTGGCGTGAGAGAGGAGGATACAGAGAATAGGGTTAGATGGAGAAGGTTGACTTGCTGTGGCGACCCCTGGAGGGAAAAGCCGAAAGGAAAGGAAAAAGAATAAGAAGGAGATTAACCTCAATCAATACCCATTCATTCTGAACTGGGTTTGATTTTGTGGGGGTGAAAATACTCATGAACGAAGGTGATATATGTATGTATACTTCACGTGTTTAATTTAAAATAAAGAAATATATGGTCATTGTCATAGAGTAGGGCTGACGACTTCTGGTTTAGTATGTTGTCTTTTACATGGAGCTGTGGTTGCTTGAATCATGCGGGGTTTGGCGAAAGCAGGGCGTCCCTGTTCTTAAAGTGCTTGCAAAAGAATCCCTAACTATTGAAGGCTTGCATTGGTGTGGTACTTGAAGCAGGAAGTGTTCTGATTAAATGATAACTCCTTCCTACATAGTGTGGAAGCCATTTAGGTTGGTTGACTGTTCCATCTTGTGCTGTTTTTACTCAAACCCCCCATCGAGAGGCCAATATGGGTGTTAACAGTCATCCGTCTTGATCAAGCTTGTTCTGCCACAAAATAGCGTTTGAGCAGCAATCTGCCCCAGTGAGTGGAATTGTGGTGTTATGAGTTATAGTGCAGAGTGAATTAATTAAAAATGAAATCAAATTATTCATGAAAATCAATTAATCTCGATTCACGCATTTATTTTAATATGATGTTTGTGAATATTTAGTTTTATATATATATAGAGAGAGAGAGAGAGAGAGAGAGAGAGAGAAATGTGTGAGTGTCTTTATGTATTTTTTAATTGGCACAAATAGTATTTTCCAATTATAACAGTAATAACAGATATATGTATAGAACACTTGCTGTCAAAGTACTGTATGGATGTCAAACATGATTGAACCCCTGAAACAACTGACAAAAACCTTGCAGGTCTTGTGGTAAATTCAATAAAACTATTGAATGATTGTGCCAGTCAGGGAGCCATATCTGGTTGATACATATTGCTACATTTTCGTTTCTTAGATAATAAAGGAGGCTTTCTTGGTTTTCCTCAAATACACCTGAAAAGTTATTGAGCATTTCGTTGTATGATGACCTTTGATAGAATTGGAATGCAAAAATGCTCAGTGAGGCCGGACATGAAACGGCACATTCTGTCACATATGAGACTACGTCCTATTTACATCTTATATTACCTCTAAGATGAGATAAAAATAAATTTGCTGTCACTTTTGATCAAAAACATGGATTTAGCAATCACTTTAGCATCAAGACATTTATCCTGTGCAGTGTTGTAACTGTCTGCTTCTTGTTAATGTTATAGGTGATAATAAGACCTACATTTATTATCACTAATTTTACTGTAATGAGTATAATACATTCAATTTTACCTTTTTGCTGTTACTGATCCATGATAGCCATGTAATTTGTAAACTTGTTTTCACTTAATTACAATAACATTTGCAAGAACATTTTTACATGTAGGTCATTGATCATTAATTTAAAGCATACAATACACCTCCAGATAAATAACAGGATTCTGTTTTAGTATGAATAATGTCTTTGTCTAGAGCTGTTGCACAGGAAGGGAGTCTAAATACCCCTTCAGAGTCTTTTAAAACCTCATCTTGTGGGAAAGAGGATTTGGATGTATTTCACAAGTACCATTTGAGACTAAATGTGGGGGCAGACTGGTGTAATGACATCATGAAAGGAGGTGCCAGCTGCCATTTTTTGCCCATTTTATTGGTGTTAAATGGCTCTCTGTTTAACGATGGCCTGTTAAAATCTTGGTGGGGTTGGTGGGGTGGGGAGGGGTTGAAGAAGTGACAGTGGCGACTCCTGCTCGGGTTTCTTTTTTCAGTATTATATGGATGTGGCCTTTTCCTCCTGCAGCCTGAAGGAGGTGGACCTGTTAATGTGTGCCATGTGGGGGAGGGCTCAGGGTCTATTTGGTTCACTGTCTCTCTCTTGAAAAAGGAATGCATTGGGGATGGGCACCATGATATGTATGTAACTAAAGAGTCAACTAAAGCGTCGAAGCTCATTGCCAGGGACATGCTGCTATGCTGCTGTTAAGAAAAAAACGAGAGCCATCAATCATCCTTTCTGTTTTTCCATTACTTTTTTGTAAAATGACTCTGCACACATGTGTGTCTATCTTTTTAACTGTTGCTATTAAAATACAACCCCCATAAAGATGCATAAACCCATGCAGACAAAAAAAAATAAAGAAAAACAAGACTGATTGCTTGGCAGGTCTCCAAAAGCACCATACAAGCCTATTTGTGCAAGATTGCTTGCTTGAGATTCCAGTGAGGAAGACAAAACATGATAAATAGGGCAACTGTCTCAACTGAATAAGCTAAATCAGTGTTCGCAGATGATTAACTGTGGGCTCAGCTGGTTTTAGGAAAACAAAGAAACATTTAAATATGCATTCAAACACAGGACAGGCATAAAAATAAACTGCATTCATCTTTGTATAGCAATACCAGTTAACACACTGTGATTACTAACATTGCCTCAACATGCTGGAATAACCATTGCGTTATTAATATCCATTCTACTGCTGTAAAATGTTTGTAGATGTTCTCAGTCATCGAGGTGATGGTTAATTCTTGTCAAAATCGTCTTTTGGACTTAATTTTCTACCCTTGAAGACATTTCACCTCTTCTTCAGTTCTTACGGGTGAGAGGTAAAACGTCTGGAAGAAAGAAATTCAAGTCCAGTTGCTAGAAGAAGATTCGACAAGAACTAACCCCTTTACAATCTTTTAAAATGTCCTTACCACTGTCACTGTTGTCATCCACCAGGATTATTTCCTTGAGTAGGTGTGCAGGTGTGTGGTTGACCACACTATGGACGGAGCGCAGGATGACTGAAAGAGCCTCATTCACAAAGATGAAGACCACAGAGATCTGAGGAAGGTCTTCTCGATATCTCAGCTGCTTGCACCTGGGAACAAACGTACCATTACTAGCATGTGCTATAAGCCTCGGATATTGCATGTTCAAACTGATAGCTCAAAGCTCTGAAAATGGTTACTTTTCAAGTAAAATGAAATAATTAAACAATCTTAGTGATCACTTTTTAAAAAATCATACATTTTCAAGGTACAGGGAAATCATTTTTCAGAACACAGTTTTATGGGTCGTTTTGGAGCCTGAAAGGGTGGTGGTGTTGCTCTTGCCTTTAGTTACACCTGAGGTTCATTTTAAATTTTTAGTCTTTGTTTTCATATAAATAAATAAACAAACAAACAAATAAATAAATAAATAGATACATAAATAAATACATAAATTAATAATAGATATACACAACTATTGCTGCTACTACTAATGTTACATTTTATAATAATAATAATAATAATAATAATAATAATAATAATAATAATAATAATAATAATAATAATAATAATAATGATAATGATAATAATGATAAATAAGATGAATTATAGATATACACTACTACTACAACCACTACTACAAATACTACTCATAATAATAATAAAAATGATAATGATAAGAAGATGAATCATCATCATAACCATGACTTAAATCCTTTTATATATGATTAAGCCTCCCTGGATCCTTGTGTATAAAATAACCACAGTTCTGAATTGACCATCTGAGTTTGCTTTTTACTTTCCAAGTAGGCAGAGGGGCCTTCTCGGCTGACCCTTTTGTGTTTTTCATCAGGTACATTTGGCAAAAGGTTGTTTTCCAATGCACACCTGTGAAACACTTGGCTATATTTCCCCATCCTGTTTCATCTAAACATCAAAATCTCAGCAAATTGATAATCTTTCCTTATCAGTTATGTCAATCTGCTAATTTCAGTTTGCTATTACTTGCTGAATGGAACATTATTCAAAAACATGATTTTTGATGCTGATTATGCAACTTGATCGTTTAACCAGTATGGCTGTTTGTCCATCTACTACTGTAGTTTTAGTATCAATGAGTTGTTTACTGATGCATCACACTGTGCTGCCTGTTATCTCCAGATGTAGATTGTTTCATCTTTGAATGATCAGCATTGTGTGTTCATATGCAATATGAGGTTGAAGCAAGCACACACATTTGCTTTAAAAAGAATTTTGTCTATTGTTTCTGTCCATTGAGGGGTTCTGTGGTCGTATAGCATATCATGTTTCTTACTTCTAAGGAATATAGTGTTCTCTTTGTTCCTAAACTTGGTTTTGAAACTTTGTACGAAATGATGTATGAATAATTTGAAGCAGGTAGTCTCTTTTTTTTTAGAATTAGTTGCTCAAAGTGGGGTGTTTTTTGTGAAATAACTGGATTTTTTGTGAGTTAAAATGGTTTTAATAGCCCAGTGCATATAAGCATGATTCATGACAATATTTGTAGTTTGTAGCGAATGCTAACTTACTGTTTTGAATTAACATACATAGAATATCAAGTGCTCACACATTGAGAACAGACAAGGAAGAAAACATTTTCTGTCAATCTGTTTAATACTGGAAAAGAAATTGCCTGCATTTGCATGATAATGGATTTCTTGAGGTTCAGGGGAATGTAAAGGATGTATATTTAAAGAGACTGCAAGGATTGTGCACTGGCCTGTGGTGTTTATTTGACTTTGCGGGAGGGCTAGTACAAGATTAAATGGCAAGGCCAGCTCATTCTTTTAATTTTTCATTTATTTTCCCAGGCTAGCCCTGTTAATACACAGTAGACTATCCATACATCCACATATTCCTCTGGCCATTGGGGAGTTTGTGCACCCCTCTGAACAAATACAAAATGTGCTCCTGACTTAGTTAGTACTAATACTCTACTAACCTCAGTTAATTTAAAAAGCTACTGACAAGAGAGACCAAACTTTGCTTATCTTGTTTGCCCAGGCAATTGCCTTTTTTGGTCTGCTATTTTTCTAAAGGATTCATAAAACTCACTCTGTTTTTTTATGAATATAACCCTCACTGTACAAATTGGCATAGAAATGACAAAGATTTAAACTTTGAAAGGTGAAAACAAGTGTAACAACTTAACACCACCATTGGAGGGGGCACTGTGTGGAACGCTTATGTTACTTTTTTGGCGCAGCTTTGCTAGGAAACGCCCCCGAAGCTCCCTCAAGCAGCCTCCACATCAATTCTCCCACCTTGGGGTCTCTGTCTGACTTTCCACCCAGTTGAACAGTACAGGTGTAAACTTTTGTTACAGAATGCGTCTTGTTTGTAATGGCTGCATAGGCTAATGTTAGAGGAAATCTGCCGAAATAAATAACTTTTATTCAATTGTTTACTCTTTTTGATTATTGTAGATATTTCCATTATAACAATTCAATAAACAGATATCATATTATGTAGTGTTAAATGTGTAATCTATGTAGAAGAACATAAAAGACATTTTAAATTAATTAATCTAAACCAAGAAGGACCCACATTCAGCATGGATTTTCACAAAAACCAAGCTGATGGTCAATTGGAAAAACATGGAAAAAATGCCCAAACGTGTGAGTAAGAGCGTGAATGGTTGTTTGTCTCTATATGTCGCCCTGTGATCAACTGGTGACCGGTCCGGGGTGTGCCCTGTCTCTCACCAAGTGACAGCTAGGACAGGCTTGAGCATCCTTGCAACCCTAAGTGAGGGATAAGTAGTAGATAATGAATGGATGGATGGATAAACATGTCAGAAAATGGTCTGGGAATCAAACTTGTGTTTTCACTGCAGTTTATGTACCCTTCAGGGAACCTTTAATCTGTCATCAAGACATTTTGCACGATGCTGTTTTTTTAGAGTTTTTTTGATTAATTGAACCTAATTGATTTCTTTTCATATTGATGCAAGCTAGAAATTCGCATAGTGAAAAACAGAGTATTAATCAAATTGATCAGCGTATTACATTTGAATTAAACAAGTTATATTCCATCAATGGATAAGGAAAAACCCGAGTGGCCTATTTCCCAACCCAACAGTTACACTAAGGTTGCAACCCCCCATATGACAACTAATGATGCAGGTTGGTGGAACACAACATCAACAACATTGTACAACTATTTACATGACAGAGTTCTTAAATCCCGAGCCATGGGGAGACTGCCAAAGGTCCTTATAGCTGCTAGGGATTATGGGTTTCCGGCATCCAGTCCCCCCCCCCACGCTACAATATTCAAATCCTTCATATTCTATTCTGTAATTAGGAACTGGAAGTTTAGATGGAGGCTAACAACTTACTTACAGACAAGAGGAACTGACATTTTCTGATAGTAGTTTAAAGTCTGAGGTGATTATGGGCATAGACATTCTGAAAGGGAAGAATACAGCTTTCATAGTGTTCCACTTGAATGTAGGTCAGACGTTTTTGCTCGTCAGTTTAAAATGTTTTTTCAATTTCAAGTATTGTGTCACGCTGCTGGATGTCTGCTTTTAGTCCTGCTGCAGAAAGATCTGAGATCTTCACCTTGAACCTATTTTTTTTACACTAGATTAGTAATTTCCTCTAAGAAGCATTAACAGTGTTTTGATTTCACCATTTCTTTGATATAGTCAGTGCCTCAAGTGCAAAAGTAATGATACATTTTTCAGTCTGTTTTACCGCAAGTAGGTGTACTTTTCCTAATGCGCTTCATTATGTCTCTTATTAGAAAACAGCATTTCTATAGAGCACTGCTTTGTTTCATTTGTACATATTATCTCAGAGATGCAAACATTAGCCTTGCTTCTTAGTGCCTTTCTCCTCGCCATTTTCTCCTAGGTCTGCCGCCCACAGCACTCTTCTTGGCTCAGTGTCTGGAGCTTTACAGAGGTCATGTCTTGCGGCTTTCAATGAAGTCTGAACCACAGCCTGCTGATTGTTTGAAGGAGTTTGCTAAATATTAATAAGCTCATTTCAAGATTATAATTCTTGCGAAATTATTTATTATTGGTAAACATTGGTGATTTCATCAGTAATCTTCGGCCACTTTCAGTCAAGTAAATTTGACTAATATACTGCCCTCTCTTGTAAAAGAACAGATTTTAATTGACTTGATATTATAATCCTTTTTTTTCTGCTTCACAGTATATGTTTTCTAATTTTGAATTAAGGTATCTTGTGTGTTGACAAGTATATTGTGAAACTACCCGCCTGAACATTCTTGTGGTTGAGACTGTTGACACTTGAACTCCAGCATTTTCCATACATACAACATGCTCTGCTAATGTTGATATGACTTTTATTTCATTTATTTTTTTGACTTGAAAACTCACCCTGACTGTATGACTAAGAAGAGCTGTATTAGATGGGGATGGCAACCATGCACTTCTGTACGAGTATTGCTCTCACAGAAAGTCACCAAAAATGCCACATACTCATCTATGATGGAGAGTAGTAGTGTGCCCTCCTCTTCACATGTGGCTCAAATACTTGACTTGTAACCAGTTATTCAGCTCTTCTCTGCATGACCCATTCAATAATTATTTTAGTAACACTGTGTCGGAAATCATGTTTTTTTTTTCTTCACCCTATTCATATTGAAATTAATAAATTATGTAAGCATAAATCTCCATGCTTGTGAGCGTGGGCCGATTTTGTGGTGCATATGTGAAGGTGAGAAAATAGTGGATTTATAAAACACGAGAAAATGTGAGGACCAATTTTCAAGTCTGATGAAAGCAATGCAAATGTATATTTCGATATACATAATGATACATGCAGTGATAGGTTCAAGTCAACAGAATGTTGTATACATCTGGTCTGCTTGAGGCACAGGTGCAGTTATTTAGTATCTCATTTCCCAGGCTAAAGATTCAAAGCAATTTTTAGGTCTCAGTGGGAGTGAACTTAAAGCTCTGAGTTGAATGCTTCAGAACAAAATACAATGCAGCCGAGGAAATCTTGGTGCCATTAGTTATGAAAAATGCATTGTCAGAACAGCTAAAAACAAAAATAAAACAAAATAGAATACATCTGTTGTGGGATTTTTTTGGAGACTTCCCGAAGAAGGTGGTCAGAATGGTCTTTGGTTGTTTATTTTTAGGCCCCAAAAGGTACAAGTCTCACTGAGTATAGACTAATCTGCAGGAGAGTACTAAAAACACATGGTGGGACAATGTTTTTATGCATAGAGGGATGGTACCATCTTGAAAGACACATTTCATCAGTCAGGAGAAGCGCCTGGTCCCAGGGTACACACAGAAGAGGAAGAACACTTGCTTATAAGGCAGACAGTTGATCAAGCAGCAGACACCCCATTCTGAATACATGCGACTATTCTGACTTATCTCCCCCAGGTGAGTTTCACATGTACTTTTTAGTACATGTACAGTACTTTTCCCCTGAGGCAGTATTTTTTCCACTGAGAACAGGATATTTTCTACAGTATGGGTAATAAGCATAGATTCACATAGAACAGCAAAGTTTCAGAGTCACAGAAAATATTTCACAACAAATCAATCAATATATCAATACGTTATGGTGGACACTAAAGGGTGTGGCCTCTCACCAAGGGACTGACGGCTTGGGGGAGTGGTAACAGAGTGTACAGTACTGGCGTTCCCGAAAGTTCAAGAGATGAATTATTATTTTGGTGTGTCTAAGCAATAAAGTTTGAACCCCTCCACAACTCCACCATCATATTTCCTCGTTGACACACTACATTGGTGATGCCGACGTGATCACGTCTGATAGCGAGGAAATATGCAATTGCACCTCGGCCACGTCGCCCCATCTCACACAGGCGGCCCTGCCCATCACGGCCGTCTGGCTGCTGGAGTCCTGGCAGAGCGACCCGGCCACGTGGTTTCAGCACACGGAGGTGATTTTCCACCTTGGCCATGTCACCCCATCTTGCACAGCCAGCCCTGCCCATCATGGCCGTCCGGCTGCCGGAGTTCTGGCAGAGCGACCCAGCTGCTTGGTTTCAGAAGGCGGAGAATCATGGTTGAGGAGACAGGGTACTTTTCGGTCATCGCGGCGCTAGACCAGCAGGCCACCAGCCGGTCCGTTGAGCCATTGCCCCCCCCCCCTGCCGCGCGGCACGTATGTTACGCCAAGGAACTTGCTGCTCTGGAGATGCAGTCTGTCCACCACGTAGCGAGCGGAGAGGCTACTTTCTCTGCCAGCTTTAGGCGGTGGGTCGGCCAGAGACCTTATGGAGGGCAGGTTGTCGCAACTGGGATCCGACGATCGCGTTTTCCTTTTTTTAAATATGTCTCCCTGCGGCAATATCCGGCCCCCGTACGATGGGCCGTTCCGCATAATGGAAGTTTCTCACCGTGGTCGACCTCCTTTCAGGACTCCAGCAGCACCTCCGCAAGGCCAATGTCCGGTGCCCCCTGATGTCCAGACGGAGGGACGCCGCAGCAATTTCGGAAGATTGCTCAGGCTTCCCATGAAGGACTAGTTGTTGCCCGGAGTCCCTTCTGGGTGTTTGTGGGGGGGTCTGTGTGGCAGACACTAAAGGGTGCGGCCTCGCATCCAGGAACTGACGGCTTGGGGGGCGTGGTTACAGAGTGTATATGTACTGGCGTTCCCGAAAGTTCGAGAAATGAATTATTTTGCTGGTGTGTTTACGCAATAAAGTTTGAACCCCTCCGCAACTCCGCCGTCATATTTCCTCGTCGACACACCACAACGTAAATAGATAAAATTGATGATTCATTTTTAAATGGAAGTAGAAGTATATGCTGGGATCGATTCAACAATAATGCCAAATTGGCAGGGACTATTTTACTGATTTTAGAATTGCAACTGCTCCAAAAAAAGTTGAATAAAATAAATAGAAAAATGAAATGTGTGGTATGTACTGATCAAACAGGTTGAACAAAATTAAGAAAAGGAAAAAAGGAAGGCAGCCAACAGGTCTGATAGCCTCAAGCAGATCACTCTCTGCTCCTCAACGGGTTCGATATCTTGCTATTTAACCTTGATTTATTGAGATGATAGTGATGGATGAAAAAATGGAAAGTGAAGAGTTCACTAATAATATTTTTCTTACATTCAAAAATAAAATGTCTGTCCATAATTTAAATACCGATGTTTGTAATGTATTCATCAGAGTGACAGCATGCTGCCCAAATACTCAATTATTAGACATGGCTGTCCATCACACAGCAGTGCCTACTCTGCCCAACCTCCCAAACATTTGCACTGAGATAGTTCTTTTTTTACTTTATATTTATATTATATTTCCTCAGATATATAAAAGCTTTGAACTCAGAACTAAAAGGTTTGACTCAACAGAAGCACTCAGCTGATTTATATGGCAACTGTGAATGCATACAAAGCCAAAAACATGTGAGTCTTTCTACAAGGCTGCAATTAGGACCCTGGTGTAAAAGCTGACAAATGTATTTCACTCGCCTTCGTTTCTGGTGTTTTCACATTTGCAGGCTTTCTCAGCAGTGTTTACTCATTATGCAAGTATAATGAGATAGAAATTACAATTGTGGTTGAATAATTTACATGCAATTTTGGAAAATATGGAAACTGTTTTAATAAAAATACAATAGTCAATAGAATATCAAATCAAGTAGAGTGTTAACAATATATCATCTTGTTTTTGACAATATGAAAGTTGTTGAGCTCTTGGATGTTTTTGATACATGTCAGGATGAATAAGTCAAAATAAAAAGAATGTCATATGTTATTTGCCAGATGAAACTACACCGAAGCCAATATTATTGGTAAGACAATCCACTCATTTGCCATAAGTTGCCAGTTTCACATGGTAATATTAATCGATGTGACAGAAGAAAAATGTGCCTAGAATTCAGTTTGTAAAATGAGGACTTGACAGGAATGATATCTAAAAATGGCCTCAGTGTTGTCATCCTAAATCACAAATTGGAGCCCCCACACAACACTTTGAATTCCTTCGAATCAATCTTCATTTAAAATCCCAAATGAAGGTTTTAATAAAGAGGGATATAATTCCGGAACAGAAATCAGTGGTCTGCAGGAAGTGAAGAGCGGTAACTATGTGGTGATGTTGCTTGGCATCATTTCTGAGGGCTGCTGAGAAAGCTTTTCTTGAAATGGTTGATATTTCTTTTTTTTTCCAAATCTACTTCACTTTTGATTTTGCTGTTGATTTTTCTTTTCTCTCATTTTGAAATTTTTGTGGATAACTACCTGAATGATGTTGGAGGTGTTAAGGTCTAAGGATGAGGTCATGGTCTTTTGTGTTCCTGTGCCAGTTCCTTTGTGCGGGGTCTGTATTTGGGCCTCCATCCAATCACACATTTTAACCAGATTTCAGATGTTTAGATTTTTCATTGATATTTTTTCTGCTGCAAATTCTTGTCATATCTCAAGTTGAGGATTGGAAGGGATACCATTTGTGTTAATTGTGTTTTTCCATTGTGCTGAATTTAATTTTCTTTTCATTGATACAATTACACTTCCGTTACAAAATAACATGTTAAAGCTGTGTGTTAATTTTGGAGCATTTTCTGTGATACTTTTTACTGGACAAATTGACAATGGTCAGATAAATGGTGCGAGCTGACCTGTCTTCTCACTTTATACTGATGATCAGTCTCGGTCATCCAGGTCATGGTCTTTCTTGACAAATCTTATCAAGGTTCCTGGACTTGCTTAATTTCCTGCAGATATTTTGCCTCTCCACTCAAAAGACCTTTTGGATGAGAGGCGAAACATCCTCAAGAATTTAAGCAAATTGTGACGATAAGATTTATCCGGTGCTCTCTACTTAAACAATCTTTTGTGTGCCCTGCTGCTTTGTTGTAGACCTGTTTAATCTGCAGTTCATCAATGAATCACACAGCCAATAAAAACATGAATGTATTAAGCATTGGATTCTTAATCCCATGACTTTTTGGCACATAATCACAGAAAAAACACTGTATGCCATTTTCAGAACTGCAACAATTGAAACTAACAGAACATCAACATGCTGGTTCAGCAACAGTACTTTGAACATATCTGGCTCAAAGACAGCACATTGCTCTTCCAGCCACACTGCTAGCCATCAGAACGCTCCTGGTGGCCAGCACCATTAGAACCACATGAAATGGGATGCAAGCTTGAGTGAGGAATATCCATGGGGAGCAATCCATAACAGATGGACCTCAGCATGGTAATAAAGTTACGCCCCTTCTTTTACAGTCATGGATACCCTCCCGTTGTTAAGTGTGGCAACAGTATTGAACTGACTTGGTAGCACTCAACCATCCATTCATTTATTTGATATCTCACATGATGCTTGAACAGCAAATCATTGTATAGATTAATGAATATGAATGAGAACCCAGTTTTACTGGCCAAGTAGTAGTATTGCTTTCTGCTGTGTATGTAAGCTTAATTTCATGCACTGCTATCTATCACTTTCATTACCACAGCGAACATACACTGACAGCAGAGGTAATAAAAGGAAAACTAAGCCACAAAGAGTGTTTATGATCAACCATGCTCTATGTGTTTAAGCTTTAAGCCTTGCTCTGAAATACTATTCAGATCTTGGTTCCTACTCACAGCTTTCACTTCTGCTTGTCTCAATCAGCCATAACAGGTCTATAAATGGGATGACAAACCTTGCACTGTGTTGCTGTGCCCTTTTTTGTACCTCAGTTTCACTTTGAAGAGCCACAGGCACCACATGGTAAGACGGCAAACAAAAACACATGAATCTTTCACTGCTATTCAGTTTTATGACTCATGGAAAGGCCTTGTTTAGTGAATATTACCAAAGTAATATCTTGAGCATGTCACAGTGGGCAAGGCACCCTCATCACTTCCAGTTGAAATAATGTCTGACTCGATGTCACTGTCCAGATTGTAAAGTGATATCGTAGATCCATTTCCCTACTTACTAGATCCAATTTAGGGCATCGCTCAGGTTTAAATTTGTACCTGTCTACTGTGGTAGGGAAGCCTTGGAAAGCCGTAACAGGATGAGCGATCGACTCATCTGCTTGAAATGAGATTGAGCTCACCAGCCAGTGGTCATAATTTGACCGGGACAAGCTTTGACAGAAAGCGAGTGCTAGATTAAGATGTATTCCGATCACTTCCACAACCCATCCCCACACCACTCTTTTTTTTTTTCCTCCAATTCCAGCCTCCGGTCTTGACTGTTTAAAGGAGCACCTCTCATTTGCAGTAAAGTCTCACATTAAACTGCCACAACCCACGCAGGGCAGGCAAGATCAAGAGCAACTTGGAAGCACTTCTCTTAGATAGATAATCATTTTGCCCCTCCCAGCCAATCCAGGAGACAAACTAGCACAAGCAGCAAAAGTTTTCAAAAGGACCTTATGATCCCTTTCTAAGGTGCCAGATACCTAGTCTGTTCATCAAGGTCACACACAAACAAGATGATGGTCCCTCCCCCATTCAGAAACACTTTTTTTTTCCGAGGTTAGTACTTGTATTTGATTGATTGCATTCTTATTCTTTTAAAACCACTCAACCCAGGATTGCTCACGGGAAGATTATCAAACATAATCAAGGGATGTCGTTTGTGAGAAAATCCTGTAAGGACTGACAAGGGCCAAACAATAGTAGCAAGCATTTTTTTTTTTTCACTTTCAATTTCATTTTTCACTTGCTGAAAGCAAGCACTTTGATATTTTTCTTCAAAAAGATAGACTTTAGTGAATATAGAGGTGAAGAAAATTATGCTTGTACTTCTTTCCAGGTCAATTACTCCATACAAGTACTACAAGAAGCACTACAGGTATGAAGCCTTTATGATGCACTGTTTTTCCACGTTTTATGTCATGCATTGAAGCTTTACAGAGCCTGAAATCCTTCTCCACAAACTGAATGAATGATGGCTTGAAGAACAACGCAGACCAGAAATAGGGAATATGCAAGGAAATATTTAAAGAAAGCTGTCAGTGCCATGCAACTGGCATTTAACAAAACAAAGTAAGCACCATTTAAAATCAGAAAAAGCCACTTCAGCTCACCCCTACGTTCATTTCTCTTTTTTCTAACATCCCATTTTTTTGTTGAGCAAGTCGATTAAAAAGAGAAATTTCCTAAAACCCCTTCCATTCCAGAGGCACTCTCTGCTGACTTTATTAATTAGCGAGCTTCTTTTTACTCGCCTTCCACCACCCACTTCCACTCTTGTCTAATTTTTTTTTGGGTGTGACAAAGGGCTCAGAACAAAGGGATGCGATTGAAATGAATTGTTATCCCCTCTTAAGCCCCCAGAAGCCTCTCTTGGCCGTCAGATATCCTCTCAAAGTCCCTGCCTGTCAGCATTGTTCTATGACACTCTGTGATATAAACGCCACAGTCAGCCAAGATTACAGCCCAACCCAATCCATCTCCAGCAGCACTCAATTCACAGCTGTAGCTCACTTTCTAAATATAAAGTTCATTTAAAAATACCATTGAGGCTGCTTGCTGGGAATCCACTGGGCGTCTTTCATAAAAACGGCATCAATTCAAGTCCATTGTCTTGTCTATGTTCTTTCATGTCGAGATTAGATGTGTTTAAAGTAATTTCCTCTTGTGGGATGCCTTGTGGCCAAATTAGCTGAACTGCAGTGATGGCGCCGCAGACAACAGGATGGGTTAAGTGGAGTTTGGCATAAAAAAAACAGACAAAGACAATGTAATGCTACAAACTAGATAAGAAAATTGAGGCTTGTGAAGATTTTCAAGAGACAATGATAGGAAGGAGTAAATGACATTCTGGAAATCTTTGTGGGCCCCAGAAGTAACCTGGCCTCTGAGGCTCTCACTGGATGTTTCGGTGGTGGCCATGGAACTGCAGTATTGTGACTAACTCTAGTGTTTGACATAAACCAAAATTTGTAATAAGATAAGATAATACTTTATTGATCCCCATAGGGGAAATAAATAAATAATAAAGACACCATGATTCCTTCATTGTTATAGCTAGTTAAAAAAATGCCTGAAAACAAACAAGATATCACACTTTATGAACAACAAGCAATCATTCATCCATTCATTATCTACACAGCTTTTCCTGCATTCAGGGTCGTGGGTGGGGCTGGGACCTGCCATCAGGAGAGAGGCAGGGTACACCCTCGACTGGTTGCCAGGCAATTGCAGGGCCACATACAGAGACCATTCACTCACTCACTTACACATCTGGACAATTTAGAGTCTTTGATTAACCCACTGCATGTTTTTGTACTGTGGATGTGAACCGGAGAACCTCGAGGAAACCGATATAGACATGGGGAGTACATGCAAACTCAAAACAGAGAGGCCCCCTATCTGAATCGAGGCAGGGATCTTCTTGCCGTGTAGCCATAATGCAAACCAATGCGCTTGTTTAAGCTAATTGTGGTCACTTCTAACAGGCTTTTGATTATTCATTTACTTATGGTGATTCTTATTACATTGGAGATGTGAACCTCGCTGCGCTGAAGTTACTCTTTTCAGTCAATCATAGGAGCTCTAACACTGATCTCTACTAGCTGCTCTCAGTCTGATTCTTCAGTCTGAATTCACAAACCGAGATGTTTCTTACAAGCCCTAGTTTTGAGTTTTGCAAGCAATATATTGCCAAAAGTTTTAATTGATAAAATGTTTAGACTTTCATATAACCTGTCTGTAACATTATTTTTAAGTACTGTAAAAGAACAAAAAACTAAAATTATTGGTTGAAACTTAGTTGTTGAATTGCCACATACTGCGGTGAAATTCTGTCTGCCTCATTTGATGTGGGACCAGGTTTACAACATGTAAAGTCCCCAATGGAAGACTGCGAGCAGCCAGGACAAAATTACTCTCATAAAGCACCAGGTGTACAAGAATTGCCCTTGTGGGAGGCCATTAAAGTTACAAGCATGGCATTTGCATTTTTAAATGTGGAAACCAGTGTCAGGCTGTTTGTGATCCATATGACGGTCCTAACATCCAATTGCCGGCTCTGCATACCAAGAATAAAGGTTTAAAGGAGCTCTTTGACAAGAAGTATGAAAGAAGTCACAGTGATTAACACTTTTTTGAGTATGCATGTAATGTGTCATTATTAAGAATATAAATGACAGCTATCAACTCGCCCTGATTTCTCATAGCGAGATAATAACAGCCTGGTATGATTAGTGAGTTGTGGATGAACAACAAAAAAGTGTAAAAATAATAAAGCTACCATGCACTTTTGACCTTGAACAAATTTAGAGGAAAACCTGCCAATTCTACTAAACTTTATAATGTTATTCCGCAAAGGTTTATTTCTCTCTCTCATCATGAATAGCAACTTGGATCCAGGACAGGCACAGCCAGACTTTGAAATACAATTGCGTTGCCAAAATGAATGAAACAACAACAACAAAAAAGATGACAACAAAACTTTCCGTGTGAAACATCTTGCAGTATATTGTTGTTGTTTTTTTTTAAATAAATAAATGAAATGGCATTGCTGCAGGGATTAAACTGGCAAGCTTTCAAGTTAAATAAACAAAAAACAGGTGTATTTGGAAAGGAGAAGGTACAGGGTACAGAGGATGAGAAGAAGCATGAGGCAGACATACTTTTTCGGCCTGTAATCTGGGATGCTCCTGTCGAGGGAGATGCGGTCGCTGAGCTGTGCGTTGTAGCCGTACTCCTCATACTTCCCCTCAGCGTCATGGCTGTCCTCCCCAAGAGAAGCGGCAGCTCCCCCCTGGCCAAGGCCTCCGGGTCCCTCCACCAAACCCATAGGCTTCGCCAAACCTGCCAAGACAAGGGCACAAGTAGATCACCAATGTGTAAATGACCGTCAGTGAGCGGTGAGAGACAGATGAGTGGAGAGGCCATGGGGGGCAGGGGAACGGGGGGGGGGGGGGGCCCTGGTTGGGCGGGGGGAAAAAAAAGGGGGGGGGAACCTCCCCAACCCGGGGGGCCCAATTTCTTAAAAAGCCCGTCCGGGAAAAGACAAAAAAAACC
>CAAKHD010013491.1:564355-589168 GCA_901007705.1 Fistularia tabacaria
GGCTCCCCCAACCCTCCAAAGAAAAGGGACAAAGTAAACCCCTATGGTGTAAATGCCCGGGGGGGGGGGGGGGGGGGAAGGAGGGGGGGGGGGGCGGGGGGGGGGGGGGGAGGGGGGGGGGGGGGGGCACCTGATTGGCAGTGTGACAAGACAAGTGTGTAGCAACTTCCACAACCAGCGGGGCCCATATCATTACAATGCCTGTCAGTGACAGAGCAGAAAAACATCCACCTAGACAAGGACGTCACACTGCTGAATGAAGAGACAAGGAGAGACAAGGTGGAGTAACAGCTGAAAGATCAGCAGAAAATGGAGAAAAGTCTTGTCCACAGCTTCTGAGTCAAACATAAACCAGAGTGAGCCTTGCTCTGAAAAAGCAGAATTTTAGATACGTACTGAACAAGCTTGACATTGTCATATAATAAAAAATAATAACCGTAATAACAGTGAATAAAAATACGTATTTTAATACAAATATAATGAATACATATTTTCATATGTGAATAACTATTCAATACAAAAAGGGGTTCTCTCTTATTTTTTCATATAAAGCTAAGTAATCATCACAATTACTGAATCAACAGAAGATAAGGTTTCAATGTGCACACTTGTTCTGGAGATTCAGGTGACTGAAAAAAGAAATTACCTGAAGGGCTGTTTGAGGAAATTTACAAAGATTGCAAAACTACTTTGTTGAAATGGAACACTTTTGCTTATTTCCCATTCCATGTTTTCATCTTAAAACTGCAAAGGAAAAGCGGCCATTATTGAAAGATGCTCCTATGACACTGGTCTTGATGCACTGGTGCTTCACCGCATGTCATTTAAATGTTAGTTTCTTATTGCCTGTATTCCGGCAAACCTAATTTCTTGGGGAAAGGTTAATGTGTTTTCTCCACCCATTCACATCCAATATGTGTGTTTAAATCAAATGCCATAATGAGGACGACACGGGTATGTATCCAGGGTTTGAACAGTGAAAGTTGGCAACATCAAACAAATCCAGCATGGCAGTTGGTATTTATGCCTGTCAATGTGTCCTAATGTGTATATGCGTTCTTTTATGTGAGGCACTTTGAAATCCAGCTATACACTTATTGTGGACAATAGTTACACATCTGTAGGATTGAGTGCAGAGTTCTGGGATGGAGGGTTAAAAAAATCTAAGGACAGGCTGATCAGGTAAATAGGTAAAATGTCTTACATTAGATTTTCTCTGTACAAATGAACCTTCGAATAGTAGTTTCAATGTATGTCAGCTTTCTTCAAGAGCTTTAAACCTCTATATCCTCCTATACCTCTCATCATTACCAGCATTCATTGATGATAATGTTCATCTCACAGAATTGTATGACACACTCTCATGAGATCATGTAACATTTCACCGTAACACACTCTCACTGTTCAATAAAAACTCAGTGGTGTTGATGGTTTAGGGGGATGAATATGTATATATTGGGTAAGTTAGTTTAAGTTTCAAAACTGGTAACATATGGTGTGGTATAGCTGAAAGGACTAATTGTCATGGAACAAAAATAAGCAAATTAAAATCTTTTAAAGCACTACATTTTCACAGCACACACTATTTTCAACATTAATTAAATCTCATGTAACCCTTGAAAATGTAAAACAAACAAGCACAGTGCCACAGGCTGACCAATGGCAATTAGAATACTTAGAATTATTAGAATTATTGTGTTTTCAAAAGCCTCTCTTTGGCCAATACAATGAAAAACTTCATTTTTTAGTACCATATATTAGTTTGTTTGGTTGCCTGTATTATTCATTTAACCCTTTAGTTGTCTTACAGATCATTTCATTTGAAAAACTGATTTTCACAGAAAGCTTTAATCCAAACCAGCCAGCAGATGGTCGATTGTGGTGTTAATGGGATGATGAAGGCTAATTATAGAAGCAGAGACTGCTTGTCTTATGCAGGTCTCTTGAAAAATCCCTAAAGAGACACCTGAATGCCTGTCATTATGTTTAGAAGTGACTGAAAATCCTTAGCCAGCCTCAGCATGTTTGGCCTCTAATTAGCAGTTTCATATGTCAGATTTTAAAACCCCCTCTGCTCCCATTAAAGAGACTCACAGTGACACTGACTTTTAACAGACCATCGCTGGTACTTTGACACAGAGGCATGGGGCAGAGGATGATGAAGGAATGTAAAACATGAAATCCTAACGGGGAATGATCCAGCTGGGCAGCAGTGCTTGTGGGTTGTCCTCCTCAGATTTTTTTTTTAAGCTTAATTTGTTGAAAAAGCAATATTTTCAAGACAGCCCAAATCCTACATTAAAACAGTGGTGATCAAAGTTTATCCTGATTTATATTGAAGCAATTGTGTTAGATAAATAAGAAACTATGATTACAAAAACTGTTGTAGTTTTTGATCCTTCATAATTCAGAATATTTTTGCATGATTTGTAAATAGGCCTTGTATATTGGCTGCTCTTCTGTAAAAATACTTTAAAAATTACATAAAATAAAATAAAAAATTGTTCACTGGAGAACTTGCACAAAAAGCATTCATTTTAGTGGAATTTACATTATTAATATATTTTTTTTACTTTTGTAGTGATAATAGCTAAGGTTAGTGTGGTTATTTTTTCTCCCTCACAGCCAGAGGGTCCTTGGTACAATTCCGAAAAGGAACATTTTTGTTTGCAGGTTGTCACCCTGTATGCTTGAGTTTCCTCCCACGGACCAAACATTTGCAGTTGATCCATTGGTGAACTGTGGGCCCACGTGTGTAAATGATTGTATGTCTCCATATGTGGTCTTGTTATCGACTGGCTACAGGTCCAGGTTAACCCTGTCTCTTTGTATTACAGCTTCAAAGTAAGGACACACTGTCTTCAACTGTCTTTATTTTAGCATTGCATTTTAGCATTGCTGTATGTCGCCTTCACTGTTGGTTGAGTACTTGAATTTCCATGAGACTGCAGGATTATGTCAGATAATTGTAATGTGAGCCAAGTTCCACTGTTCCACTGAAATATCGAGCTGCGTCTGTTCTCAACATCAACAGATGGACACACAGACAGTAGGTAAACAGTGCATACCAATGAAGAGCTCAGCTTTCAGCTTCAACCCTTCAGGCACTAATCACCATATTTGGATGGCCTCAACCCCGCGGATGCCACTGAAGATTTGTAATTGGAACTGAATGGTTGCAAACCACCGTCTCCTGTGAGATCAACTTTGCATGTCCTGCACCGGTCAAAGCAGTGGTATTTTGAAAAGTATGGGTGGGGTGAATGTCAGAGACAAGTCATCTTGCTTTGCAGGATGCATCCCGCAGTAACTCCGATACCCCCCAAAGCCAAAGATGTGAGTCTAGAGGGCCTCTCTGTCTCTGCATGAGCCTTGGAAGCAGGACAATTCCTGACATATTTGTTTATTTATTCTTCTCCCTACTTCAAGTATTGTTATTATCATGTAATTAGCTTGACTCACATTATAAGAACAAAAAGTAAAAAGCTATTTTCTCATTTGTTTGATGTTGTATAGCAGTAAGCTGAATACATTCAGAGGGGCATTTGATGATATCATCTTTGGCTTTAAGTATCTTCAGTGAATATTATTAATCATTTTCTGGCTTTGTGTTTTTGACAAATTAATATATTATATGACATTTTGATTCTTGAGACAAAGAATCAGGTGGAAGAGGCTACCTGATATACTGTATGAGGCTCCAGTGGTTTGAGAGGATCCAGACCTCCTAGACCATCTAAAATACATGTAAAAAATGTATCTTCCTGCAAGCACTTTGTATGAAAGCATTCAGCACTTATGTTAGGATCAAACAAAGGTGGCTGTTACTAAAGTGAGCACTGATTTATAAGCAAAATGAGGCTTGTCCTAACCTTTGTGTTCAAAATTCGATTCGTCTAAAAGCCAAGCAGCTACTCTTATTATAAAGAAATCTGCTTAATCAATGCAAGAGTTAGTCCAATCCATAGTGTCAGCTGATTATAAATTTCTGCAATATGAGTCGTCAGTTAAAATGTCATTGTGTTTGACATTACACTTGTGTCCTTCATCCTCAGAATCAATTTTTCCAAATCCTTCTGTCGTGACTCATAAAACTTATAACAACAACAAATTACAGCGCATCCTTCACAATGCATCCTCTCAAGTCTTTATAAGATTGGGACTCGGAGTTAAAGATGACCCCATATTTAATAAATGGCTCGAGAGCAAGAGTGCACTTATGTGTGCACAACATAATGGGGACCTAAAAATGGCTTGTGCTTCAGTGCTTAGTTCAAGATCAGGAAAAACAACATTTTGAACAGAATGAAGGCCTCCAAAAGCAAAAACAAATCTATAAAATATTAAGAGCTGAGACAGGAGCATAAGCACACTCATGGCAGCAACATCAGGGGAACAACAACAACAGATTTGAAAAAATTGATCATCTCTTAACAATGTTCTTTCATGTAAACTGTGCTGCATAATATCCAAAATCTCTCTTATTTTTTTTTCTTCGGAGATCTAATCAGCTATTTCAAAGATGCAACGTGCCATTACTGCTTCAAGCTCATGTTTCCAAGGTCACTTCATTAATTCATGGGTGTGTTTTGGTGTTTCAAGCAAAACACAAATAAACCAATCTTTGTCAGCTCTCACGCTCTCTCAGAAGGAGTTGTCTGCTCACAAAGGTCACATGACAGCATCTTGGTTAGCGAAAGAGATCTGTGTCTCTTAAAAGGCAATCTAATGTGAAGAGTAAAAAAGCAACAACATAAAAATGAGTAAAAAATGTATTAAATAAAATGTTACCAACTGATCAGCTATGATTCATTCCTCAAGTGTAAGAGAGTGCTCACAAGAATATGGTTCATTATTGGCATTATCTTCAGTAGTCGAGCTTCAGTAAATCAAAAAAATGAAAGTGACAGGAACAAGACTTAACATGGGCGAGGTGTGTTTGGCAACTGGACTGTGGAAATTAATCTGCTTCCGTGTACATGTGCGTGTGCATGTGTGTGTACGTGTGCGTGTGTGTATCTTTGTGCTTTTGGGAGTGGATGAAAGCTATTGTGTTGATCTGGTAATCTAGTAACCCCTTGGGCATTTTCATGGACTTTGGAGACAGCTGCGAGGTAATGTTATAGATTGCTTACTATTAATAATGTCTTTGCATTATGAATCCAGTCTTATCATCAGCTGAATATCATTTATGCATTGTGGTATGTGTTCCTCCTCGTTTTCCATGCAATGAATTCAAATTCAGTTCAAACAAAAGTTAATTTGTCCTTTGGTTCCTCAGATAGACACACAAGACATACAGCTCAAAACCAGAATTAACAAGTTCTGGTTTGAGTCATTTGACAAAGAGTTTAAGTGCTAATGGTGCAGCTGTATGATTCCAAATGTATTTCTTTATCTCTGCTTGAATCAGCATGGTGGGTTTATGTCAGAATATAAAGTCTGCTTCCTTCTGACATTCCAAAAAACAGATGACAGGTAAAAGTAACCTAAAATACCTTAATACCTTTTCTAAGTCAAGGTTTCCTTCAGTGCAGTGTTATGAGTGTCTTTGCAGGTTGCACAGGCTCTGTAAGATGACAAAACATTGCAATGGCTTGTCGGTTGGAAAGTGTAAAAGAACCATTTGGAGGTTAAAAAAGTTATGTCAATTTCTGTTGTTCAATTATGTTGTTAAGTGGATGTTAAGTGTTCCTGTCCTCTAGGGTTGGTCAGGATATAGAAGTTGTACTTGACTTAGACATTTTTGGATCCACTGTTTGTACACAGTCAAAATAATCTCGATAATGTTTACAGTATGAAAAATTCTTACTCTCTCTCTCTATGTATATATGGGGGAGTCTACACTTATATCGCACTTTCATCACCATGCGGTTTCAAAGAGTTTTACACTTCTCGTATGTATATTATATATAAATATATGTTTGTGTGTATGTGTGTGTATTTGTATATATTGGTCTAAATGATATGCTACAGTTTAGCGTCTTTTTGCTTTGTTTTTGTATTTTTGCATCGGTGTCTCATAGCTCTGACATGAGGGTTTGCAGGCTTAGAGGACAGTCTCCTGGGAGTAACATAATAGAGGACGTGACTGTATCTCCCCTTCCCAATATGATTGTCATAATAAATCATCTACTTGTGGTTACTGCTTAAGAAATTGGAAAACACTTATTTGATATAGTCAAAGTCAAAAAAATATGGACAATGAAACTGCAGGGAGCGAGTAAAAAGCCAAACATTATTATTTCCGCATTGGGGCGCCATCATTAAATGTTAGCAATGTGATCACTGTATGACTCCAGGCAAACTGTGTAAATATGAGTTATGCGCGCTTCCTCAGAAATTTTTCTATTATGTCTGCGGCTGACTGATGATTGTCAGGTGAGCCTCTGAATTCATTATCATCATTTCTCAAGGCTGAGAAGAATTGATTTTTATCTGCCTCTGAAACATTTTTTTTCCGCAAGCACCTAATCTACATATTTCTATTGGAATATATTTGATATCATCCTGCTCCATCCAGCTTTCTTAGGTTTCTGAGGGGATGCAGTGTCCCTGGAAATCACTGGCATTGCACACTGCACAACATACATATACGCTGTGATGTGTACCATTAAGATTCAGTCAGGGCGTAAAGTGTGTGTCAGCATGGCAGAAAGAATACGTGACATTTCTCATTTCTCATCACGTCTTGCCACAGAGGGCTAAGAATATAAACAGCATTGGTTTCTTTGGCACATTTGGGCATTATAGATAAGAGCCGTATCAGACGCTGCAGCTGGGTCCATCCCATCAGCACCAATGCGCTGGGAGAAGGCCGGGAGTGACATGCATGGCTGATGACAAGAGGCTTGGTGAGGCTGTAAGCTGTGGGACAACAGCCAAGCTCAAACAATGACATATCCTGCACTCATCAGAGGTATAAACAGATTAGTATGAAATTCACTGGCTAATAGCCAAAATCTGTTTTTAAGAAGCTTATTTTTAAAGTATTACTGCTACAAGTGATGGAGAGATTCTTATAGGTAGTTTCACCAGTAGTTCAGTCCTTAAGCTGGGCTCTTTAATTGAATGAGTGTAGATTATCATCGTATTGTTTTTTTCCCATTAGTGTATTTATAAATGTCAAGATGATAAATTTCAGCTGCTTTACTTTATTTACTTCAGGAGTCTGAGTTGATAAGACAGTAAAGATTGTGGTATTTCTTTCAATTAGCATATTATAGTTGGTAAAGCCATCCAGCCATGTCACTGTGCTGCAAACAATATTGAAATCCATCGGAGTAGAAAGACAACAGAAGATTGTACATAACGGGAGGAATATTATCAATAAACAGAACCAATATAGTGTAATTCTATTGAATGAAAAAAAAAACAAGATACTGATAATAAGAAATGAAATACCTAATTGAACTGCTTCTGTTTGCTCTCTCCAGCCTCACACTGTCCCACTCTCTGCATGAGGCAGCTCAGCTTTTCTGCAATATGCATCTTCATGAGGTCAAAAAATATGTAAAATATGTCTGATTAACAGTTGACAGTATACAGCTTTAACTTTTATAGGTTTGAAGTTAGTTAGTCCTATGGTAGTGATAGAGTCATACTTCTGTTAAATATGACATTAAAATCTGATTTTTCAGCAACTACAAATAGCACTTTTTTGTATGGGCAAATTGATAACTGATATATGTACAAAAATATTGAAATCTAAATATTTGAAAACTAAATTTCAAAATGTAAAGAGATGAAAACAAATAATACTTTTTTTCACTGAATTAGGATAAGGATTAGCGCAGGGTGCTACCATTTGTGCCTCACAGCAAGAAGACTCCTGGTTCGTTTCCGCCAGATGGCCTTTCTATGTAGAGATTGCATGTTTTCTCTGTGTCTGTGTGGACTTTTCCTCAACAATCCAAAATCAGGTTCGCTGGAGGCACGAAAATTGCCCAGAGGTCTGAATAACAACCAAGCAACCAGTCCAGGTCTCGCCCAATGACAGCTGGGATAGGCCAGACACGCCCGAGGGACTGACTGTAGGTTAAGCGATATAGAAAATGAGTGAATGTTTCCAACATTATAAGAATGACTTAAGTATTTTCTCAAATAAGCTCCATGTACCATCTGAGAAACTGCAAGGAAAACAAAAGTGTCTTAGCAGAGGTAATTAAGCTGCTGCATGCTGAGAAAGGTTGTTGTAGTCGATACTTGTAACAACACTTGTCAAAGTCATTTAACAGCTTGATTAACCTGAATGAATAGACCTTTGTCACTTTTTTTAATTTTTACTTACAAGATTTGTCTTAATGTATCCCTGCCCTGAAACATACCATTCATTTGTTTTACTCAGAATTTGATGATTACAATTCATGAAATGAACAACATGCTCAATAATCAGCATGAGTTGATTCATCAAAAGGCCAACATGGTGCCAGATGATAAACTGATTGTAGATAACCGAAAGTATTCACAAGTATATGAACAAATAGATAGGCATCCACTATATTATAACTACATGATACATCAATGAAAATGTATGAAAATTTAAGATAAAGCTGCTAAACTTGCAGCTTGTTGGACACTAGCCCTCAAATTTAATATAGTCACACATTTTTGGGCTGATGATGCTGTCTCCTGCTTTTGATGATAATATTTGCAGATTTGATAGTGTATCACAGTGGCTTCAATTCACTTCAGAGCCAGTGAAATGTGGGTTTTTTTCCCATGTTGTCAGTGCGTTTGACTTGGGGCAGAAGGCAGATTAGAACAAGCAGAAAGCCAACCACATGCACATTGGGAAGATCTTATTAAGGCCCATCACTGCAGCAGAGCCTGCAATCAGCAAAATCAACACTGCTGGTGAAACCCTTTTCTTCAAAAATAACGCTTTCAAGGGGCACAAATGGTAACTTTTTCTTTTGTTGTTAAGGGAAAAAAGAAAATGCAAGTACCTCGCCATCTTCTTACATCAGGCACATTTAATTTTAGTGGAAAAATTGTTTCCTGATTTCTGAAATCTTATTTCCAAAGAAGAAGTTTTTGTGGTGAAGTGTGGAAGCATGTTTCTACTCTGCAACTTTGGAATGTCATACCATTCCATATATCAGAGCTAAGCAGCCCCGTGTGTCTTTTTTCATACCACAACATGTAATGAAGTGAATAATAATGGTCTGAGGCACTATGCTGTTTGCTACCACTTCCCCTTTTTTAAACTGTGATAGTAAAAGTATTAATTTTGTAGCTGGTGCTCTTCTAGTTGTTATTTTTTGTTTCATATACATATTACATATTCCTGTTAAGTTTCCTTATATTCCTGTTCCATCTTCCTACATATTCCGGTGAAGTTTTTTTCCCTGAGAGTAAATTCAGAGAGCAGTTTGGTGGTAGACTACAATAAGTGTGTGTGTTTTGTGTGAACAAAAGTAAATAAATTAACTAAAATTGATTGAAATACAAGCAGTGAAAATTCAATAAAATCCAATAAATTTCAATAATCTTAAATATTTACAAGTATTTAAAAATCTGGGAAATCTAGTCAAGTGATGTATTATTAATGAAGGAATCTTTTCATTGGTCCCTATGGATAGAGTTAAAATTATTTTTTAAAACATTCTGTCACTAAAATAATCCTTTTATGAGTCCTTTAACAACCTGCCAAAAAAACATCAACAAAGGGATAATTTTCAAACCAAAAGCATTGAGGGAAGTAAGCCCATTGAGAAGATGTGTGCTAGTTTTAATGGACTACTTAAGGTCAGACTCTCCTTCATAAGCTTGTTAGCAAGCTTAAAACTCTGTCATCTGATTAGTTGAAGATGATGGCATCGCCAGCAGAGTATTGCAACTGATAACACTTGTACGCCTCCTTTTCTTTCCCGAATGGGTTGTTGATAAATGTTGACTGTTTCTTTCTTGTTGGGAGTCCAGTAACCCTCCATCACATAACCATAAAAGAAGAATTCTCTAACTTGTTTATGTCCTTCAAATCTAATTGGACCCTGTGCAACTCCCATGGCATGCCATTGGTAGGCAATAAACAACAGAGGGAATGGGCAATTACTTCATATGGCTGCAGGACATGGTAATAGTTATTGGCACGCTCAGTCCTCCTCTCGCCACAGCCATTCCCACTGGCCATAGAATACAATTTGTAGTCTGTGCACGATATTAGAAAAAGTGACAGTGACCTGGGATATGAGAATATGATTAAGTATGCCATTAAACAGCTCAAGACAAATCATGGGGGACAGTGACAGCTAGTGAATGTTTCTAGCCTGAGTGCACACTGATGCTGTCAGTGAGAAATTATATGATTGTAATTAATTGGTTTTCATTAGTAAATCATACAGATTTGTGCATGCAGACATTGTTTCTGAATTGCAAGTTTAAACTTGTAGTAATGATATTGCGAACCAGATTTTACAAAACTGATTTATTGAATTTATTCATTCAAGATCCCAGATGAAGCTCAGGAGAAATACACTCTAACATCCAGACACCGAATTGAATAATTGCTAAAGTTATCCTTCGCAGAGGTAAAATTTGGTTCAAGGTCTATTCTTGTTTTATTGAACTATAGGAAAGTACATTTCATCGTCTTGCTTTTCTTAGTTTGACTTTGTTTTCCTCTCTCGTCAACCATAATGCATCAGAGTACATACACAATAGATAATCACTATCAGAACATAAAGTTTACATTTTGGGTTCAGTGCCATGGTGTTGACACTTATATTATCCAATCGCTATGTCCCGAATATAATATCACTCGAAATCAAACACAATTTAATGAAATATCACGCATGCTAATCTATCGCCTGTTAGCTCATTTTATTTTTTTCTTCACATATTCAGACTGTCACTGAAATGGCAAGAGAAGTTCATTTTTTTAACGCACAACAGGATCAGACCTAAAACAATGAGAAAGAGAGTTTTATGCAGACAGATTGCAAATCTCACTGTTCCCGGAGGAATGAATGGAATTCCAGATGAGTTGGATAGGTACATAGAGCGATGTGGAAATGAGGTGTGACTGTTTCTAAGTATTTTTTCATTATGTGAAAGAACTGCAAATTATGCCCTGGCCTTTGATATCAACTGAGAAAGTAGGGCTGAGAAACAGCCTCCCAAGGAGGGTCCTAAGGTAGGGTAGCCATTGAAAAACTTGACAAGAAAAGTGTGTTTTTAATTTTGATTTTTTTTTTATTAATTCCTAAGTGACGTTATAAATGTAAAACACAATTGGCTCCGATTCAATTACAAAAGAAAAGGAAAACAGCAGGTTCCAAGGCTTCAGAAAAACATTCCAAAATGCAAACATTAACTTGGTCCAATCTTCATGACTTTTCCAAAAGCAGTTTTTCAGCTGAGTGACGGACAACTGAAAAGGTGGCAGCTGTCATGTCTTACTCCAAAACAGAAAGGTTTTTAAAGCGAGATAAAGGAAATGGCTAAATCACAGCAAACATCTTTGGCACATTTCTTTGAAATGGCAGAAGCAAGTAAGTTTTTTAAAACAGGCTTTCAGGACGGATCATCTGGTTATGCTGGGTTTATGTGACAGATATTCATCCAGATTTTCCTCTTGCCATCCATTTTGTGAAGTTTGTGAAAAAATCCTCCATCAAGGGAAACATGCTCATACCCTTGAGTTTTGGTCATGTTTATTATACCGATACCTAACATGATAATTAAACAAAGCTGTCGGCAAGTCCAATTAATCTAATCTGATAATTAGTTGCAACCAGCAGGGAGACAGGGAGAGCGGTGATGGCCTCGACCGATGAGACAGCCCGACACAAGGAGAGGAGCAGCCAAGGGGAGGGTATACATACAGCCGGGTCATCTGAATTAGTTTTAATATTCCATTTTAATTTACTTGGAGTTTATCTCTAATTGTTTACTATTGATGGTGTTTGGAGTCAACAATTAATTTTCATGTGATATGAATGTCAGGAGTAGTAATTGTTCTTAGTTTCTATGTATCCATTTATCTATATATCTTAAATTATCTTATGATATTTATTTTTTTTCTTTATCCTTTTAGTTTGGTTTCGTTTTCCTGAATTGCAAACATCTTTTAAACAGACATAACCTAAAAGTGTGAACCTTTAGTGGTCATGTAACTTCCACATCATGAAATGGCTAATTTAAAAAAAGAAAAATCAGAGACTGTGCAGGGCATTAATTCAAGTTTTAAAATCTTGTTCACCATTTCCATTTTTTCTTAGCTTATGGATTGATGAGTGATTATCAAATAGTGGAAGTTTGATGTTGGTTTAAGAAACAAACAAAAACAGAATTAAAATATCTGCACTTTTATTTCACAGGCTGCTCTAACCAGAGAATTCCGAGGGGTGGATATTTTCTGTCTCTTTTTTGTAATCTTGTCACGCTACATTATTTAAACCAGGATTTCCTACTCTGCTTATATTTGACCCAGCAAGTGGGTTAGCTTGCGGGATGTATTTCATGTAACTAACTGTGTTAGTGATCATTTCAATAACGCCTACAAATGTTTGCTAGATGATCTTGATGGCCCACAGGCATGGAATTGGCCACAGACAGTGGAGCATCATTTGATACTGCTCAGGATGTGAGAGGCTGTAAACACATGATTGCAAATACAAGTTGTTCCGTGTAATCAATGATAAAAATGCTACATGTCTAAAAATGAGCCTGACTTTGTGCTGTTAGTAGCAAGGAGATTAGTTCAAGGCTGTTGGAAGTGAAGATAACAAGAGATAACTAACTAGCCTCAGAGTTTCCTCTGAGGCCAGTTAGCAGAATGGCGGTGGGGGAGTAAAAGTATTTCACAGTGTCTTACAAGTTACAAGTTGTGAAACAACATTTCAAATGCGCTGTGATTTCAAACCACGCAGATTTATGCAAGTATCACAATTACTTCATTAATGACCAAACTAATGACTTACAAAGATTCAACGGAAATAGAGAAATTGACCAAATTATTATAATTTTTATGAATAATTTCTGGTCTTTTTAGTGAGAGACATGGGTCATGAGAGGAAAGGCGGTGCGCAGGGGCTGCACATATGAAGGAACCTGAAACATGTGCTACAGCCCAGGACCAAGGAACTGTGCCTCAAAGAATCCATTGTGTTGGGAATGATAAAGCTGATAAAAAGTTCAAATGAATGACTAAGTCTCATGTGCTATCCTACTTGTGTACTTTTCTCCCCTTCAGTCAACACTTAAGAGAAAAGTCCATTGCAAACAATTTAATTTCTTTTATACTTGATTACTCCAGAAACTGTTTCCTGCCTGCGTGTCTCTAAATCTGAGTAACACCGGAGTGATCCACTCAGTTGCATTGTCTCTATATAAAGCTTAGGGGATATATTATATTTTCTGAGAGGCAATTCCTTCTTACTGGATGTCACATTCCAACATGACTGAAAATGACAGAACAAGCCTAACATTGCTGCTGGAGTGATAAGATCATACAGAGACAACCCAGAATCCTGCTGGGTTTGGGTCAATAGTATATATCATTAGTAATGTAATATAATAACCCACAAAAGCTATATTTTCATTTCTAAAAGCTGATGTATGTGTGGATTCTACTATTTCAGTACGTTTTACGGGGTAAACCTATAATTAAGGTGCTTTTAAGATGTCTGTGACCATTGATGGTCATCATGAAATACAACACCATCAGAAGCTGCCACTTTTCAGCATCATCCTACAAAGACACAGAGTAACATGATGCAGCTGTAATTTACACGAATAATAGAGTCGCGAGGTCCCAGGAGAGAACTGAAAATAAATTAGAAATTGACTTTACTGCTGGATTACGGATCAGCCAGTATCATCTTGCAAAGGCAGCAACGATTATAGAAACAATGAAAGAGCACAACTAATTCCTCATTTTATGACTGTGAAACAAGACAACAAACCCTCATCCATAATATGTTTCTGGTTGAACATGTGATCCTTATCATTTGCTTTTTTATAAATGTAAGGTTTTGGGCCCAAGGAAATCAAAATGGCATGAAAGCCGTTAACTTGAGATCCTACTTAGCCTCAATATCCTGTGAGTGAGCAGGGTGCAGTCATCCAGGATGTGTTTCTTTCATGATAATAACGACCTGTGCTGGAGATAGTGATACATCGATAGCTAACCACGTACTCTCTTTTTCTTTCTTTTTGGATCACTCATAACTTCTGCCGTGCCAGTTTTCAAGTTGATCACACATATATATTTGACTGATCATGAAAGCAGTCCGACTCTAAGTCCTCAGATGTCGGTGCAGGTCACAATCTCAAAATGTATCGGAACAGATGTTCTAACATCACGTATGAAATCATTTGTAAAATGAGACACATTTAAAACATTTACGGTGTCAGTTACATATGAGATTGTAGCTTAGGATTTTCTCAGTGAGAGTTTTATCCATCTGAAAATGACCAGTAACAATATGGAGTCATAAAAAACATGAAAATAAAAGTGATATGTGTAGTGTGAGTGTCTTATCGTGCCCTCGTGTATGTGCAATATTGTAGCCCACAAGTGTATTAATAATACATATATAGTCGTAAAAAGGGGGTCACTTGATCTTCCTGCAGTGCTGCTTGTGAAGTGATTCTTCAAGTAGACATTAGACAGATATATTCGGTGCTGCAACATGTCAGACTTTAGGTGAAATGACAGAAGCTGTTGAGACTCTGGATCCCTCTGAGTGCTGCAGGGCATATCGATACTTGGAGGCCATGTGAAGTTTACAAGGATGTCATGGTCTGATGAAGTAATAGCCCAGTAAAGTCTATCAACGGGGATATGTATTGCACTATAATACATCACCCCTGCTTTATAAAACTTCTTCACATTCAGGATCAGAGGCAGCGAGGCCTTTAATGACAGCTGGATTTAACATTGTTTCATGTGAGCTGGTCTCTTGTTGCTTTGACAGAGAAAGGCAAACACATAAGTTAAGTTTCGGAGTGTGTGTGTGCAAGCTCACCTCTTCCTCCGTATAGTTTTGAAGACATTTAAAAAAAACACAGCAATTCAAAAAATAAATGAAATGATAACAGAGAAAATGGTTTTGCCTCTTGGGGCGAAAATTCACTTTACTCGGTGTCCTACCGTTGAGCTGATTGTAGACCACATCCTCCAGCCTCTCCAGCCGCTGCAAGATAGACTGTCGGTCCACAAGGTTGGTAACTTTGCCATTTCTGGCTCGCAGCCTCTGGTCGGAAATGCGTCCGATCTGGATCAGCTCTTCGGACCGGTCCTGGATCCGGCAGTAGACCGAGAACAAGATAATCCCCACGAATACTAAAATGTTAACAGTCAGCAAAGTTTTGATCTTGCGTGCCAGAGCCATGAAAGTGATTCGTGTCTGGCTGACCCAGTCAAGCCCTGCTGTCCATGAGCGGTCCTTCCCCCCCCTCTCCCCCCCCGCTTTGACACCGCGCTGCGGGAGAAGAGAAGGTCAACCGGAGCCCGGCGGTTGGTTCAGCACCACGGACAGCTCAGGAGGCTGCGCTCAGCCGGGAGCGGGGCATCCCAGTCGTCACATGGAAGTACAAGGTGGGCAAGGTTGTGGACGGCCGCGCTGTTGTCTCCTCGTAAGCCGACGAGAGACGCTTTTGTGTGAGCAGTACGCGTTCCGCCGTCGCCTCGGCTACATATTAAAAACGACAAGACGCGCCATCCGTCATCGCGAGCAGCCCCCGGCACTCTCAACGCATCCCCTTGCGAGTCTCCGGCTCCTCAGCCCCAATATGTCTCGTCCATCTTACCGGAGATACACCGCAATGCCCGCTCGAGGAGGAGCATCTTCCTGCTATCACTGCTCCGCTGCGGCTTCTCCCTTCCCACGGCCGCCGCGTTTGCCGGATCCGTCCCCCTCCGCAAACCTCCACCCCAGGAGCTTATGTGCAGAAAATATGTGCATGCTTCAAAAACAAGGTGGCGATTCTCTCTCTCTCTCTCTCTCTCTCTCTCTCTCTCTCTCTCTCTCTCTCTCTCTCTCTCTCTCTCTCTCTCTCTTTCGCTCTCCCTCCCTCCCTCTCGCCCTCTCTCCTTCCCTCTCTCTTTCTCTCTCTTATCCCCTCTCTCTCAATCCGTTGAGCTGAGAGTGGTTTCGCCCTCTAACATTGGCACACAGTGCTCAGTGTCGGGAGGACGCGGCCGCGCTCCGGCACTGCCGTCCCTCCTCCTAGCGTGTCCGCCGCTCTGCTGGGGGAGGAAGAGCCGCCGTTGCGTCCTGGCGTTCGGAGGCGCGGGCATGAATATTCAAGATCTGTGTTGGGGATAAAATAAACAGCACGACGCCGTAAGCAGAAAATACTTCCACTTGGCAGAGCAGCTTACCCCCTCCCCCAATTACTTAGTGAACTATGGTGTGTGCGTGGACGTGTTAATAGATCGTTCAGTTTGATCCGTGACGCGTGGGTAAACATCTCCGTCTCCCCTCTGGTACGAAGACCATGGGGCGACTTCGGGCAATCTCACGTATGTCGTTTAAGACTTCATTTGCATGTTATGCAACTGCCCCTGCATACATGCATGATCAACTTCAGAAATGGCTTATAATCCCATAATTTCACAAATCACATGCTTGGCCAAAGCCTCAATTCCACAGGAATAAACAAGCGCAGCTCTGTCAATAATCTATTTTCATTAAGCCTCCAATGGGGAAAAGATTGCATTCATTCACATTTTTACTTAAATTCAGAGATAATGTTATTTCGCAGGCCGGTCTGATCTCTGCTGAAAGCCCAACGACCCTCATAGCTAAAAGCAAGTCTTGCAATAATGATAATAACTATCAGCCACCAATTCAAATCACTACCTTGCTGCCAGTCCAAGTGCCTCATCTCCAATTCCAAATGAATTATGGCTCAAGCAAGTCACGTCCATAAATTTGCAGTCTTGGTGTGTATTTCATTAAGCAAAAGCAGACATGGCACAGGCTGCCCCAAGCACTTTGATCCCACTCCACACCCATAAGAGGATCTCAGATTTAAACTCTTTGTTTTCTGTCTCACTCACAATCAGGTGACAACTGTAACTGTAAAACTTCGAGGTGTCTTCAGGCACATCCAGCACCAACTGAAGTATTCTGGATATACAGTCCGTAGTATTCAAGTGAAGTTGAACAAGTGAGTTGATTCCTCATTCACCCCATCAACCCCTTATCACAAATCACTTACTATTCTGCATGCATGCTTGAATGTATCTATTCAAGGCCAAGGGATTTATTTCCTCCCCCATAGAAATAACAGGAAGAAGATGATTTGTCTGTAGTTGGAAATATTGTACCTTCCCATCTGGTAAGTTCGGATTCGAAATTATTATTTCAACTTCACATGTTTGTTTGACTATTCCTATTTTTAGCTTCCATCTCACACCCATTTGAACATGATGTAACAATAGCGTAGTTACAAATTGAGATTCAATGCAGAACTGCCCATTTTCTGTGGATGTACAGGTACTCTCTGATTTAATGGGAACATGTATTCAGGGTATAAATGAATACCTTTCCTTTCATGTTTGTTTTTTTCTCGATTTTCAACTTTTCATTGATTAAAGGATCAAAAGTGTTTATTTGCATATGAGCAGTAATAATAATAATTATAGTAATAATCATAATCATAGTTAATAATTTATATTATTGTGGGAGCTTATTTTCCGATGAATAGTAAGTTCATTCATTCGTTATCTGTACTTATCCTGCAGTCAGGGCCGCTGGGTTCTGGAGTCTATCAAAGCTGTCATTGGGAGAGACGCAGGGTACACCCTCCACGAGTCAACTTACCAGTGGCGGGCGGTCCATTTCACACTTAGGCCTTCAGTGATGTCCAACTTAGTCAATAAATACATTTAATTATGCCGGCGTTTATAATACTAGGAATGGAGAATATTTAGAAACACACTTTTCTTACTAGGCATTGCATCACCTCAGTTGTGTACAAAATGGGCTATAGTCTGTCACATTTTAAAAATCAACAAACCCGTATCAGCAATTCAAACATATCTGGTATGCTACTGTCAAAACGTAAAAATAAACGAATCTTGAAAATAATCTTTCCAAAAAGTTTTATTAAATGAGTCCACAAAGAATATGCAAGCTTTAACAAGATTGTATATTAAATTGCAAAATCGCAGTTTAATATCAGAAAGACACTAACAAGATGGCCATACTTTGGCGACAGCGACACATTAACAAGTCTCTTTGTGAAAAAACTTTTTCATGTCAAAACGTGACGTATCACGACTTTCTGTGACCTGCTGCCGAGAGTTTTTAAAAGCACCGTAGCTTGCAAGTGTCCACACGTGCTTTGGTGTCACGTTGTTGCCTTTAAGTTTGCAAATCCAGTGTAGCTCCACACACCAAATCGATCCTTTGCGAACAAAAGGCATTTCCAGCAGAACAATTTGCAGCGTCCATCGGAAGCCGTAAGCCAGTGGTACCGCTCATAGTTGCTTGCCTGGAAATGCCGGACAAACCCCTTCCCCGCCTGGGACAGGTTAGCTAGCTCGGGGGTCGACAGTCCTCCTCTAATGAGATCTCGCTTCTCTTAATAAGTTTGTCTTGAAAACGGTCTTGCCAGTATATCAGCAACCAAATCAACATGTTGCTCCCCTTCGGCCATTGTGGGTTAAAAAAAGTTTCTAACCGTTAACAATCCTGGGCGTGACTCTGTTGATCTGCATAGCACTGCCGTGACTGAAACTAGCAAGTATCCATATCCAATCACAGGACGTGTAAATGTCACGTTCAACGTGAGGCTAGCTAGAGGGCCTTACTGACACAACTCGTGATCTGATTGGCTATCGCAACTATCTATCAACTCAGTTGACGAGCAAATACAGTTGATTCAACTGTATTTGCCCGTCCGCTTACAGTGCACAGACGCCCGCATTGTTGATTCTGAAGGCCCGGGCAGATTTCATACAGCTTGGCAACATAAGATAGCTGAATTCTGATTGGATAAAAACTCTAACCTAAAAACAACAGCATAACAGCAAAATTTCTAGACCCCAAAATTTGGGCCGTTTAAACACCCTTACAGCCTAATTATGAGCATGATTTCTGGTTATGTTAGGCCAGCAGAGAAGGCCTTGCTGGCCCTGACGGCCCGCCACTGCAACTTACAGAGACAAACAACCACTCACTCTCTTATTCACGCATGTTAAAGAAACAAACAATCATTCACACTCTCATTCACAAGCCTGGTCTCCAATGAACCTATTGCATGTTTTTTGATTGTGACGAATCCCAAACAAAGTGCTAGCCACTGTGCTGCCGTGCCACCCAGTATTCTAAATTATCAGCTCTGTAGCTTGAAACAATAGAGCCAAAACAAATACAATTCACAGGTTTTCTAAAGATTTCATCATATATTCAGTTATGAAACCATATTGTGAAATATCACCTGAAACTTTATTCCAGGCTTAAAGTTACTTGGCAAGAGAACCCCCCCTCCCCCAATACACACACACTTTCAAAAAGTTGTGATTGAGAATTTCTTTAAGGCTGTGGAATATAATATGGATTGGAACTCATCATATTTATGATACTATTCTTGCAACTCTGATGAAATACTGTAGTTCTCTTCATCCCCCATGTGTTCTGATCATGGCCCATGTACTTCTTCTAAAACTGTGTAGCTCTTGCTTATCTTGGTCCTTTATGATGTTTACTTTGTAAATGACTGGCTCTGAATGCAGAGTTTTATTGGGATTCCTGCCACACATAAGTCCCATTACAAAAGGTGCTGATTCGGTTCAAGGTCTGCAGAAAGAGAGAACATATTGGACAACGACTGCTCAAGATATCTCAGCTGCAGGGCTTCAGCTCAGCCAGATATGGCAGCTACTGTATCACTGCCCCCTGTGTTCCCATGTATAACCCTCTGAAGACTTATGTTCTGTTTTCTGTATTCAGCACCCTATGTGCTTCTCACTCTGCAGACAGCAACACACAACCATATTAACCTGGGTCACTGCCAGCTGCAACTTAGTCATCCCACTTAGTGTTTCTAAATAAGTCACAATAACAGATTTTAGTGGGAGGACAAATGATGAACACAGCTGTGCTTTCACAGGCCTGCTGTAAGGTAGGAAAAATCCAAAGATGTGTTTTCAGAAATAGAACATTGGAAATAGTACTTCCTTATACATTGTATGATAGCCTTGAGCTCATCACATACACCTACTTCAACTATGGGTTTTACGCTAAGTGCAACAATTTCACATATATTTGATCCACTGTGACCCTAAAATGGAGTTCCGTGCAGCTTTAAATAGAAATCCGTGAATGCAGTAAATCGGAGCCTGCAGTAGGTGCCCGAGCAGGCTTGACTTGAAAGAGGATGGTTGCTACTTTAAAGTGCAAGCAACTTGGTACTTTGTTGGGGGCCATTTAGTATTCTGCACTCCAGTGAGTTTAGTACCCTGTACATTTTGTACATTGATGTTTCTCCTTTACGACGGTCAGGCAAGGTAAATATGGCAAGTTGCTGTGAAGCACATCCAGAAAAGGAATAAGCATCAGACAACATTTTTCTCTTCATTTTGTGTTGTGGTTTAGAAGCATTTTGATACTGCATCAAGGTTTCACATCCCAGCTTGTCTCTGTCATTCCTGCAGAATACAATTCTGGTGGGTGTTTGGACGGATCGTTACAACAGGAGGACCGTGTCGTCTTCAGTAAAGACCTTTGTATTCTGCCTGGCACAAATGAAGAATAAATCACATAATCAACAATTCTTCCTCACTCTGCAAAACTAAGTCCATTATTAAACCATGTCTTTCTGCCACCAGAGAGGGCAACTTCTAGCAAAAGCACACTAGATTGTTTTTGTTGTTCTCTTTTTTTTCCATTATTTTCCACGCAGAGAGATGATTCTGCCCTCCATTTGAATTCAAAGGGGCAAATATGCATAATGTGTTGGCATTACAAAAGTAATCAAATTCACCACAAGGTCAGTGTAACCACTGAGAAAATAGGTATTAGATGATTCTGCGGTATCAGGGGTACTAATCTAGTGGAGCAAATAATCCATGCTTGTCTCTGATCAGCTGACATCCTAACTTCTTGTGTCGCTGTTGGAGTGACACACCCACACAAAAACACTCGCTGGTCACTAGTGCGGCCATTATGCCTGCTGGAGCTAAGTTCATACATTACCACTTTGACCCTAAGGCTAGCAGTTAAGCCCTAGTTCTGTCTGCCTTAACTTGGCTCATTCACATTCCACCTCCAGCCACGTCTCCCTGCTGCACTGCTACGAGAGCTGTTGATTTGCCTAATGCCTTAACTAAATTAGAATAATAGCCCTGCAGAGGCGAATATGTGGTGTTCAGCTCGGGGCAAAGTTTGATGTGTTTTACAACAGTGGGACCAGACGCTGAAAGTTTATCAGGGTTGGGGCCTCGTTAAAAGACAATGTGGTCCTTGACCTTGGTACATAATTGCAGCTCAACCGATAATGCATCACTTATAAGGATTGCAATCGAAAATGGAAAGTGCCTTTTTTTCTTCTCTGAAGGGATGACAAGTTGAGTCGGACTCTTGACTGCCCTTCACTCACAGGAGCAGGTTTTGTTTCATTATACAGGTTGAACAAATTGTGACAGGGCAAAAACCAAATACCGTAAATGAAAACAAATGGATGATCGAAATGTCATATTTATCAAAATTAACATCTGTCTAGCTTCTTAATATGTTTATAGGAATGTAACAGAAGTGCTTAAGCACCAATATGATCCTTGATTTGTAGGAGAGGCAATTACATCCCACTTGATGTACTGCCGTTTGATGGGTGAATCGGTGCAGGTAATTACAAAGCATAATGAAAGATGGAGCCAAGGGAATGAATCCCCACTTAGAATTAATCGAATCAAACAGAAATGGACCATCCATGTTATCCACTCATAATGCTAGAAAGATTGTTTCAAACCCTGTGGAGAGCAGGGATGGACTTTTCCTCAAACGAAACCATTGGTCTGCTGACACCTTGACTTAGTTACAGACTGATTGATATTTCATCTCTTGTGTATCTTTCCCAGTTCCTGTTTTCAATTTCTGGGTGAGACAATGGATGGATATATTTCTGAAAGCCAAAACATCTATTGATGGATTAACAAAGAAACACAGAAATGTTATTAGAATTCACCCAAAGGTGTACATTTGAACTGAGACTCTTTGGGCTCTCTCACACAGGCATACATTCAAACACAATGCTGTGTGTGCAGCCCTTTTCAAATCATCTCATTTAAATGAACTGATATAACTTTTGGCGGGATTTCTATTCTGTCAGCAGGAACCTTTTACAGTAGATGCAGCTGTAATTTAAACAAAGTCTATGCTCCAATATTCCCTCTGTTTAGTGGCCAGTTCCTACTGCAGCTGAGAAAAGATGGAATTCAAGTCAGAATCCTTGTATATCGGAAATGAAAAATGCAAAGGCTGTATAAATAATTAAGACAATTGCATGTGATGTTGCAGAAATGCAAAGGGTTTCCAGTAACTGAGAAACTCAATGTCATGGTAAATATGTTTTCCAGGGCGTCAAACAAGAAGACCTTTCGAACACTGAAATTATAAAGGGAGACATTGGGCTGTTGACTTAATTAAACCAGCTATTGGAAATGACAACACGGCTGCAACAAAGGTTAAAAATACCAATATCCCTGTGTGTCAAAATGAATGGTGCACATCATCTGTGAAGTCTGCAGAAAAAATAAAGCAAAAAATAATAGAATAAAATAGGATAAATCAAAATTGCAACAGCAAATCTCCCCAGGGTTATAACCGTTTTCAACCAATTAAATCAAGTCCTAGACAATTTTTTACCAGTAAAAAATGTAGTCTGATATCTCTCCCTGAAAGTCAAGCGTGGTTTGACTGACTATATGATACATGAATAGATTAATCTAAGAACACATTGATTATTGATAATATTACGGCCGTGAGACAAGCCAGCATGTCTTCTTAACTGATATCCTTGACAAGCGAGTTATCCAACAAGTTACTGTATATCAACATTTATAATTAATGAATGCATTTATTTGTTCATTCATTTATTTTAATTTGTAATGGGAAAATGTTCTTTCTAATTCCTACTGGTAAAAGAATGTAAATTAAAGAAAATAACCTGTGATACCCAAAGTTTACATAATATCTAAATAAGAATGGAACTTGTGTGTCTGGTGGCACATAATTTTCCACAGCTGTCAAAATACAAATCAAAACACTTCGTCTATTCACTTTGATATTCCTTTTTGTCATGTTGCTGAGCCAATCACTGGCATTTTAATGTCCTGACTGCTAATTTCAAAATTTGAAACATGATGTATAACATGCTTGTGCTGTTATGTATAATCACTATTTGCTCAGATTTATATTGTACTGAAGCGTATTTCACAAACTATTTATTTCCCCCTTTAAGGTAAATTCATTTCCCCCTGACTCATGCTTGATCCATAAGCTTATTACATGTCTGGAGCATTTGAAAGGTTTCTCTTTTGTTTGCTTTTCTTTTTTTTTTTTTTTTTAATCTCCTCCGCATCAAATTCTGTATGGATATATTTGGTGTGAAATGTAACACAATAGAGTAATTTTCACAGTTTTAACATTGGTTCTGGACTTGCACCATAGGTTCTTCTACAATCTTGCACATGGAAATATAGGGCGAATTACTCCCTCGAATTTGTAGTCGGGTTTAACAGACAGAAGACAGCAGTTCTTTCACACTATCTGGTGGTCAATGAAGAGCATTCTGTCTAGTCCACTTCCTTGTCCTTGTTTATGACAAAGAAATAGGCTGCAACCAACGCTTAACATGCTCATGGTGGCAATCTCACTTTAAAGCTAATCATTCATCACACAGACACACAATACATAGACACAACTCACAAACACAAAACCAGAGGTGAGACAATACCTATGCAGTACTTCTCACAACGATGTCAACAGAGGAAACCCAACTATCTGATTTTTATGATAAATTGTCAAATTTATATGACATTTGAAATGAAAAAGAGCAGTTGTTGAACCAAACATTCCTGGTTCGATTACTGCGCTCCTCCCAGCCTGCCGAAGTGTTTTTGAGCAAGACACTGAAGCTCTAACTGCTCCCCTGGCGCTGTTAAGTGGCTAACTTCTGCTCATGGTTCATCCATGATGGATTAAATGCAGTGGTCCCATTTTGCTGATGTTGTGCAGTATATATAACTGGATGTGACGATTAAAGGTATTTCTGTTCTATTAGAAGAGAACTTTATTAATCCCGAAGGAAATTCTTGTGACGGAAGGCTGCAACATTACATGTATTCTTTCTTTTCACTCAAAACATGCTATTGATTTATTGCTGTACAGTTCTTGCAGAAAGGGGAGTTATAAAGTTTGATGGCCACGGGTAAGAAAGACCTTCTGTGGTGCTCCTCGGTGGTCTCAGTACAATATATGTAAGAAGTCAAAGGCAAAATCGACTTTATTGTCAATACTACCATATGTTCACACGTACAGAGCATTGAAATAGCATTACTCTAAGACCCACATTGCAAAAGTACAAAAGATTATAAATAATTTGTCATAGAGCACAACGATGAGCTGTGCTGAGGTAGGTATGGTTAGAGTGCAATCTCTTTTTTGTTGTTTTGTTTTTTAAAGTGACTGAAGTACTAAGTTGATAGCAGTATGAGAGGGCAGTTGCATCAACAGTTTTTTACAGTGCATCCATGAAGAAGTTTTTATGGCAGGTACCTGATGACAGCCAGATATGTATGGGTCAGTGGGGGATGGGGGGGCAGAGCTTTGGATGCATGTGTGTGTGTGGGGG
>CAAKHD010013492.1:7057-44912 GCA_901007705.1 Fistularia tabacaria
GTGCGCGTCCTCAGCAAATTTAGAAATATGCATGTGTAGATACACACGCCAACACTCCCTCACTCACTCACTCACTCACTCACTCACTCACTCACTCACTCACTCACTCACTCACTCACTCACTCACTCACTCACTCACTCACTCACTCACTCACTCACTCACTCACACACACACACACACATGCACACACACACATATTTATGTTTCCATTAGTATCCATGTTACGTGGATTGTAATATGACATACCATAATATAGAGGAGGCACTTATGTGTCTCATTTCCATGGTGAAACATCTCGTGAATAATTCAGAACTGCTATCTAAAGCATGTGCACGCTCAAAAACAGGACAGCATGTCATGTTTCTGCCATGGCGTATTTTCTGCAATTTTGTGTGTATTACAGAGGTTTCTTTCTCAGTGGTCGATTCTACCTCAACACAGCAGCCCAGCACTGTCAAATAATCACACCTAAGGGTCTTTTTGTTGCTTTGTAGAGAAATTAGTTATGTGCTCAGAGAAAATGAATTTTTAAACCCCGCTGGCAATGGCATGCTGAGATAGGGAGAGCAGCCTTTCAGAACTGCATCTCTCTCTCCTGATTCATTACATGGACACACACTTAAGCTAACACACACGGTTTTCTCTAATTAAATGTCAAAAGTCAGGGTATGAAAATCAATAAATTGCTGTGTGCAGAGAATGCAAATGAGATATTTCCAACAGCCAAAGGAGTGCTATGAGGCTGAACATTTGACAAGCTCAGTGAAATCTCTTCTCAAATGTGGAGGGAACCCCCCTTCTAGGTAGGAAGACATTAGTAATCACGGATGAAGTTTATAAAGCTGAAGACGCTCATGGCCTGACATAATGTAATGAATATGGTATGAATGCTAAACTACAGCAATCCTCGTTTCCCCAGTTTATAATTTCACACTGATAGTTGCTTCTCTTGTAGCTTGAGTGAGACCAGTTGGTAAACTGGTACTAGTAGTTGATACTTGGTAGTATGGTCTCACAGGATGGTTAAGGAAGAGAAAATGGATAACACTTAATTATGATTCTTTCTCAACCTTCATAATTCCTGCTCTCATTTTATCTCCATCCCTTTGGGGAGCTCTATCCCTCTATCCATTTGTCTTATCTTCAACATAGTCATTTACTTCACATGGCCCTTTGTTCTTTATATGTCGCTGTGAAGAAAAGACTCCTCTGTAAAAACCACATAATGTAGAGCTTTCAACCAGTCTCCAAAGATTCAGTCCACAACTCAAATCAGTCAACTCCTATAATGCACTAGGATTACTGGAAATTGATGGACAGACTTCATCTACTGTTGGTTCGTATTAACATAAAGCAAAACATGATAAATATTGTCAAAGTGACCCTCTAGAGTTAAATAAAAGGCTGGCAACAGTTGGTTCTGACACAAGATTTATGAATCCAGTGTATGTATTGCAATTGCTTTTTTCAGTAGGTCCAGACTCAAGATGATTGCACAAAGCTTTCCTCTTCATGTTTACTCCACTTAATAAAAGCTTTTAATTCTTTTTTTCTTTCCTTTGAAAGAGACTTTGGAAGGATAATGTAAAAATGATTAATTATTGCAACACCTTTGAATCAGCTTGTTAGGTGGCAATTATACTATGATGACAAACCAAGACTACCTGAGCAGTACTGACAAAAGCTATGGGCCAAATGGACTCACTGTCGCTCATTCCCTGGATTCTGCCAGGAAAGGAGCGAAAATTGTTCCATAAATGCCTGGCTACCATGACTGAACAAAAGACAAACAAAAGAAACACTTAAATCTTTCTTGTGAAGAAAGATTTGTTGGCCAGTATTCTGAATGACTAAGCAGCATATTTTCCGCTCACATTTAATTTCCCTGACTGTTTGTTTTAGTTGTAGGTCTAGTCAATTGTGTTGACGGTAGAATTTGGTGTATGGCTGTTATCAATTAATAGAAATCAGAAATCACCTTTGGAATTTCAAGTGACCTCAGCTTTGTGATTTTACCAGGTAATGACAGACTGAGGGTTCTGTGCAGCATTTTGATGAGCTGAAGCGATCCTCATGGACAATTATGTTGTTACCTACTCTTTCCTACTATGGGTATTACATACTCTTTATCTATTCATGATAGTCTTTCAACCTTAGACAATACATATTGTATGATTTAAATCACAGTAGCAGAAGAACATTTTTTCGCAAAAGGAAAAATAATGATGAAATGCAGTGACAATGAAAGGTGAATATACTTAGTGCAGACATACAAGATTACAAATAGCTAATAAATACAGTTAATTGTGTTCAAATAATTGATTGAGGTTGAAATTAACACATTATTGAATGTGCAGGCAATTTAATATCCCCTGTGACTTTTACATGCATGAAGGGCTAAGCATACACACACATATGCACAATAAAAAAAAACACTGATAGGCACAAACACAAGCAGACACACAGCAGCAATGGAATTACAAAACAAGACACACTGGAGACATACTGGAATTACAACATGACAGCTTGTTCATAACACTGATGTCGTCACTGGAGCATGATTTATTGTCCTGCATATAACAGTTTTACAGGTCTGCAGCAACAATGTGATATCTACTGCAGGGAAAGCAAAAAAATACTAACCCTGTTTTGTTTTAATTTAACGAATTATGCAGCATATAATGCAGTGCCCCTAAAAACAGGGGGTCTGCATTAGAAATGCATGCTTGTGAAACTTGAAGAGTGTTGAAAAAATCTGGTTAATCTTAAACCATATTTGTGCTGAAGATTGAATATTTTATCTGAAATACTGTCAAATCTTTCTCTCTTGTCATTGTTTAGTTGCCATGAAGAAGGATGCTTAGCTTTTAAAAACTTAGGCTTTTATAGCTGAAGCCTATGAATCATCTTTCTGAATTGTGGCTGACTTTACACTTGACAAATAATTAATTTTACTCAATAAGGATTTACTACCTGGCAAGTACTTTCTAGAATTTTCCTAGATTGTTATATTTAGCATAAAAAATAGCCACACAGATTTTCTATAAGACTTTAACAGTTTTTAACATTAACAATAAGAATTAAAAAAAGGAAAATAAAACAGTGATCAGTCTGTGATCAGTTGTTGACAAGTTGACAAATAGATTTAGTTTTTTTCTCAGCAAACTCAGGAGTCCTAGGGACCGGGAAAACAGAGTTTACAGATTTAAATTTCAAATGCACACATTACCTTGTTTTCTGCATCTGCACCCAACTATTTATTGGTCACTATAAGCACTGACAAATAAAGAAGTCACTGCAGTGTACATTTTATGGTACATCTGCACACTCCCATTGCCTCCTGCCACTACACCTCTCTAGCTGGATTTCCCTTGAACAGCATCTCACTAAATCGTGGAATGAACAAGGATTAGATGTTGAACTTTAAATCCCACGGTATAGGCCAGCACGTTCACCTCTATTCTCATTATCAAGCAATCATGAGCCTTGAATCAACTTTTCACTTTAATATATTAATAATATCCTTTATAATTAAAGCACATGCACACACAAATACACAGGGCTACATATCCACTCCAAAAAAAAGGAGGACCTGTGGGATGACCTGCAGATCTCTTTTTCCTGAGTTCATTGGAGACCCACCTCAGGTAAAGGCTAAGGTCTGGGAGCAGATTTTCTGACTGGATGACATATGCCCACAAAGACGCTGCTTGCTCAAGGTTTGCACACTACCTTTACTATTTCTCTGTCAAAATGATGCTTGTCTTTAGTTGTCGATAGTTATGATGTTGAAGAAGTTTACGGACTGTGAACAGTTTGTTGAGTGGAATAGCATGCATATCTTGTTCGAGAAGGATCAAGTTCTGTTATTTAAAACTGCAGCAGCAACAAAAGTACATCTGATCACATCAATATTTTACTTTGAAGACCACAATTTGAGGATTATTAGTTAAGTAATTCAAAAAACTACTCAATGTAAATTGATCTCAATGAGGGTGTGCGACTCAATCTATTTTTGTTTTCTGCTCCACATTATCTGTTAATTTGGTTGAGTAAATCCTGATAAAGTTTAAAGTTTTTTATCACATACCTTAAACATGTGATGCCATTACATTTGTTTTCTCATTTTAAGCTTTACAAATAATGAAAAATTAAAGTGTAAGACAGCTGTTTAATGTATTATACAATGCAAATTTCACTCTTTAGAATTCTTGAGATCCATTGCGTCTACAATCTTTTAACACTTCCTGTTAACAGAGACTTAATGTGGGGAGGTTTTCTATTAACAGTCACTGTTAATAGATTAAAAAACAAAATACAGAAATATATTTATAGAGCGAGTATATAGAAGTAAAAACTAACTGAAGCAATGGTTTATGTTTGCTCTGCCCCTTTTAGACAGAAATCACGCTATCTTCAGTTACAATATTTTCATCCTATTTGGAGACTACTTACTGCCTTCCCCACTTTACTCTGCCATTTTTGGTCACAGCCATTTTGTGTGTGCCTTGTATGTCAATTTCCTTATTTGTTTTGGATCATGATGGTCTTTATCCATGCAACATCCTGTCTTGCTCAATTTTCAGAGATAAAACCAAAAAGAAGGGAAAAAAACAAGGGGCTAAAAATACTATGAAATAAAAGAGCAGAAACGGCCCTACATTCGAACTTGAACCTTTCCTACAGCCCTGGATGTCTCATGCACACCTCAGCCTACTAGTCCCATTACATCAATAATCTGATTTTGGTCCTTCAAACTAGAAAAATATGGAAGGGTAAAAAGGTCCCCGCTTCAATGCAGGACAATCTGAAGGTCTCAAAAGTCTGTTGCATAAACTGGTATTATTAACACCTGGGCTTCAGTAGCAGCAATGCTCTGATTCAATGCTGCTACTCCAGGCAGACATGATGAAACAGGGCAAAGTATCAGTCAGAAACGCTTTACCATCTCACGGCAGGATATCAAGTCAGGCCTTTTGAAGGTATATTCAATGCAGCACAGTTTGTGGCATTTGAAATACATTTGAGAAACACTGAGCAGCAAGAACTTTACAAGTCACACGACTAGGAAGAGGGGGTGCAGAATATTATAAAAAGGTCGGTGACCAGAAGCAGCCAGCTGTCCATAGATGGGTCACATTCGCAAGTTATGTGTCTAGTGCAAAGTGGCTTACAAAGATCTAGAAGACTTATTTGCTTAAAATAATTGACATAAATTTTAACATTAACTAAATTATTTTCAAGTTTTTTTTCTTCTTTTCCTTCACTTAGTGACATATACATTATATATGTACTTTAAGTTTAATAGTCGGTTGATTGCAAAAAGCTTTGATAAGCTTTGTTTTAAGTATTATTTTGGAAAGGCCTTGCCTTGTACAGCCTGTAACAAGAACCAGTTAAACATTTTGTATGACACATTTCCTTCCTCTGACAATTTGTGCAGCTCTTGAATAGGCTGCGCAAGTGCTTTTACTGCTGATCTTAGGAGACACACAAGGGCAATATTTTTTCTTTGCTGATACCCTTTCGCTCGCAGCATCATGTATGAGGAGAGTGGCAAAAACAAACCATCCCTCCCTTGACAAAATATGATGGAAATTCTTCATTTAAAACTTTGTCAATGTGACTTTTACACCCTTATCTTGCTATTTGTAGGCTTGCCTTTTACTAATTGGATGCCATTTTGCATAACACAAAATAAACAAGTCTCCCTTGTCCTCGGAGTAATTTCAGGCATTTGAAATAGCCAACATTCAACATGTGACATAATGAATCTGGACACCATTAAGAAACAATCCATTTTTGAACAGCTGACATGATCATGATATGTCACTTTCTCATGCTATGTTCTAATTGACAGTTAACCAGCAGAGGTAGAAGCCGCTCATGAATTTTGCTGCATAGTTATGGAATACTAAAGTCACTCACTCCAATTATCAAACCTAATCAAGCGCATAGCTCTTTAACTGAAAATCAGTGACAAAGACTCCCCACTGATAACGCACCAAATGTTGGTGGCACATTCTCGAATATAATCAAAAGACTAAGGCTACTTTCCATGGTTTTCATTTTTTTGTTTCAATTTTATCCTGGTGTCATTCTTTAAGAATCAGAAATGCTTCATTGATCCTGAAAGAAATTTAAAGATACAGCATACTTGAGTTACGATATATGCTGCTCCTGTGCAGGATTCTGTAAATTGGCCAATAGGTCCGGTTTTTTGAGAGGGATTGGTCATTATTAAAACAGTGTTACTGCTTCTCATAAGACTCATTTCACTGATTCCAGCGAGATGCGCTACTGAATGTCACAGGAGGTCTTTCTTGCCTGTGGCCATCAACTTGGTCCGGTAATAACTTCACAATATCCCATCTCATCTCACTGTCAATCTGGCTGTATTTTGCTCTGGTTTATCTTAAGCCCTGACACCACTTATATCATATTATCTTTATCTATTTCTATTCAATTTATCTCATTTTATTCATTTTTATTTCTTCCTGTATGGTGCATCTGGGATCTTACAATTTCATCTGGGATCAGTAAAGTTTTTCTTATTCTGATTCAAAAAAGGGTTCTACATAATGGTCAAGCATGTGATTGTTAAGAACTGAATCATACCACTCTTGGACTGTTCTGCCATAGCATTGTACGGTTCAAAGCCCTTCTTTAAACTACACTCCATGATTTGGTTGAAAATATGATGTAAATGGTTCAAGAGTAAAACAACACCCCCAAAAAATTGAATACACATTGGAATGGGTTGAGCATCTGACTTCATAGGTCATGAATTATTTATTAACTGATTAATTATCAGTTAACTTAAGATTAGTTGAATACATTTTAAGATAAAACAATTACATTAAAAGGTCAACAGTCAAAAAAGTCAAGTCAAAGTAGTGTTACTTTGAAAATAAAGAACATTTACTTTTGCTCACCCAGTGAACAGAGAGGTAGCACATGTTAAAAATACTTAAACTATTTTTAAATAAATGATTGATTAAGTTGAAAGCTCAGCAAAAACCAATGCCAATCTCTGTATTTGATATCGTACCTGTCAAAGGATACCTTGTCAACCTAATAATCAACTATTTTTCTGTTTATAAGACAGAGAGGGAATGCTGTCAGTAGTTTTAAAAGTTAAATGTTTGTGCCTGTATGCTGCAGAAGTGCATGAATGTGTGCATGTGTACGTAAGAAAAGATCAGCACAGGGGAAGTGTTGAGGAACAGGATGATATTAAGCAACCCAGAGGTACTTTTCCATGCATGGCGGGGGTATGTCAGGCTTGATTTGTGTCACTCTGTCGCAGTGATTAGTTTGTGGTTGGAGCGCCTGTGGGATCGAAAAGCAAACTATATGGATACATACATACTGTATTTTTACCAGCATTCAAGCACAAGCAGCTTTTAGTGATGGTGTTTCCAGGGATCCTAAAGAGACAACAATTCAGTCCTGCATTTTTAGTAACCAGTGGAAGAGTAATACAGTGGGAGTGCAATACACAACGTAGTGATTATGCTTGTATTGTTAAAACATCAATAACATGGTAATGCTAAATGTAAAGTTTACACTAATGAATATGATGAAGTCTCGTGGATACAAGAGTAAAGATAACAGCTTTGTGTGTACAGCAATTAACATTGGGCCTACCTACAGAAATGAGATTGAAAGGTCAGTGTGGCTCACGTAAAGCACAAGAGAATAACACAGTTATTGGCTTATCTAGCCCAACCAAATTCGTTTAGTTCAACAGCCCCACCCTTCTCACCGCACCTTCCTTTAACTGGGGAGTCAAAAGTGTTGTAGTTCATGAGACAACAACGTAAAGTGTCTCCCGATAGCGTGCAAACATTCAGCGCAACCGGTTCAATAACCTTTTCAGTTCCCAGTCAGTCCGGTCCACGTCCAGTGTTTCGGCTACATGCCGCTGCAGTCCCATCCGAGCTTCGTCATATTACACCGAGGAAAACAAACAAACAAACAAACAAAAACAATCTGCGGATTGGCAGCAAGCTACACCGCTAGATTCAGCGTCATACGCCCCTGGAAATTGAACACAATCACAAACTTACCCGCTGAGACAAGTGAGACGCCGAGAGAACTGAGAAGGAGCAGTAATAACCTATCCATCTTTCAAACGCTCGGATTATGCGGGATCCCATTAACTCTGGCCGGAGATGCTGCGGTTAACCGCAAAGCTGTGGTGCGGTCGTGCGCTGCTCATGTCATTACATGCGTATCGTCTTGGCTGAGAATTGACATCGCTGGTGCGGAATCTGCGGTCCGGCAATACCAGCAGGGTCCTGCCGTCCCCGAGTCACAGCTAGCGAGTCACGTTACACCTGTCAAACCAGCCGGCGAGCATTATTATTATTGTTATTATTATTATGTCACAGGGTGCCGTTGATTCGAGCCGTCAGTGCTCCAGATGTGTCCCAGAAACCCTTCCCGATCTTCCTCTGCTGCTGCTGCCGGAGGTGGCAATGAGCAGCGCTCGGTCGCTGCGGATTTAGTGAGACGTGCTGGCTTTGTATAGGAGTGCGCCTGCCTGCCACAGAGAGAGGCTGGAAGACACTCCAAAGAATCACTCTCTTAAATAGCTTTATTATTTATTCACTTATCTTGACTGTCCTTTCATAAATGAATGAATTATTCAACATTTACACTAATTCAAATTCTTAAGTGACTCGAATGTTTATAGTGCAAAATATTACAACACTGAACAATTCAAGATGTTGATTTCTTGTCGCACTTGCCGGCAAAGCCTGTCTTACGGGTCTGTCCTTTTCTCATAAACCTTTTGATGAGCTAGTATGGTGACATGTTGATGCCCACTCGTCCACTGAATATGCATACGCTGACTGACCCAAACATTCACCTGTGTAAAGTGTAAGGCTCACCCCGAACACTCACGCACGCACAGTTCACAATCAAACACGTGTTCCTTGAATTTACCAGTGAGTTGCTTGGTTTATTGAGTTCCCTTTGTTTCAGAAACCCAGGAGCCACGAATTAAGCGGACAGTGAAAAGTCAGCACTGTACTAAATTGCACTTTGTATTCGACTGTACCTGAACCCAAGCTGTTTCCCTGCTGCATGTTGTGGAGTTGCAAAGGCATCCTTCCAATGTGTTTGGAGTGCCAGGGACCAGTACTGTCCCTTTTAATTATCCAAGAGAGAAGTATTTTCAAAAGCCTTTGCGCACAGGATGTCTGGTAAAGCTTCTGTCCGAGAACTTATTGTATTTTATTTGCAGGTATTACTTTGCATTACCACCACTCTCTCTCTCTACTTTCTTCTACGTGTATGCATGTGTGCCTGTGGCTTTGTGCATATGAGTGTATAAGAGAGAGGGCAGATTTACACTGAATGCTTGTGATGGTCATCGACGGACCGCAGATCTTGCCTTCCTTTGTGGCTGCGGGGTGGCCCTTGTGTGGGTGCTCTCACGCGTGCCGACTGCAGAACTGGGCAGACGGGGTGCTTAACTTTTTGAAGTGTTCCTTGCCGTTGACTGGTCCTGCTGGTGGCAAAAGGGTGCTGTCAAGGAAAAAGGGAGCATTTATTGTGTTCTAGCATTAATTGGGCCAGCCTAACTTGTTGTGCATCATGGGGATGACGGAGACAGCCTGATCAAGCCACCTCTGTTTGATTCCCTTTATGCATCATTGAAATGTGTTGCATTTTAATATCCTTGGTGGCAGGCTGCTGTTGAAGCATTACAAAATGTCCCCTTAATACTTCAAAGCCTGTTATATCGTTGTTTGTGTTTGTCAATTGTAATGTGTTCCCCCTTTCATGTGGTAATGGTGCTGGTCGCCTCCTATAGGTATGTCCCTCTAGTTGCATGTCGAAAAGGAGGTTTTTTTTGTTTTGTTTTTTCATGTTATCGCGTACGTGTCTTTGCTGCCAGTTGTTCTCTGTTATCCACCAGAGACTTAGCAAGGGTTCTTGGGACATGGAGATAGTTTTGATCACGTTTGATTTGTACGTTTTCTTTCTTTTTTTCAAAAACAATTTCTTTTTGTAGATAACAAACATAAGAAAAATAAAACAATATATGTATGTTTGGTGGACATTTCATCACTGGAGTTGCCTAGAAGCTGACAATAAAACATTTGTATGGATTTTCTGTTACCTCTGCACTTTTGGTCTGATCCACTGACTACTAGTGGGGTCTGCTTGTCCATTCCGTCACAACGCTCATTGAGGTGTCCTATAAATACTACATTTAAAACAGCATCCGCAAGCTGGACTTACACAGACGTATGTTGAGTCATTATCAAATTTGATTCTCAAAAATTTTAGTCGTAAGTAAAATTAATCAAAATGAAATTAACCCCCCCCCCACGAAAAATCTAATTTTGTATTAAAGATAGGATCTTAAACATCCAAATATAACGAACACTTATCCAACTCATCAGCTCACTCACTTCACATGGGTACACAGCTGCGATCAACTCTCCTAAAGTACCAGCTCCACACACACACTCTGATGCCAGATTGCTGTTTGCTATGCAAGACTTTCCTGCATTATCCTACCTGGCTCTCTGTTACCAAACTGGTGTGTCTCAGACTCCTGCCTGTCTCTCTGTTACCGACCCAGCCTGTCACTGAGAGTCCTGCCTGTCTTCCTGTGCCTCAGTGAAGTTGTTGTTGTGATTGGGTCAATTCACAAGCTGTTAAATTTCCCATTGATTCCCCTTCAGTTTTCCACATTATACAAAGACAATCTAAAAATCAGGAATAAATTGGATGCGTTATGGATGTTGTTCCATCTGTGCTTCAGTGATTTTACACCCAACAGTAGTATGGCTTCATGCTTCAAGAGTACTACAGGTGCCGTATTTGCTTTGAGAATGCTAATAGAGAAGTACAGAAAAGGTCAGAGGGAGCTGCATTGCGCTTTGGTAGACCTAGAAAAAGCATACGACAGGGAGCTGAGAGAAGAACCCTGGTTTTGTATGAGGAAGTCTGGAGTACCAGAGAAGTATGTTAGACTGGTCCAGGACATGTATGCTGGTTGTGAGACAGTGGTGAAGTGTGCTGTAGGTGTAACAGAGAAGTTCAAGGTGGAGGTGGGACTTCATTGGGATCAGCTCTGAGACCCTTCTTATTTGGTGTGGTGATGGACAGGCTGACAGATGAGGTTAGATAGGAATCTCCATGGACTATGATGTTTGCAGATGACATTGCGATCTGTAGTGAGAGGAGGGAACAGGTGGTGGAAAATCTTGAGAGGTGGAGGTATGCTCTGGAAAGGAGAGGAATGAAGGTTAGTCACAGCAAGACAGAATATATGTGTGTAAATGAGAGGAACCCGGGTGGAATGGTGAGGCTACAGGGAGTGGAGATCAAAAAGTTGGAGAATTTCAGGTACTTAGGGTCAACAGTCCAGAGCAATGGAGAGTGTGGAAAACAGATAAAGAAATGGGTTCAAGCAGGTTGGAATGGGAGAAGAAAAGTTTCAGGGGTTCTATGTGATAGAAGAATATCAGCCAGAATGAAAGGAAAGGTTTACAAAACAGTGGTGAGACCAGCGATGCGGTATGGTTTGGAGACAGTGGCACTGAACGAAAGACAGGAGGCAGAGCTGGAGGCAGCAGAGATGAAGATGTTGAGGTTCTCTTTGGGAGTGACGAGGGTGGATAGGATCAGAAATGAGTCCATCAGGGGGACAGCACGTTAGATGTATTGGAGAGAAGGTCAGAGAAGCCAGACTGAGAAGGTTCGGTCATGTACAGAGGAGGGATAGGGATTATATTGGTAGACGGATGCTGGAATTGGAGATGCCAGGCAGGAGGTCTAGAGGAAGACCAAAGAGAAGATTTATGGACGTAGTGAGAGAGGATACGAAGGTAGTTGGCATTAGAGATGAGGATACAGAGAACAGGGTTAGATGGAGATGGTTGATTCGCTGTGGCGACCTCTGAAGGGAAAAGCCGAAAGGAAAAGAAGAAGAAGAAGAAGAAGAGAGCAAGTCATTGACAAGACTATTGGTGGGTACCAGGAAAAACGGTTCTTTTTTAAAAAGGAAGAGCAATGGAACCTCGAGGTGGACATTTCAAAGTTATAGAAGGTACAGTTTACTCCTCCAGTCCTGTTAGGGATTGCCCACTGTTTAGATTTTAGTAAACTCTTAGATTAATCATACCGGCAAAAGGCCTTTGTCACACCTGAAAGAGTAGCAATTGCATCTGGGGCAAACATAGTGTACTCAATTGATTGTTATTGATGGCTGTTGCAGAATTGGATGATGCAAAGCACAAATTGGGAGATCTGCTTATCAGCTTTAGCGGTTTATTTTCCATGGTTTGTCCAAAAAAACACTGGGCATGAGTCCAAGTCTCTTCAGGAAGTGAAACCAATTTCACTCCATTATCTAAAATGGAAAGACATTTTTCAGCGTACTTAATTTCAACTAAACCATTGCTCACATCATCAAAAGCAACATTCTGCCTAGCTTGTTAAAAGAAACACTGAAACTTAAAAGTGACTGTTCACCACAAATTTTTCCTGTTAACTCAAGTGCTCGGAGGTATCCATCAACAATTCTATTTTGTACTGTTGATTTGTAAAACAAATAGGAGGCTGACTAGAGTTTCTAGCATGGTAGTGCAGTGGGTTATCACTTTCACCCTACAGCAGGAGGTTCCCAAGTTTGAATCATTTTGTCAAGTGTGTTCATTCCATGTGAAGTTTGCATGCTCTTATATATGTTGGGAGTTCTCTCTGGCTTCTTAGCACAGTCAAAACCAAGAAGTGTGTTAATTTAACCCAAAGAATTGTCATTGTTCTTTTCTTCTTCTCCTTTTCATGTTAGTCAGAACAGTTTGGACTGGACAACACACTTTATAGTGTAGGAAGAACAGACGTGTTGATTATGTACTCATCAAGTAGATAGAGCTCTTCCAAGATTGAGTTTCTATTGATAATTTCATTACAGCTCATCAAATTTTTTCACTTGTAATTTTGTACAAAGACATGCACCTTCATGGGGAAAATAATGTGGAAGATAATGCTCTTAACTGACTGACATGCTGCCACCTGTCATGAGCAAAACTCCTCTGGGATATGAGCAATTTGAAACACAGTGCATTACCTTATTATAGGGGATACAGAGAATAGTGTTAGATGGAGTGGGTTGATTCACTGTGGTGACCCCCCAAAAACTAAAAGGAAAATAGAAGAAGCTAGATATGGAAAATTTGTGTGTGCTCATTAGTTGATTGAATAAACTGTACATTTGTACAAGCTCAGTTGCATCCAAAGCTGTGAGGCAAAACTGCAGGTAATTCATTGTGTAGATTGATGTGATGACCAGATCCTAATCCTATCCCAACACGGTAACCAATCACTACAAAAAACCCTACACATGTTCTGTGGAAACTAGGAAGTAAATTGACAAATTGTAATTGAAATTGTGATTCATAAATCAATTCCAGTCCAAGATACAGGACGTTTGTTGAAATGTCAGTTACTTTTAAATGTCTCAAGACGGCAGGCCTGCCAGGTCATATTTGTGCATATTTGTGTGTGAAATGTGTACAAATCCATCCTTCCCCCACTCATAAACAAGACCCCGAGATACTGGAACTCCTCTACTTGGGGCAGGACCTCTTCCCCGACCCAGAGTGGAAAACTCCATCCGTTTCTGGTCGAGCACCATGGTCTTGGATTTGGACGTGCTGATCCTCAGCCCGGCCACTTCACACTCGGCTGCAAAGCGCTCCAGTGAGAGCTGGAGATCCTGGCCTGATGAAGCCAACAGGACCACATCATCTGCAAAAAGCAGAGACTTGTTTCTGTGGCCACCAAACCAGATGCCCTCGACGCCATGGCTGCGCCTGGACACCAAGATATAAACCACGTTATTATTCCCCAGTAGTTTTGCAACAATTTTATCCCTGGTACAGAAGTCAATTTCATTTCACCATCCACTTTATATATCACAGGGAACAACCGCATCAGTGTTTTTTTTTATGCTGCTTTTATTTTCACCACAAACCCAGATAGGAGAAAGTACTATACAACATTTATATCTATATTTATATGTACAACATTTATATGTTGTATAGTATACTCAACATTTATATGTTGAGAAAGTTTAACATGTTTTATTTAATTTCATTTATTGTTTTCTAAATCATATAAATAAAAGAAAGATTTAGTCAATAAAAGAGACAAGCAACTGACAAACAAAATAACTGACAAACCAAAAAACTAATTTGCGAAGGTCATTCCAGCCATGGTCTCTTTTGGATGAAAGCTGAACTGTCTTCAAGGAATGACACAGAAACAGAAAAGTCCAATTTTCATGATGAGATATGACAATCAATCAATCAATCGCTAGCATTAGATTTGACGAACATCAAACAACCAACCAACCAAACAACCGTATAGTTGAAAATGGTGATATTCTATCTTCAGCTGCAGTTCCAGCTCTACATAAAAAGTTCTAAGGAAAACTGGGGCAACTATTGGTTTAAAGAGTCGGTGATGATGATAAGTTGTGACTGAGTAATTTGGTATCTTGGGAGTAATCTGGCAGACAGTGCTGCTGTGTGTCACTGAGTGGAATTCATCAAACATGCACATCCCTCTTGTTTGATTTGCAAAGAATTTCGAGGCCTGACAGTTTGAAAGTGATTCTTTCTTATGAGTTCTTCCACAAATTTTAAAACCTGTCATACCTGTGACCACAAATAACCTAGAAATTGTGTGGATTAGCTTGAATACTAAGGTTGGCAGCCCTTTTTAAAGGAGTATACTGCAATTTTTTTTTTTACTCTGAGAGGCTAAAAACCTGCTGATACAAAAGTTTCTACCATATTTCCACAATACACATCACAAATATTTTGGAAGGTTATCGAATTAACAAACCAACATATTATGAAATATATGTAATTAGTTTTCCCTCAAAACTTGCTGAAAAACACATTATTTCACATGGGAGGAATTTACTAAAGCAAGTAAGAAAACAAGCATTTTTAGCAGCCCCTCTGTGCTTGTGTGGGTGGACTCGGCAGGTTGATGCACACTGTTACTGACACTCATTTGCCTCCAGAAACAATGCACAGGCTGCTCTTTTCTAGAGACCTCTTTGAATGCATTCAGCGCTCTTCAGCTACTGGCTGCTCTGCCTTGTCTTTTCCATCTACACGTCATCCTCCTTCTTTTTCAGATAGTAAGACTGAGTGGTAACATTGCACACAACTGCAGACATAGAAACAAAATGCAGAGGTCTCTGGCACTGACATTATCCTGCCTATTGATGTTTTTGCATGTGTGCAGGCACACAGACAAACACACACACACATGCTCCTTGAGGGATAAAACTTATTCTACATACTTTTTCAACCCAAGATCCTTTAGGCAATAATTCAGTTTACGGACAGTTACTGCACATTAATTGCATTCTAAAGGCACTGAATTTCCACAACCTCTGTGGAACAAAACTACAGCACATATTAAAACTCACTGGTCTCAGATTTGGAGGTGCTGATCCTCATCCTCACCCGCTTCACACTTGGCTGTGAAGCACTCCAGTGAGAGCTGGAGATCATGGCCTGACAGAGCCAACAGGACCGCATCATCTGCAAAAAGCAGAGACTTGGTCCTGTGGCCACCAAACCAGATCCCCTCGACGCCCTGGTTGCGCCTGGAAAATCTGTCCATAAAAGTTCTGAACAGAATCGGTGACAAAGGGCAGCCCTGGCGGAGTCCAACTCTCACTGGAAATGGGTCTGACTTACAACCCGAACCCGAGCCCAACACCGGGCATACAGGGACCGAACAGCCCGTTGCCCCCCCCCCCGGCCAGGGGTCGGCAACCCATATTCCCAGAGGACCCCCAACATGACTGCTCGTGGGACATGGTCGAATGCCGTCTCCAAATTCACAAAACACATGTGGATTGGTTGGGCAAACTGGCATGCCCCCTCGAGGGTATAGAGCTGGTCCACTGTTCCACGACCAGGACGAAAAACCACACTGCCCCTCCTGAATCTGAGAGTCAACGACCTGGCGGACCCTCCTCTCCAGCACTGCTGAATGGACCTTACCAGGGAGGCTGAGGAGTGTGATCCCCCGATAATTGGAGCACAACCTCCGGTCCCCCTTTTTAAAAAGGGGGATCACCACCCCGGTCTGCCAATCCAGTGGCACTGTCCCCGACGTCCATGCAATTCTGCAATGGCTTGGACAGCCCTACAGCCCTTTCCCTCTCCATGACCACCTCTGTTACTGTGTTCTGTGTTTTTACTGTATAAAAAAATCTTTCTACAAACATCATATTAGCAGCATGTTGAGAAACAGAAAAGAGCAACGCACCCCAGTTTGTGAGGAACTCCTGACCTGGATTTCATTGTGAAATGCGCAAATTCAACTATTTCTACTGCCTGGAATCATATCGAAATTCATTTTTAACACAGAAGTAGACAAATACAAATACTAATTTCATATTATCATTATTAGTTTTTCATTATTCATGATGACGCCTCCCCTGACCACATGCCACTGTGTGCAGGGGATACAGTGACCTGTTTCTGCAAGGAGGTTGGTTGAGGTATGCAATGAGGGAGGAGCTCTTTGTGTATTGTTGTGACTTTGTTTGTAGTTGAACCTTTTATTGCTTATATCACAAATAAAGCCCTCTTGTTCATGAGGCAAAACCGTGTGGTTACACCAACATTACAATATTGTTTGAAGGTGTGCATACAATCTGTGTCCCTGAAAGAGAGAACCAAATGTTCATTAGGTTGAATTTTTTTTTTTTTAAATCATATTAGCTCTCAAGAAACACAACAAGCATGCACTTTCTGATTTGCCAATAGAAAGGGTTAGCAGCTCATTCAGAGGTATGGGCTGCAAACATTAATGGTTCCATGCACACATTAGTTGACATGATGGAGGATGAAAACTAATCTGGACACTGAGATGCAGTGTAAGGGGAATCCAGTTTCACATGGGAAAGGGCTTCGTCCCTGTGCCTACTGAGAAAGCACAATTATATAGCACGAGGGTGTCCATTTTTAATTGGCTAGCAGCAAATTCTTAACATACACTGGAATATGACCAACATATGAAGTTTGGCTTGAATATTGCATTTTTCATTTTCTAACACCAGGTAGAACAAACAAAGCTTGTCAGAAAAAAATTCACGCACGGGACCAAAAAAAATAGTAACAAAGATAGGCCAGGTTAAAAGTTTGTGCAAATTCCAAGCATGGCAGGAAAATCAACACTGCATTTAAGTCAAGGGTAAGTTTTTCTGTTTGCAAAGAAAGTGTCATAGTGATGAAGGAGTTTAATATATCACAACACTGTGAAACAGAGCAACAGACCTACACTGACATGGAACAAGAACAGGAGCTTGGGCAAATGGCAGCTACAACAGCATCATATCAATGCCAAAATAACTTTACCACATTAGTCGGCCAGCTTGAGGTAGCTCAACTGATTGCCCAACATGGGTAACCTTTCTCAGACAGTGGCTACATTAAACAATGCCTAAATAAACTTGCAAGAATAATTTGCCCACAAGAAAAATCAAGAATTTAAAAGCAGTAGCCGGTCTAGAAAAACAGTCTGCAGAGAATCGAAAACTTGTCAGCTAACATAAAACAGATAAAACTTTTGGTTTCGATTTTACTCAGTTGCTTGTAATGAAAGCACAGCTTTTGATTTTTGCAAGCAGTTGACAACTTGAGCTGTCAGGGATCCACTGATCAATGAAGGTATTTTCCCCCCAAACCAACCCTTCAGTACCTTTTCATTTACTTCATATAATAATATTAGTGAAGAATATTTATTTCCTCAGAACCAGTGAAGGAACAAACAGCATCAGCTTTTTCCTGCATTTTTTTGCATCACAGACATGACATAAATGTATCCTAAACAACTGTTAGACTAAAAATGTACACAGAATTGAACACGTAACTGTATGTACAAATTCTTGTGCATTACAATGGTAGAATTCTAGAATTCTATTCTTTACATTAACTAGAAGGATATGAATAAATCTGTATATTTGAATAAGTGTTATATGGCAGGGGGCACTGACTATATTTGTCTGCAGTGCAAATATTGGTTCGGCATTTTGGCGTAATGGAGGGCAGAATGTGGAGGCACCATAAGCCTAACTGTTTATGAATTACCCCAGAAGTTTTCCTGTATGTCATGATGTTCAATGACCCTCTGTTAAAGAGCATAATCCTGGGCATTAATCCTTGACTCTGATTGCCCATTGCAAACCTGTGCCTCACACAATATTATCAACACATATCCCAAGCTTATCCCACAAAAACAGTTGCATTATCCACTGATTTACCTTTTACTACATCAGTAAAATTTCTTGAACATTCTCATATTCAATTCTTCCATCCATCCATCCATCCTTAATCTATTGTTTATCATACACTTAGTATTGTGGGGATGCTGGAGCCTATCCCTGCTGTCATTGGGAAAAATGCAGTTTACATCCTGGACCGGTTGTCTCATTTACAGTTTGGGCAATTTTTCCACTTGTTTCAAAATAACCTTCTGCATGTTTTTGGATTGTGGGAAGAAATTGGAGAATCTAGAGCAAGCCCAGTTGCTACGATGAGATTTGACAATAAGGACATTAAGTGATGAAAGTGAGATTGTTCCAACCAAAGACACACAGGCTCTATCACACTCCTGTCATTGTTTCTTTCTACAGTCTTAGCACATGGAAGTAACAGAAGACCGTAGATCAGGGGGGTTCAAACTCATGGCCTGCAGGCCGGATCATTATATTTATATTTAGCTGATTAAATGCAGAGGGTTGCATCAGGAAGGGCATCCAGCATATAATTAACCAAATATGCATGCCAAGCATTCCACTCTCATATCGGATTGGTCGAGGCCCGTGTTAACAACGACCACCATTGGTGCCAATAACCTACAAGATACCAGTGAAGATTGGGCTAATGTGGGTTGAGGATGTAGAGGAGGAAGTCAAGTTCAGAAGCAGAGAGAGAGGAGGAGAGGCAAGAGTCTGGAACTGTCTGGGAGTGAAAGTAGGGCCTTTGAATGTTAGGAAGATGACAGGAAAAGCTAGAGAGTTGGTTGACATGATGCAGAGAAGGAAGGTGGATATACTGTGTGTCCAGGAGACTAGGTGGAAAGGTAGCAAGGCTAGACGCTTAGGTGCAGTTTTAAGTTGTGCTGTCATGGTACTGACAGGAAGAGAAATTGAGTCGGAGTTATCTTGAAGGAGGAGTTTGTTACGAATGTTCTGGATGGGCAAAGAGTGTCAGAGAGTGTTGAGTCAGAACCTGGAAATTGAAGATCTGATGCTCCATGTTGTTAGTCCCTATACCCCACTGGTGAGAGGTGATTTAGAGGAGAAGGAAAAGGTGATGGGGCAGGTTTGTTATCCAGGATTGGAACACTTAGGGACAGATTGAGGTAGACTTTGCAAAAAGGATGAACATGGCTGTTGTGAATACTTTTGTCCACAAAAGGCAGGAACATAGGGTAACATAATAACAGAGCTAAAAGCACACAGGTATACTACATCTTGTATCGAGGGGACTGAATAGAACAGACAGGAGTACAGGGAGATGCAGCGCAAGGTAAAGGCAGAGGTGGCAAAGGCCAAACAAACGGCCTATGATGACTTGTATGCTCAGTTAGACAGTAAGGAGGGAGAGAATGATTTGTACAGGTTGGCAAAACAGACAGATCGAGATGGGAAGGATGTACAGCAGGTTTGGGTGATTAAGAATAGAAAGGGCAATGTATCGACAGATGCTAGAAGATTGATGGGAAGATAGAAAGAATACTTTGAAGAGCTGATGAATGGAGAAAATGAAAGAGCGTGAAGGGTAGAAGAGGTAACTATTGAGGACCAAGAAGTAGCAGAAATTAATTAAGGTGAAGTGAGGAGGGCATTGAAAAGGATGAGAAGTGGAAAGGCAACTGGTCCTGATGATATACCTGTGGAGATATGGTGTTATTCAATAGGATCTTAGAGAGTGAGGAGACGCCTGAGGAATGAAGAAGTGTGATTGTGCCCATTTTGAGAATAGGAAGATGTTTAGAATTGTGAAATTATAGAGAAATAAAGTGGATGAACAACAGTATGGTTTCATGCCGAGAACAACAGATGCAATAATTGTTCTAAGAATGCCGGTATAGAAGCAGAGGGAGCTGCATTTTGCCTTTGTAGATCGAAACAAAGCATATAACAAGGTGCCGACAGAGGAACTAAAGTACTGTAACGTATCTTTCGAAACTTATCCCAGTTTTAAATTGTAACCACGGTTGGTGCCTGGAGCTCTTGTTTTGAAGCCTCAACAAGAAGCGGAAGTGTGGTAAGCGTGGCGGAGTGGTGACAGAGTGAGTAAGGAGGGGAAAAATAAAAAAGGAGTTGGGAATGTTACCCGAAAGAAACTGGTGTCTCCACGCTTGTTATTTGTAGCAGCACGCAAGACAGGCGACTTCCATAACCCTCGGCTACAGTACATTATGAGGTTGTTAGAGAATGTGGCATTGAGGAAATGACAGGAGCTGGAGATGACCAAGATGAAGATGTTGAGGTTCTCTTTCGGAGTGACCAGGATGGTATCAAAAATAAGACCATCTGAGGGACCGTTCATGTCAGATGCTTTTGAGATATGTCAGAGAGGCAAGACTGAGATGGAAAAGGATGAGAAGTATTGTTTTTATTCCTTTCTGACGATATTTTGCTGCAGGTAGAACAGCAAATGGTAGTTATACTGTCATCCATTCATGCCAGAAAAGGGGCTATAATCCGTCGACTGTTTCTGAATGCCCAGCAGAGGGCAGTAGCCAGTAAGTAGTGCTCAACAAAGTGGACCGAAGTAGGCAGCCTACCCCACTGCTATGATTGAGTGACTTTGTATTTTCTACAGAATATTGAAGGGTGGGGAAGAAAAAAAAAAAAAGTCTGAAACTTTGCCAGTTGGAAATGACAAAATAATAAATAGTGTTGAAGGCTGCAACAAAACACTATACTTTCATGACAAAAAAGGGGAATAGTGAATCACTAAATGTTAAATCCCCCAAAAATACTCCTGGGTACAATGGACAATGGAAATTATGAAATTTCCATGTGATTCCCTTTTAACAGGGTACATTTGTGGGTCCATAGGGACACACAAACCCTTCCACCATGATAAGGTGGTGGAGGGGTTTGTGGGTCCCAATGGTCCTAGGACAGGGGTGGGCAAACTTTTTGACTCTGGGGCCACAATGACAGAGAGGTCAGGCCAGGAGCTGATGGATGGAGTGTTTATGTGAAGTCATATGAATGTAAAATCCATTACAGGAAATGGTTTGGCCTTTTAGCAAATCATGAATATGCAAGGCTCATTGTACAAGTTGTTTTCCAAAAGCATTGATTTTATAACAAAGTATATAAAGTCACATTCAGTTTCAGTGGGAAAAGTGTTGTTGATCTTCATTTTCTACATCTTTTCTACTGAGGGGCAACTTTGAAAATTCAACAGGAATCATGAGGTTTATCTGGAAATGCCGGACTCTGTGTCACATAGATGACACTTGATTGTTCAATACTTTGTGATACAAAAAAAGTACATTCTTTTAACACACACACACACAAATTTGTATCTCTCCTCAGCTATAACAGTTCATTGTCTACTTTCACACCCTCCCTGTCTTTCGAGCAATTTACACTTGGCATTTGAAACACATTTCATTTTTGAGCATGTATGTATGTATGTATGTATGTATGTATGTATGTATAAAAAAGAAATTAAGTAACTGCTGTAAAAGTGCAAATTAGAGGGACATGGTAATGTGTTTTTTATGGAAGAACCTTCCATGGCTACTTGCTGTACAAGAAGAGAGCCACAGCTCTCCCTGCCAGCCAGCTGGCACAGCACAACAGGGATATTACAGATGCTCTTGTGCACTAGTTCCTCTGACAACAGAGACATACATTTAAATGGCAGTGAAAAAACACAAACAACTGAAATCCCTGGGAAAGCATATATTTGCTTTCTATAAAACACTGTGAAGTCCAAAGGCTGGAAAAGAGTTCTGGGAACTTATGGTGACATTTCTGAATTATTGCTGATGACAGCACACAACTTTACAAAGAGTAACATTCCTATGCTGAAAATTATCATTAATTGGGTGCTTCGCAATTCTGTTCAGGCTGCGCTTCAGCTGCTTCAGACAGACAGTGATTTGAGGTCCCATCGTTGTATTGGCTCCTGAAAGTGAAATCAATTTTAGCTTGTCGGAGAAAATCTTTGTCATTTTTCCTTCATAGACCTTTTAAGAAAAGAAGTTACATTAAGATTGTCACCCATCAGCCTGTCAGATTCTCCACAGCATTCATAGATAAACTTTTCATCTTTGATTTCTAACAACGACTTTAAAGTCAGAGGGCAAAGTCAACAAACATGAGCCTTCCCAGGCATTCTCATCACTTCTATATCTCTTCTAGTCAGAGTATAAACACAATGAAATTTCACCGCCACTGCTGTAAGATGCTGCAGCTGTCCAATTCTTCAAAGCCTTAGACACTTGAGTTTTGAGGACACTTTCGAGATTTAGTAAAATGGGAGGGGAAGGTATATCATTAATCTATGAAACACGATCGAAATATATCTAAAGCTGGTTGAAGAAGTGTGATACCGTTTTTCTCCAATGCGTGAGGTTGATTTTCCACTAATGAATGACTTAATGCTCTGCTAAATTGTTATCAAGAAGTAAATAAAAGCTGAGGAAATCTATTTTGTACTTTTTAACCTTCTTTTACTTTCAAATTTTCCCTTCAGGGGCTGCCACAGCTCCTCAACCTAATCCTCTTCTCCAACACCAACAAACTTCAGGTCCTCTTTCACTCCATCCATAGATCTTCTCTTTGACCTTCCTCTAGACCAGGGGTCAGGAACCTTTTTGGCTGAGAGAGCCATGAAAGCCACATATTTTGAAATATATTTCTGTGAAAGCCATATATCTTTTAACACTGAATACAACTGAATTTTCAAGTAAGATCAACCTTAAAGTAAAATAAGGCTCTTAATTTATTCTTTTTAATTACATTGTTATTGAGGTTATGTGAGAGTAGTGGAAACTAGACTGAGAGCAGAAGTCAGTATTTGCAAGCAGCAGCAACATGGCTTCATACCTAGAAAGAGTACTACAGATGCAGTATTCGCTTTGGGAATGCTGATCGAGAAGTACAGAGGGAGCTACATTGCGCTTTGGTAGACCTAGAAAAAGCATATGACAGGGTGCTGAGAGAAGAACTCTGGTTTTGTATGAGGAAGTCTGGAGTAACAGAGAAGTATGTTAGACTGGTCCAGGACATGTATGCTGGTTGTGAGACAGTGGTGAAGTGTGCTGTCAGATGACATTGTGATCTGTAGTGAGAGCAGGGAACAGGTTGAGGAAAATCTTGAGGTGGAGGTATGCTCTGGAAAGGAGAGGAATGAAGGTAGACAAAACAGATGGCAAGACAGAATGTGTGTGTAAATGAGAGGAACCGGGGTGGAACATTGAGGCTACAGGGAGTGGAGATCAAGAAGTTGGAGGATTTCAGGTACTTAGGGTCAACAGTCCAGAGCAATGGAGAGTGTGGAAAGAGAAAAAGAAATGGGTTCAGGCAGGTTGGAATGGGTGGAGAAAAGTTCCAGGGGTTCTATGTGATAGAAGAATATATAAGAATATTTAGGCTAACGAGTCAGGTTGGCCTGTTGCCAGATTGTCTACCATTTAGCGGTAGACCGTCTCACCAGCTTCTTGACTTTGGGAAGATCTATTGTGGACCTTTCTGGACGATGTGTTCCCTGGAGACCCAGCCCTTGAGCATCCTGGTCCCAGCCTGGCCCATCCCATCCTTTGCCTCCCATCAACATTAAACCATGCCCTGTTCTGACTCCCTGTTTTTCCCCTGTCTGCTTTTGGGTCCAGATCTACTCACTCCTGACAGCACGATCGGGCCAGCATGGACCAAGCAGATTCGACCCCCGCGCCCTTGACTTCCAAGGATCCCATATGGAGAGACATGTGCAGATGCTCCGAGGTTCATGGCACACATCCTCTTTCAGGGCCTTCACAGCACCCCCAGTCTCTGTAGGAGATGCCCCCCTTTCCCGCAGCAGTGTGCTCTGATGTTCGACCAGCAATCCGAGTTATCCCACTGAACATTCCTCCATTGCATATAAGAAATTTGCTGATAGGACAGTTCAGTGGGCCACTGCTTTGTGGAAGGGGGAATCCAGGATCCTTGGGTTCCACAGGTCTTTCACTGCTGAGGGGGAGGAAGAGGCCAAGAGGCTGCTATCTTAACGGCAGGGGTCCTCCTCAGGAACCTCCTTCTCCATAGAGTTTTGGGTCTTGGCAGCAGAGTGTGGGTAGGATGATAGGTCCCTTTCAGCAGTATTCGTCAAGGGTCTCAATGAGGAGAAGAAAGACGAGCTGTCTACCGGGGATGAACTCAATTCCCTGGAAGAGCCGATGCCATCAGGATTGATAATCTGTTAAGGGAGAAGGGGGGCAAGACCCCCCCCCCCCCCCCCCCAAGCTGCCCTCCCAACCTCAAGAGGCTTGGCGGAGTACCCTCTGTTACAGAAGAGGAACCCATGCAGTTTGGCCAAGCCCATTCAATCCCGGAGGAATGATAGAGGCAGACTGAATCTAACCTCTAACTTCACTGTGGTCGTTAGACATTTCGACGCCTCATGCTCCTGGTAACCAAGAGGAGAGGTGCAGCCAGGATTGCAAGTGCACGGGTAAGCCAAACCATTTCCCAATGGAGGTCACATCCCCATATGCTGCCAGCCCATCTCCCTTACCTGGTCTGGTACTTCCCACTCTCTTCAAGCCTTAGTTGATTCAGGGGCAGATAACATCAAGCTTGTGACCCCATTGGGCATTCCCCTCGAGCTGCTAAGAGATCCCCAAAGGCCCAATGCCCTAGATGGCCAGCTCATTGCCCCTGTCACACATCACACTGTGCCCATCAACTCATTTATCTCTGGCAATCATCATGAGGATCCAGTTGTATGTTCTCGGCCTCCCCTGGCTAAGGGTCCATAACTCCTGTAGAGACTGGCAGACTGCATCCATTAGTAGCTGGACCATTCACTGTCTCCAAGCCGTCCTACCGATGTCTGACCCCCCCCTCCAAAAAAAAAGTCTCTGGTCCACACCATGATCTATCAACAGTACTCAGTAAAGACCTTGCCTTGTCCCTTCCCCCCAAACTGACCTCATGATTGCAGGAATGACCTTCTACCCGGTGCCAAATACCCCAGCAGTCGATAACCTCCCACTCAAAATGGGAGGTGAAGGCAGAGTACATGAACACTTCCCTGGCAGCAGGGCTCATCCCCCTTCCCCCCCTTGGCACAGGGTTTTTCTTTGTGAAAAAGAAGGCTCGGATACATTGCCAATGTATTGACTATCATGGCCTTAACAACATCACAGTAAAGAGTAAGTACCCATTCCCCCTGATCGATCCCTCCTTTGAGCCCCTGTGTCAGACCAATGTCTTCTCCAAGCTGGATTCAGGTAACGCATACCACTTGATCAGAATCTGAGGGAGACCAATGGGAGACTGCTTTCAAGACTCCCCTGGGCCACTTTCGTTATGCCATTTTGACGGACCAATGTCCCTGCTGTCTTCCAAGTGCTTATCAACAATGTCCTGGGGGATATTTGTGTACCTTTGAAATTCTGGTTTTCTCCTGTTCCCTAGAGGAACATGTCTGCCTGGTGTTGTAATGCCTTCAGGAGAACAGATTGTATGCAGAACTCGAGAAATGAGAGAAGTGCCCCATTCGTCAACTTTCTGGGGTACGTCCTGGCTAAGGGGCAGATACAACCAGACCCTGCCAGAATAAAAGCGGTGGCTGAATGGCCCACTCCCTCTACTTGCAAGAAATTGCTGCGTTTGCTGGGCTTTGGAAATTTTTACCAAAGGTTTATTAGAGGCTATAGCAAAGTAGGAGCCCCTCTGACCAAACTCACCTCCACCAGTTTCCCCTTCTCCTGATCAGCTGGCGCTGAGAAAGCCTTTCTTAAGCTACGTTTATTTACCACCGCGCCTGTGCTCAGCTCTCCTGACAATTTGTGCTCGAGGTGGATGATTCGGACTCTGGGGTAGTGGTGGTCCTGTCCCAGCGCCATCAGGACTCAGACTCACCCCTGTTCCTTCTTTTTGAGGAAACTCAGCTACAGAACAGAATTATGATGTAGGCAATCTTGAACTGTTGGCCGTTATATTGGCGTTGCAGGAGTGGATGCAGTGGTTGTAGGGATCTGAACTCCCCTTCCTCTTCTGGACGGACCAGTAAAAAACCTGGCCGACTTACAATCCAAACGCCTCAATCCAGGCAAAGCGTAGTGGTCCCTGTTTCTGAGCCGCTTCAACTTGTCCTACCGTCATTGCTCCCATAACCTCAAGCCAGATGCCCTCTCCTGTACTCCCAACTCCGCTGTGTCGGAGCCTACTCCCGCTCTCCACGTCTGGCGGGAGAAGCTACATGGGAGATTGTGTCTACAGTCAAAGTGGCACACCAGACCCAGCCAGATCCTGGTGGTGGCCTGGCCGGCTGCCTGTTTGTACCCAAAATAGGTGAGACAGGTTGGCTTGTTGCCAGATTGTCTGCAATTTAGTGGTAGAACACCTCACCAGCTTCTGGACTTGGGAAGATCCATTGTGCACCTTTCCGGACGACGTGTTCCTCGAACCCCAACCCGAGCGTCCTGGTCCAACCCCTGTCTACCTCCAGCATTAAACGACACTATTCAAACTTTTATTCCCTGTCTGCTTTTGAGTCCAAGTATACTCAATCCTGACATCTCTGACCTTCTCTCCAAAACGTCGAACATGGGCTGTCCCTCTGGACTAATTTCTGATCCTATTCATCCTCGAACCTCAACATCTCATCCCTCCCATCTCCAGCTCTGCTTCCTATCTTCTTTTAATGCCACGGTCTCCGAACTATACAGCATTGCTGATCTCTCAAGTGTCCTGTACACCTTTCATTCATTCTGGCTGATATTCTATCGCATAGTACCCCAGATACTTTTCTTTGCCCATTCCAACTTGTTTCCACAATCCATTGCTCTGTGCTTATCTGTAATTTTTTGTGAACGCTGGTCTCCCTAGGTAGCCGGTTCTCTACTTTCCTTCACTCCCTGCATAAAACGCTCATAAATCGTTGAGAAAGAAAAAAAAAAAAGCATTCGTCTGATGCAGTCTTTGCGCCTTCTCACAATACCAATATGCTACTGAATATTAAGCCTGGATCAACTACATGATCTTACAGGAAGAATGTAACATTATAGAATATCCTTCTCAAATGAGAAAGCAAACGATTTCACTAAAGGAAACTTTCAGACCACCACCAATGAGTCCTACGTTTTAACATCAATTCAATGTAAATTACAAATCTGACCTATTAGCTTCAAAACCTTCAAATTGCAGCACACTTTCATCATCCCTTTGGAACTCTCGGGAGCCTGAGCCAGATGGAATGGACACTTTAGGCCCTATGGAAAAATGATGAATCCCAGCTGGAGGTGAAGGTGGATGCAGCTGCCTCTTCAAGAGTTAGGCTTGTCAGAAATCCTCAACCCTCTAATGTAACTGTATGAGGCAGCAACTCACCTTGACAGTCCAATATACTTCAGTCAACATTTGTTCTGCATTATTCATGGGGCAAGTAGCTATGAGTGACTGAAATATACACAAAGTATCTTGAGTTATTTTAGCTTTTGGTCAAGAAGAATCTGAAGCAAATGGTACATGCAACAAAATGGGCAAAAGAGAATCATAACATGTATTTTTAGAAGTCATGTATAGTCTTTCATTGACTGCCCTAACTTTGCACTTGAATTCAATAACTATGAAAATATAATGCGGAAAGTTGCGAAAAATCTTCCTGCGATCATAAATGTTGGAGTATTAGATTAGACAATATCTAAGCTGTTGGCTAATCTCTCTTTTGAGAGCCACAGGAGGGTTAATTTATTACAAAAAACAAACAGGTCTCATCCAACCTTAAATACAATTGATTGCCCAAATGAAGAAGCCACAAAAAACAGAGTTTGTATATGTGGACTCTGCACCTTCTCCCCTTGGTGTTCTTTGGTTTCCTCCCTCTAAAAACATTAGGTTATTTGGAGATACTTAATTGCACTGATGAATGAATGGGGGAGTAAATGGTTATGTCTATACAGTACACAGCCCTGTGATTGAATGCTTACCGGTCTATAGGTGTGTTTAAAACCAACACCATATCTCCACTATGGTAACCAGCATTTCTCCTTTTCCTTTGGACCTTGATGTCCTGCTGAATGCAGGGATTTGACCCAAACACAAGAACACTCTGAGGGGTAAGGCACTGGAGGGGTTCATTTACAAGGAGACTAACGAAGGGCAAGCTGTGGGCTCTGCGACGAGAGATGAATAGAGGACCATCAATCTGGCACTAACAGGCTGGCAACAGGCTCCCTTTATCCTCAGCCTGAAGAGGCTTGACGACCCGCACCTGTTGGAGTTCACCCTCCTGCACGGCTGCTGTTTGATGAACAGCCGGATCCCAACACTTGAACATGAATGACTACATTTCTTGTCCAACATTAGATGAACAATTTACACATCCTATTGTGAAGATTTGGGTGAATATATATATTTTTGCAGGTAGTTTGAAAACCCCTTGTCACTTCTCTTGGCTGCGGGGAGGAGAAATTGAAGAATGGAGTCTGTCTGCTAGAAATGCAGCCTCAGTGGGGCACAAGCCAGTGACTGTCTGAACCGGTCCCAAGCCTGAATAAATGCAGAGGGTTGCATCAGGAACGGCATCAGGGTCAAACTTGGGAAAAAAAAACAAATATGCAAATCGTACCTACAAATCTCATATTGGATAGGTCAATGTCTGGGTTAACAATGACAGCCATCAGTACCGATAACCCAGGTGATAAATAAATGGTGGGCAGGTTTGGTATGCAGGATAGGAACACGAGGAATAGATTGGGGTAGACTTTGCAAAAGGGATGGAAATTACTTTGGTGAATACACAGAGGAGCACACAGATAGACAACGTCTTTTATAGACAAATATAATCTGAATGAGATCAATGACTGCACTGGGTGAGAGTGTAACCATACTGCATAGGAAGAGGGTTTGCAGGATGAATCTGGTGGCAAGGAAGATGAAGAGGACGTTGAAGCTGAGTGTTATATGGTTTTCAGGGAGGAGCTGAGAAAGGCTCTGGGTGGTCAGGAAGAGCTTCAAGATGATTGGACAACTACAGGTAATATTATTAGAGAGAAAGGTAGGGGAGTACTGGGTATGTCGTCTGGAAGGGAAGTAGGTAAGGAGCCTTGGTAGTGGAATGAAGAAGCTCAGTATATACAGACGAAGAAGAAGCTCAGTATACAGACGAAGAGGTTAGCAAAGACGAAGTGGGACACTGAGGGGACTGAATTGAACAGACAGGAGTACAGGGAGATGCAGCGCAAGGTAAAGGCCGAACAAATGGTCTGTGATGACTTGTATGCTCGGTTGGAGAGTAAGGAGGGAGAGAATGATTTGTACAGGTTGGCAAAACAGACAGATCGAGATGGGAAGGATGTACAGCAGGTTTGGGTGATTAAGAAAGGTGATTAGAAAGGGTAATGTATCGACAGATGCTTGAAGATTGATGGGAAGATGGAAAGACGACCTTGAAGAGCTGATGAATGAAGACAATGAGAGAGAGGGAAGGGTAAAAAAGGTTAATATTGTGGACAACAGAATAGCAGAGATTAGTGAAGGTGAAGTTAGGAGGACATTGAAAAGGATGAAGAGTGGAAAGGCAGTTGGTCCTGATGATATACCTGTGGAGGTATGGAAGTATCTAGGAGAGGCAACTGTAGAGTTTTTGGTTAGATTATTCAACAGGATTCGTGCATGCATTTCTGAGCAGCAGTATGATTTCTTGCCCCAAAAGAGTACTGAAGATGCAATATTTGCTTTAAGAATGCTGGAAGAAAAGTACAGAGAAGGTCAGAGGCAGCTGCATTGTGCCTTTGTAGACTTAGAAAAAGTATAAGACAGGGTGTACTGAGATGAACTATGGTATTCTGGAGATGTCTGGAGTGACAGAGAAGTATGTTAGACTGGTGCAGGACATGTATGCGAAATGTGAGACAATGGATAGGTGTGCTGTAGGTGTAATAGAAGTTCAAGGTGGTCGTAGGACTACATCAGGGATCAGCTCTGACCCCCTTCTTTTTTGTTTGAAGTGGTGGTGGACAGACTGACAGATGAGGTTAGACAGGAATCTCCATGGACCAAGATGTTTGCAGATCTCATTGTGATCTGTAGTGAGAGCAGGGAACAGGTGGAGGAAAACCTAGACAGATGGAGGTATGCTGTGGAAAGGAGAGGAATGAAGGTTAGTCACAGCAAGACAGAATACATGTGTGTGAATGAAAGGTATCCAAGTGGAACAGTGAGGCTACAGGGAGTCGAGATCAAGAAGGTGGAGGATTTTAAGTAAAGGTCACGAGCAATAGAGAAAAGTGTGTGGAAAAGAAGTGAAGAAATGGGTTCAAGCAGGTTGAAATGGGTGGAGAAGAGTCATGGGTACAATGTCATAGATGAATATCAGCCAGACTGAAAAGAAAAGTGTACTAAACACTTGAGAGACCAACAATGCCGTATGGTTTGGAGACCGTGGCATTGAGGAGAGGAAAGAAAGCAGGGCTGGAGGCAGCAGAGATGAAGATGTTGAGGTTCTCATTGGGAGTTAGGAGGATGGATAGGATCAGAAATGAGAAATGTCCATGCATCATGTATTTGTTCATATAGCCAGCTGCTGAGAAAGCAAGCTGTTGTGTTTCCCCAGACTGTTTGTTTTGATCATAATTCTCCCTCCCCCATGTTCCTTGAATGCAACTTTTCCTCCAGACCCACCCAAATGCACGTACATTTTCTTTTGGAACAAAGGCATGTCCCTGAGTCCTGCTGACTTCGTTGCAGTGGTCTGGTCCCAGGGTTGTGCCACACTGAGCTCCCACTGGGATCCATGTCCTGGAGGCTGTAGCATCAAAGAGATGCTGGGTCAAGGGGTTGAGTTGAAACAAATTTAACCCTCAAATGCCCTTTGACTCACAAAGCCTTTCTAGGTTCCTAGGTTCTTTAATCTTCACTTTCCCCATGATATGCGTATATCAATGATCTACGGTCCCCCGCCCTGGCATTCTAATAGGTTCCTCCCACTACTACCTGAGACACAGATCACGCTGTATGCACAACCTTTGTCTTCGTATCAAACAAAGGGGATGATTATATGTGCTGCGTGAGACACATTATGCTAACATAGTAATAGACATGCTATTCAGAGGGACAGCACATGTTAGATGTTTTGGAGATAAGGTCAGACGAGCCAGACAGAGATGGTTTGGTCATGTGCGGAGGAGGGGTAGTGAATATACTGGTTGAAGGATGCTGAGATTGGAACCAGTTAGGAGGCCTAGAGGAAGATGAAAGAGAAGATTTACTGATGTAGTGAAAGAGGACTTGAAGTTAGTTGATTTGAGTGAAAAGGATACAGAGAATTGGGTTAGATTGAGGAGGTTGATTCCCTGTAGCAACCCCTGAAGGGAGTAGCCGAAAGGAAAACATGAAGAAGTAGTAATAGACTTGGTGTTCATGGTAGATTACATTATATTTCACTGTGTTAATTTTATGTTTGTCTGTTGATTTGATATTAAAGCTGCAATTCTAAATGAAAAAATGTAAATTATGAAGTCATTGTTTCAATTCAATCATGCATCATGTTATTGATACATGATTGCTACAAGCTTACTTTTCATTGGGCGAGCTGAAGGTAATTGTTGAGAGGATGACAGACGTGGTTAACTGGAATGGGAGGTGGAAAACTAGAGGGCATAGGGCACAGTCTGACATGAAATTCCTGTTTCTTCGATGCCCAATAAAGTTGTGAAAGGACTGAAAGTGAATGGCAGAGATGGGGTCACTGAGAGACACAAAAGACGCTGAGAAGACAGGAAATCTAATCAGCATGGATATGTTAATTTTATGGAGCACCAATTAAGGGGAGTTTTTTATGACAGTTTTTAAAGAAAAAAAAAAACAGAACATAAGAGTTGTCCTCTCAGTTGATAGCCCATTGTAGACACCCCAGCCCCTCAATACATGCACGCACGCACACAAACACACATGCAAAGAAAAAAACACAACTGAAACATTGCGCCCTACACTAATGAGATGGGACCTCCTTTCTGCCTGTCCTCACCCACATTGGGGAAATGAGGCAGTGTCTGTTTGTTGTTCTGGAGGGCTGTGCTTCTCATTTATCACTGTCATAGCACAGAAACACACAGAAAGAGAGGACCGGGGGGGAGTCCTTCTGTCCAATCTGTCCTTTTTTAACTTTACATCCATGGCCCCACGTGGCGAGTACCCCACCCCAGACTCATACATCCCCATTTCTGCCTTTCGGGCACTGACGGCCTTTGTACTGGCTCACTCCGGCTGCCAAGTTATGTGTGCGTGCTGCTAACAGGGGTCTGGGTAGAGCTCTTAACTAGACAATGATGGCAGATCCAAGACGGCCAATGTTTAACCAGTAACTGGGACACTCATGCCCCTACCTGGCCTCTATAGCCTTCTGTGCTTTTGTGGGTGCAGGGTTAATCTTTTAAAGGTCAGACCTGCGGCACACCCCCTCTTAGCCACAGTTCCCAAAATATACTGCCACACAGTCACTTGAGTCGTACTTTTATTGGATCTTTTGTCCAAGTTCTGCGTACCCTTCCTTTAAGTCTACATTGCTCCCTTACTATCTGGCCTGAAATCTTTAGATTAAATACCAAATGAATAATTGATGACATTGAAAAAACAAAGTAGAGTGAGAGGCCTCTTCAGAGCGACTGGATGTTAAATATAAAAATCCTTCATTAATGGTGATGCAGAGGACATTATTAAATATTACATACTTTAGGCTATAAATAGACAGAGTAGTTCTAAGAACTTCCAATAGCTGCAACAGGTGGATAAACATTCAGTATACTATGGTGTCCCTTTGCTTACTCATTTATATTCATATCTCCTTCCTAACTCCATCCCAATTTTCATCTTCATGCACTTGAACAAATGCTGCACTCGGTTCTCTGTTTTATCACTTCTCTCTATCAAGTATTTATGGGACCTTGTAAACAAGTATTGATATTTAATGCCTTACACAGCATGGCAGGGTCTGTTGTGCAGAACTTAGAGGTATGTCCCTCTCTGAGACAGGAAAGTGAGACAAAGAATGATCTAAATGACAAGGGTGTTATAAACTGACGGAAAGGCCACACTAGCCATATGACTGGCCTGATATCCTGGCAACAAGGGCACTAACTGGGGTCCTCTGGATTTGGGGGGAAAACGACCTGTATAGGGACAGATAGAGTGCTTTTCACTTATTTGCATGGGAAAACCTCAAGTTGAAAATAAGGTACAATATAAGATGGGCTGATCTATGACATTTTATTTCACTATAATAAAAATGTGTGTATTATGTATTATCAGATAATTAAATCCATTTATCAATATGATGTCACTGTGAAATAAAATAAACCTATTTTTGGTACATGTTTCTACACAGCCCTTGTTTCTGATATTGTTCTTATATTAATCGAGAACTGGAAACAGTGCCTGTCTTCACATCCTATCCTGTCCTATTCGACAGTCGTAAGGAATTGGTCGCAAGCTGGATTTTCTCCAAAGCTCAGAGAAGAAAATAAAAGTTAGATTGTGGTAATGTATTGTAAATAGTTTGTAGTGAAGTAAATTATATATATATTCACTGACTACTCTTCTGTGCTTCACGGAGATTCAAGATATTCTATAGCAACTCCAGCCCAGCAACCAAGTATCGTGTCCTACATGCAATGACTTAAAAAGGAAAGGGACAAAAGGAAGGAAAGAAAAAAAAGAATTGTGATTATGACATGGTAGAAATCATGTTATCCAACAAGAATATAAATGCCTTTTCAACGGCAGCAGCAGGACAGATGTTCTGTGTGCCGGTAGGCCAAGAATGCGTACCCCCTCCGTCCCTCGTCTAGTTGAACAAGAGGTCTTTGATCAACAGGGTCATGGCCTGTTTTTTCTGTCTGCAAAGCAAAGAAAATCACTGCCACTCTGAATTTGTGCTTCCATTTGCAAATGAGCATCCTTGTTCCACTGGGTTAGATGTTGGATAATAATGCAAGACAGGAACTGGATTCCCTAATCAGTATTCACATCTAGTCAAATGTGAATTAAGGTTTAATGTGCAGCCATAATCACCCACCTGAGCCCTCTGAATGAGTCATGGAGTGAAATAATAAAAAAGAAGACTGGAGTTGAGGATTGAACAAAAAAAGAAAAATCTAATGAAAATCATGAAAAGGTCTGCATTGATCAAACTTATTTTCGGGTAAATAATTTTAAAGAAATTGTTACATTAAAAAGTAAACACATGTGGATACACACTGATAAACAACATTTAAAAAATTATTTTATTGACCAGGCGTGTAGCCATTATGCTAAATTGCAGTCACGAATTTCACTCCACTAAGCTATAGGCTAAAGAAGTCAATTGTGTGTGACTAACTAGTCTGATGCTTTCTATAGAACAGTGCTTCCAGAAAGAGACACACTTCATTCAGTGGGTCTGCAGAAGCTGTGTAGAAACCAAACATGTGGGTGCAAACACACTCACACTAACCATTGATTAGCTCGTCAGTCATGAGCCGATGAGGAATGCCAGTGGCCACCAACACGAGTTATTGTGAACGATGACCCTGGGGTCAGCTGTAAGTTGCTAAGGACTGTGCCCTGCACAAAAGGATCACATCGTGTAAGTTCCACATACAGTTGCCGCCGGTATCCTTATGAATAGATGCATTGCATGCCTATCCACAGATGGGGACGGGGGACAAGAAAGGGGGTGGGAGAAGGGTGTGTTGCCATGGTGAGGAAGCACAAGTGGAGGTAATAGTATGAAACAATGGTGCTGAAAGACAGGAGTTGTGACTGGGCTTCAAGAAAGGAGATTATTGGGCAAGCAGGTCCCCTGTTTTATCTGACTGGATGATACTGAGACAAGGGAAATAGGGGGCTGGGGTGCACAGTGACAGAAGTCTGCAGGATGGGAACACAAAGGATCCTTCTGCACCACTGAGCAGCCAACTGTTTGAAAGTGTGACCAGTACAATGCCAAACGGATACATTGTGTGTACTTGCATGTTCTGTTTGCAAGGGTGTGTATCTGTTTGGTCTGTTATTTCTGATTAGTATTAGGATTTATCAGTTGTCTAAACGCTATCAACAGAATTGCAATAATTTTGTTTAGATTTTACTTCATTATAATTCATAGGGTTCTTCAATCATTAAGAAGCAATCAGCAGTCATAACACATTAAAGGATGGGCCTGACCATTTAGGTTAATTGATTAGAACTTCCACCATCCAGATAGTGTAAGAATAGAATTTTATCACTAATGTAGGATACAGACAGAATGCACTTATGTGGACACAAATTAACTGATCCTTATTGAAGTTAATGAAGCTATAATGTAAACAGCACATTCAAACAACATTTTTTACATTTTTGGGGGGTAAAAACATATTCCTTTCTTTAATCCAATTTTATAATATTTATATTTGACTACCAGTTGCCTAACTCCAAAGGTTCATATTAGCTGAATTAACAAAAAATGTATATAATTGTTGACTATTATACATCTTGCTAAAAAATATTAATACTTAGAATAATTATTATGTCTTTTCCATATGGATACAAAAATCATTTAAAGTAAATTAACTTAATGATGTTGACTGTTCCTTTCCCCCCACTATTCACATGAATACTATTGTTTTTTTGCATTATCATGTCATTTATTGGACAGAAAGATTATTTCCGTTATCTTATTTCAAAAGGATGATCATTTGACAAATCATCATATTTATTGGGTTTTTCGAAAGGTCTTCCAAGGCATAGTTGACATCTTTTTTATATTTCACAAATCCAACTTAGTATGTGTTATACAAAATAAATGTGCACATGTGTACCTGTGTGTTGCTCTTCTATTTGAATTACCCCTGTTTTGTACAGTAACTCTCCCAGGGAAGATATGAAGTTAAACATCTGAACCCGGGCTCTGCACCCTCTGATGACAGCTCGTTTAGGGGCCGGCTCTACACCTTCTCCTTTCACCCCCCTAAAACATTTTTTCCCTCTTTTGGTGTCCCCATAGGGCAATTTATGAAGTTCTAGCAGTGTGAAGGAGGCCAGTGAATGGGATACCTTGCTGACCAAGCCTATTCAAACCCAGAAGTGTAGGCCTGTATCCCTTTTATCCTCCCCATAATCAGCACCCTTGCAAGGGCCCGAGTTCTCTCTCAGATTCTCTTTGCTCTGCAGCCATCAACAACATGGGATCCTTCGTGAATGCTTCCAACTTCCAAGATAATTTTCACAGCATCATTGTTCCTTTTTGTAGTGGTTCCAATCATGCAATTCTAATAAATAAATCATAGAGCAGTTTGCTCCTTCAATGAACAATAACATGAGTTGGGGCTTGTCATTCACAGAGACACTTGTCAGCCCATTCAGACATTTGTGTGAAACACTTTTATGTCACTTTCCCAAAGAAAAATATATTCCTAAGATATTCACCAATGGTAAAAATAACATGGATGCTGGTGAATTATGTCCCTGTATGAGCCCTCTGATCAATTTTCATGACACAATAACTCTCTCTGATTTCAAATGAAATTGAGAGGATGAGTGATAAAATAACTGCTGCTTCTGTGTGTCCTCTATGGTGTTTGATTCCAACCACAAACCCAGATTAGAGCTGAGTGTGCATGTGCAGATCTTGCCATGGATCTTGTTTAACAATGACCAGCAAAGCCCTATAGTCCACAGCGTGGGTTTGTTCTTCAGTTTAGCGCTTTATTAAGATATGCCCGGTCCTAATCTATCCCGATCCTTTGTCACGACAAGCATATGTCTGAGATAATGCCCTAATTTTCAGGTCACCTGAGCACTTTCATTGGAGTGCACCCGTTGAGGCAGTAGAAAGGGGGTCTCTAAACCCTAAAAAGGCTTTTGCAGCACTCTTGAAATGAATGAAAGGTTCTGTCCAGAGAAGAAAGTCAAACATACTAGTGCAGGGTTAGAAATTGGAGGATTATTTGAAAACATGGAGTTGGTTACACTTTCATTTGTTAAATGAAAAGCTCAGAGACCCTTGTGTCTCTCTGTGTGGCCTGACAACTCAGTAAACACATGAATAAGAATAATATTAGGGATTTATCTGACTCATGCATGCATTGTGTCCAATGTAGTTGAATAAGACCTGACATGATAAAATAACCAAAAAGATGTTCAGAAGTTATGTTGACTCTCAAGGTCTCTTTACAGGGTCCAGGTGGTGACTGATGCAAACAGAATACAAGCACAAAGCACTGAAAATGCTATTTGGCCGTCAGTTGTTTTCAGAACAATTAACAACCAGCAAATGGAAATGCCAATAGCTGAAGAAGAAACTTTATTGAGAGGTGATTATGAACAATACCTTTGCAGAAGTCATTTTCCATTGGAATTGAGGAAAGACATTGAGGCTTTTCTGGTGTACCTGATATACTTTATTGGTCACAAAAAAAGATAGAAGATAGAAGACGACAATAAAGATATTTGAAAAGTCATTGGGGGCTTCACCGGGTGTGTTGTACCTTGTGGAAAGATTAACTATAATTAAACTATAATTATCTCTCTCACACAGCTCACACACACACACACACACACACACACACACACACACACACACA
>CAAKHD010013492.1:44932-62887 GCA_901007705.1 Fistularia tabacaria
GATAGAAAAAAACTATAAAAAAAATAAAAATATCTCTCTCACACACCTCACACACACACACACACACACACACACACACACACACACACACACACACACACACACACACACACACACACACACACACACACACACACACAGCAAATATACTATACACTATATATATGTAGAGAGAGAGATATATATACACACACACACATGCATAGATTTTGGGTGGTGTAAAAAATGAATGAACTACACTCATCCAGATCATGGTTCTCCTTGTCCAAATCTTGTCATAGCAGCAGGACTTGTTCAGTTCTTTTTAAGCAGTTTCACATCTCATCCAACAAATTTATTTTCTAATCGACTGTGGAGTTTCCAGGTAATACCTGAAACTTTCAAGTATATACTGGAGTGTTTGGTTACTATGATAAGATCACACAATGATTACTGGTCTGAAATACCATCCCCTTATCATCTCTTCACTGGAGACCACTGACAATGACAAAATACAATCAATATAGGCATGCTTAACACCAAGCTTGATGAAAATTTACACTTGCTCTCTCAGGTGAAAATAATACAATTTTCAGATTATAGCTGCTTTTAAATAGTCCCATTACCATTCTTTGAATGAACAAGTCACGTTGTCAAAATGCAATACTCAGGCTCCGTGATTTCTGTTTTTTTATGGTTGAAAAGGGGAAACAATGCACAACCTACTCTTTAGTATCTCTTTAACTACCTCCTCCCTGTTGAAGACCCCCTTCCAGCGTTGGCGATGTGATTTGGCTTACTGGTTGGGGAGGCCAAGTCACATTTATCTAACCCTATTGTTTCAAACTTCTGGTAGAAATCTTCCAGTAACTGCCTCCTCACACGTTTTAGCACCCCCTTTAGTGCCTCATACCTCTCTATGTGTCTAATCGATACTGTATGTAAATTGGGTATTATTAGGACAATATATGTGGTGTTACTGATGAGGACCTTAAGAAAGAAGTGTCATCAGAGAGGCACACTGTCATTTTTACTTTTATTGCCTATGTCAAGCCCTGAATTCTATCAACACAGCAGAAAAAGAAATGTGAATAGTTTTGAACATAATTTTAATTCAATTTGAATAAGAAATATCCCTCATCAATGTACAAAGATTAATTTCTACTCTGCTGCTTTAAAAAACATGAGGACATGCCCCTGTTTTTGGTTAATGTGTAGGAGTTCATAGGGGTGGGGTTGTTAAATGTGGGAGTGGAAAGGAGTAATGGGGACCGCAGGATGGATCTGTAAGGGGGGTGATAGTGTGTCCTCTCTGCAATTGGATGTGGGTCGAAATGTCTCATTATGCAGCTTATTGTTTCTTTGTTGGGGTGCTGCTATAAATACACCCCAGTGGGCCCTGAGGCTGACAGTTTAGACTGACTGACTCCAGTGGACAAACAGATCGTCAGATTGAACTGGACAACCTCTGACTGAAGTAAGACTCCGTAAAGCATCTGTAAAATTTAGATTCTCAGGTCTAATCAAAAGTTTAATTATACTTTTGGACATATGTCACTCTCTCCTGCACTTTCCTGTCCTGCAAACCTAGATGGATTCGGATGCTGGGTCGACCTGCAGCCGTTCGTCATCCCCAGACCTGGTGGTGGATGACTCAGCTGGGAGTTTCTTCTCCAACAAGATGTTCCAGACATACTGCAAAGAAACCCAAGCAGGCAGCGAGGCAAGCCACAGTCATACAGTGCATTGCAGGGCAGAGGGTAAAGCCAAAAACCGATCTCAGCTGAGCAAGGAGGAGATGCAGGATCTGAGGCTCAAAGTCAACAGTCGGGAAAGGAAAAGGATGCATGATTTGAATCAAGCAATGGATGGGCTGAGAGAGGTCATGCCTTATGCTCATGGCCCATCTGTTCGTAAGCTGTCAAAAATCTCCACCTTATTGCTTGCCCGCAACTACATTCTAATGCTATCTAGCTCTCTGGAGGAGATGAAGAAGTTGGTAGGGGATGTATATGGAGCCAGTGCTTCAGTCCAGAGCCGTACCACAACCCACCCAACAATTAATCCTGCAGCAACATCTACCCACCTTCCACTGCATCCTCTGGCCCAGTCCCTACAGTCGCTGGTGGGCAACACTTCATCTACTCTACAGCATCACTCTTCTTCTCCAGCTACAGCTGCAGCCCCTACCCCTCATTCATCCCCATCTGCCAGCTTTTTAGGTTTTCATGCACCTGTCCAGCCCCTCCTGAAGGACCCACTACACCTGACTAGTTCTTACAGGCACTTTCCTGGCATGCTGTGTCCCTGCTCTCTCTGCCAGGCTTTGCCAACCATGACATCCACATTGCATAGCTTGTCAATGAACAAGTGAGCAGGACTCACATAAATCTGAGCTGTGCAGTTTGGATCAACCAAAAGAACCACACAGCTCAAAAATGATATAACTAAACTGATGACTGTTATTATAACTAGTACAAAATGTATATATTTATCAATGTTTCTGCTGCTATTTTTACGAATGGTCTGTTCTGCATACATAGAAAATCATTCAGCATTTTATCAGAATAGCATGTACTGTCATTTATCTTATATATTTGATAAACAAAATTGACCTTGTGCTTTCTATTGTGCAGGACTTCTATTTTCCTAAATTAAATTTCTTTATGGAAATTACTGTTGTTTTCTGACTTATATATATTTGATTTTCTAATCAAAATGGAAATTATCTACAAAATGTTAACCAAATATGTTTTCTATGATGCTTCAGGTTGGTTTGAGAGCTCCATATAAATACATTGTGCCAAATAGAAATAGGTTCACGGGCACTAGAAAAAACAATAGGTAGAATTTCAAAAATCAAAAATTTAGCAAAGACTGTCTGACAATCAGTTTTGGAGAAACTGACCTATGATGATAAAGGGGTAAAAGGGGTCGGACAATATTGTAACTGGTTGTGGTGTTCTTGTGCCAGAGCATAATCCATCTTCACCTCAACTGGGTGGAGGAGATAAAAGGACAATCCTGAAATCAGAAAGGCGCATTCATTTTGTTTTACAAACCCATATGTATAAGATTTGTTGCTCTCTCCTAAGTAAATGGATAAAGGCATGCAAAGAAAATTAACTATATTCAAAGCAGAGGCCACAATGTGGTCAGTCAAGTGGTTATTTTCACATCCAGGGTTTTTCTCATGAATCTTCAACCAAACTCAAACTCAAATTTTGGATACAACTTGATTGTATCTTTGTTTTGAATGAGAGCACTAAAATGATTCATCAACTAAAGAGCCAACACAATTGATGAATCAAACATGATTTGGTCCAAAAACACTGACAGGCCTTCACTTAGCAACAAACCAAACATACAAAATGCATTTTATCCTTCTACTACTGACAGATGAGTTGGAGATCAGGGGAGAAATCAAGAGATGTAAGTCATTCTCACTCTCCTCCCTCTTCATCAGAGCCCTGAATAGGTTTGAATAATAGCCATGGACAGGACACAAAGACTGGAGGAGTAAAGGCCCTCGTGCCTGAGACACAGACCCCTACTATTCAATCTGCATTTCATCATAGTAACAAGCGCTGTCAGGCCAAAAGGCCTGACTCTCTCCCTCACCACAAAAGCAGTTAGCTGTAATATATGAGGCTGCTATTGACACTGTAAAGAGCCCCTGTCAGTACTGGGGGATTGTCAGCTGTGGGATGTCTCAGTGGGGGGAGGCAGCTGCCAGCCAAACCAAGCAGTGCAGCTTCTGTCGTGGGGGCCACTGCTACAGCGTCACCTGGTCCCCACTACTTTGACACAGAGACCCTGAGTCCGCCCACAAGGGCCCCCTTTATCTAGGCACAGGTGGAAATGGGATGCAAAAAGCATTTGTGGAGATTAGTGGGGATCAGCCTCCCTTTGGTCTAGGTAGATAATTAGGGACAGTGACTTGTACAAAGCTGGTGTTTCATGATCAGCACCAGATGGCATCAACCCGAGATATAGCATCAGCATTCTGGGGTATGAGTATGTGCGTGTGTGTGCATGTGTTTTGTTGGTGAGGTAATAGATATGCTTCTGAAATCATACAATATGGGTAGGTTCTCTGTGTGCCGTTATGGTCAGCTGCTGCTGTCATCATTACGCTCCTTAGCATATACTAACCAGCAGGGACAACTTAGACTTCAGTCATTATGTTGTGAACAATTAGCTGCACAGAAGTAAGCATAGAAATACAGAAAAAAATATATAATTTAGTATTCTATATGTAGTGTGATACAAAGTTATAAATAAGTTAAGATTTCAGTACATCAAAACAGGCACTAATAATCAACAGTAAATGAAGCAAGATGCTGCAACAGATTCTTAACTGAAAGCTGTTCCTAAAATGAGAATTCAAAGAAGAAAAAACAATAACACAAATCATCAGCTTAAACTAAATAATCTAAATCACTGGATGCAAAGTCTTTATAACAGAGTTCCTTTTTGTGCATTGGTGGCCCTATAGATGGATTAAGTTGAAATTCAGAGATACAGATTCTAATCAATAGTTTGGCACTTGTCAAACTTGCCTCACTCACCCTTTGTTGGTGTAGTTAACTGGAAGACTGAAAGACCTAATTAATTGGAGGGGCTGGACAGAGGACCCATATTGCAGGACATATGAACACATTGTGCTACACACAGATCACACTTCTGGAGTTATAATAGCTGTTCTTTTTCATTTATTTGCTCGGTTAAGCATACACCCCCTATTAACCCAGAAGCGTATGAGCTTGAAAGGACAGCTGCTTGTGGTCATTAGACATATGCATTTGGGTATGCTTACACTCAGAGGAAAAGCCACAGAACAGGCCTATTGAGGTGAGAAGATTAATGAAGGGATTGAAGTTACGATCACTTTGATATACAATGGTGCACTTATTACAAATGAAATGAAAGTTGCATTCTTACATCACTGCAGAGATAGTAGAAACATACATTAACTGCCGCTTATCCAACAATATCGGTCGCTGGGATGCTGGAGCCTAACCAAGCTGTCATTGGGACCCTGGACTGGTCGATCGCGGGGCCCCTGTGGGGATCAGGGCCAGAGTCCTTGGTGTAAGCGCTAACCACTGCACCACAATGCCACCACAACGCACAAACTCACATCAATCCAAGGCTAGGCCCAAATGTTTACCATTAAAACTAACTAACTAAGTAACTAACTGACTGACTAACTATTAAGTGAATAAAACTGAAGAATAAGCCTCAAAGATACAAGAGCCCTGAGGGGTTTATAAATGATAAAATCAATGCAGGGATAACAGCATTATATTAGATATCAAAGTCAAAGTCAACTATATTGCCAGCACTACCATGTTTCACACATACAAATATACATACAGAGGATTGAAATAATGTTTCAGTAGGACCCAAAGTGCAGTAGTAAAAAAAATATATATTATCACAGACATCAAGTTATTATAAAGGCAACAAGGTAATAACAAGGACAAACGATGTCGTGTAAAGAGTTTGCCAATGTTTCATACCACAAAGATTCCAATCTCTGCACCCTCTTCCCTAACACCAACGAACTTCATGTCCTCTTTTAACCCACGACTGATATACTGTAACGATAATGTCCATATTTGGTATTTGCTGACTAAATAAATACAAGTGTTTATTATTCATTGTTCGTGAAATCCCATCCAAATAGTGTCAAACCCAAGTTGTTGCATGACAAGCCTCTTACCAGCACGCCCGCTTCACGAATTGGCCTTAGCGAATCTCTAAAATAACCATACCACGTCTTCGTCGCCTACTTTGGTCTTCCGCAGCTTCCGTAGCCACAGCATACGTATGTAAATATTGTCCTTTTTCTAAAATATAAATGTTGTTCTCATATATAGGTGAGTGGCCCTCATATCTTACTGCATGCAAACATCTGCACTGACAGCGGAATCCGCACACGCGATTCATTTTAATCACGTGTGTACTTTTTCATACAGAAACGGGTGAGAGTTCAGTAAATAGTGATGATGTCATCGGGCGAAGATGGCTGAAGGGTGAGTGAACTCGCAAATTACTTTGCGTTTTAATACTTATAATATAAAATAGCCCTGTCTTGGTATATCTAGCAGATTATGTAATTTTAATAGTGTTTAGCCCCTTATTGAATTTAGTGCTAGTGCTCCGCTTTGAGTGCCGTGCTGCTCAACCTTCAAAGCAGTTGAGGAAGCATATTTGTTTACCCTAACATAGTCCATGAAGTGTTATGATGAGTTTTGCTAGCTCTAGAGTTAGTTTTGACCAAAAAATATCAAAGAACTGGCTAAATGTGTGCGTTATTTTAGGTACAGCATCAAAGCTCAACATTAAAACTTTGCACCCGCTGAAAAGGCCCTGAAATATTCTGATGTTAGCGAAGTCGTTTAACATTAGCTCACCTAAGCTCAACCTAAGATTATTAACTCGCTAAATGAGCTACCAGGGGAATAACAAGCAATATCACTTGGTCAAAAGTAAGGGGTTTTAATGGGAGATATGTTACGTCAAATGATTTCTCGGCCAAAGCCACACCATACATTTGAGTTGTTTTTTTTGTTGTCCATGAAAAATGCTAACTTTTACATACAGTATCTGTGTAATCGCAGAGAGAGCTGGTGGGGAGGCTGGCTTCAGCAAAGCTTCCAGGCTGTCAAAGACAAGGTAAAGCATGCCACAATTCATGCAATGAATCTGACACAGACACACTATCGTATCTGCAGTTTTTAGTAATTTGGCCACTCCACCTGATCTCATATTATACAATCGGCGACAAGGAAATGTATGAAGTATTATTTTTTTTTTATATTAAGGCACAAATGGCGTTGTAACAATAGTTTATTTGAGTTACTTTAGTCTCCTTGTCATTTGGAAACAGTCTGGCTATTCTAGACCTCTGCCATCAACAAGCATTAATTCCCAAGAGAATTGCCAATCCTTGGATTTTTTTCTTTTTCATATTCTTGGATAAAAAAAACATTAAACACAGCTCCTCATTTTTCATGATTTCACACTTAAATCAGAGAATATACCAAAACTAGGGTTGTCATAAAATCAGACTGTTGATACTCAGTTATTTAGTTACAACATTAGCACATTTGGGTGTATTTTCAGCTATTTTTATCACACAGAAAATGTGTGTATTATTATCATCAACATTAACAAGTTTTTATAAATTAATATCACCTGCTGTCTGTGATTAACCAGATTTTTACTGACTCTGCCTTGCTATAGTAGTGTTTTATAAACATCACCAATTTTCTTAATTTTCTTGTCGAAATATTGTTGTGGCAACTGGACCTGAATTTCTTCACTTGAAGAGGTTTCATTCCTCATCTGAGAGGCTTCTTCAGTTCTAATGACCCGTAGGGACTTTCCGAATATAACTGGCAGGATTTTTGGTGGGTCTAGGTTATATGTCTTGTTATGTAAATATAATTGTGTCGCTCATTGGGGATAAAAGAGCAATTTTTTGGGCATTACCTGGATTGAAATGTGAAAAGGTAAGGTGAAACAAGGGAGTGAAACCTGTTGGATCACATGAACTGAGGCTCATGTGGAAGTTACCGGGGGCTGGTTCTGGTGGCAAATCTTTCCTGGTTGTTTGGAGGGTGTAGATGGGTCTGGTCTATGTGTGCAAATCTGTCTTGGTATTGATCCCAGAACGGCATTATACATTTGTGAGAGGTTGTGTCTGAGGGCCCCTCTGTTCAGGGATGGTTTTTCTGTTTTGACAATGATGGCTTCTTTGTCTCCTCTCTCGAACCATCTATCATCTCTGGCCAGAATATGGACATTGCTGTTTTCAAAGGAATGGCCCTTGTCCTTCATGTGTGGATGGACTGTGGAGTCCTGTCCTGAAGTGGTGGCTCTCCTGTATTGGGCCATCTGTTTGTGCAGAGGTTGTTTGGTCTCTTTGATTGCCAACCAAAGATGACCAAATCTTTAGCACGTGTTTGGCGATGTTGTATGTGACGGAGTTGATGCTGCTGACAATGGGTCTGAGAGGAGCTCCCTCCTTGTGAATATTCGGGAGTCCGTAAATGCAAGGCATGGTTTCTCCTGGGTACAGCAGATAATAAAGTGGTTTGTCTATGGCCGTATCCCTGTCTAGATGCTGTAAACAGCTGACCACTTTCAACAAGAATTCACCATGACCTGGATCACTTAGAACCAGGCACCTGGATCACTGAGAACCAGACACATTACCAATTTTCAGTATAACAGATATTCATAATTACAATTTAAAATTACACTCCTTAACTGCTTGAAGGTATTTAGTAGGATATCAAGGGTACATAAGAACTCATTAAACATTTTTTTATATGCAATTCAATTAAACTGTGGTTCTATCATAGGTTTGCACCTTAGTCATTTGAACATAATTTCTTGAATTTAACAAATTTAAATCAGAGATCATGTGAATTTCACTCTCTCCTTTGCAGTCATCTGAGGCCATAGAATTTCTAAAGCGAGATCTGACGGAGTTCTCAACTGTAGTGCAGCATGACACTGCCTGCTCAATTGTGGCTACAGCCACTGCTGTCAAAAACAAGCTTGCGGTAAGATGCAACAGTCATTTAAGTAATTCCATGAAACATTGTAAATGGGATGATAAAATTCAAGATACTGTCAGTTTTGTTTGTGAAACTGCAATGTTTTTGTCCCAATAATCTAATAATATCTCTTTTACATTCAAACTTTTAATATTGCCAGGTGGAAGGCTCATCAGAGACCACAGAAAAGGTGAAGAAGAGCCTCTCAAGTTTCTTAGGAGTGATAACAGACACACTTGCTCCTCCACCTGATAAAACCATCGACTGTGATGTAATAACATTGGTGGCAACACCAGCTGGAACTACAGAAGTCTATGATAGTTCTAAGGTGAGATTTCTTTCCTTGTCATTATTCCTATCAGAAAGTACGGTTCACAATGTTTTATTTGATTGGACAAAATTTGTAGCTGCCAAAAATCTTGACCCTCTGTTTTCTCCTGTGTAGTGAATGGAAAGTTGTTTTTTTGATAATCTTGTTACAAACTGAATTATGTTTGAGATAGGATATATTTAGTTCTCTCTCGCATTGTTATGATTGCTGCCAAACTTTGGAAGTCAGCACATGATCTGCATGTGGTAACAATACAAGCTTAGTATTTTCTCCCTGCAGGCACGACTCTACAGTCTACAAGCTGACCCTGCCACCTACTGCAATGAACCTGATGGTAAGACAATAAGAAGTCTGCTAGCTGGTAATGCGATGACATGTTCCTTGATTTCTCAAAAGATTGTCTTTCCATACTTGTGACTTTTATAAGAGAAGAAATATAGGTTACCCCACCTCAGCACATGCATTGTATTGGGATCTTTCTTTTGTATTAATCTAAGTGACAATTAGAAACTGCAATGAGCTCGAGGACAGGTATTCCTTGCCGCTGTTGCAAAGTGGTTACTCTAGGGGGATTTTTGTCTTCTGAATATCGTAAAGCGTGTGGTCCGGACCTGCTTAAAATGTAACGTTTCATGAGACAAATAAACATTTTAAAGTCAAGTAAAATTTGACTGTATTATGTAAAGTCTAATTTTTTTGACTTTTGAAATTTTTGAAATTTATCATTTATTATGATAAATTCACTTCAGTTCAAATCAAAAAACTTAATTTGTCCTCTGGGGGAAATTGTGAGGCAAGTGGAACAGGTGGTACTAGATAGGACAGCAAAAAGCGCAACTGTAACAAAAAAGAGAGAAAAAGGTAGTGCACATAAATATGTAAACAAGTAATTGTAGTACACAAAATATTGCGGTAATAAAGTGCAAAGGTGTAGTGCAACTGAAAATGATATAAACATATTTCAAGGTGCGACTTGAGCAGCAGGGGTGGGGGAGTGTGGGTGCTGTATATGTGTGGGGGGGGTCATAGATAAAAGGTTAAAAGATAACTTTCTCTATAGCTTTTATTAAGAAGACCATTTAATTCTAAGAATTTGTATTATTTTGGTGTGTTGTGACAACAGAAGAAGTTATTGAGGTGTAAGATATTATATATGCAACATTGGTTTAAAACTTGTGTGGTAATGCATGAATGCCGCACTCTTGGTTAAGTTTCTGCAGTTAAAATCGTTCAATTCTTTTAGGTCCCCCAGAGCAGTTTGACCACTGGCTTTACAGCGTCAGTTTGGAGGAGAAGAAAGGAGAAATCTCAGAGCTTTTGGTCACTAGTCCTTCTATACGAGCCCTGTATACTAAAATGGTAAGTGTCAAGTTTTCTAATCCTAAAACTGTGATCCACCACATTCAGGTCTATTTTTATCTGATAGTGCAGGTAAGGACAGCTTCATTTATATTTTGAACAGGTCCCAGCAGCTGTAGCTCATTCTGAATTTTGGCAGCGATATTTCTACAAAGTCTTCCAGTTGGATCAGGTAAACCTCGTTCTTGTTCCAGTTCCAAATGTTGAGGTCCTATTATTCTCTGTTTCACTGACTTTGTTGCCATCTGCTGAATTATTTTAGATTGTCTTTTGATATTTTGCCTCATACCCACAAATCCATTGTTTTCAAATACAGAAGTAACAATTCTTTGTTTTAGTAGTAAGCGAAAAAATGCTTTGTTTGGCTGTTCTGGCACACTGGCTATGATATGGATACTGTCTAAACAACGATAAATTGATCATTACGAGGATTGCCAACTGCACTGCCTGAACCATGACTTGTTACATGAAATTACCACATGAATAACACAATGCCATCCGGGAGGAACTCCGCATAGAGAGGAGTCAGATGAGGTGGCTCAGGGCATCTGGTCAGGATGCTTCCTGAATGCCTCATGGGGGAGGTAGTCCGGGCATGTCCATCTGGGAGGAGGCCCCGGTGAAGACCCAGGACATGCTGGAGAGACTATGTCTCTACGCTGGCCTGGGAGCGCCTTGGGGTCCCCCCAGAAGAGCTGGACCATGTTGGAGGGGGGAAGTCTGGGCCTCCCTGCTCTGGTTGCTGCCCCTGCGGCCTGACTTCGGATAAGCAGGAGAAGATGAATGGATGGATGGAGAATTCAATGCAAAATATAATGGAAGCCAGGTTCTTCAAGCATAAGGTCATAAAAATATTGTACGACTCTTGCATTTTGTTACAACTGTACAGATTATTACCCTTTACTCTGCTGTTAGATCCCCCGATAACATTCAGTAATTTAATACCACCAGAGGTGATCAATGTGTTCAGAACACATTTATCTTCTGAATGTATACAACTGATAAAGTATGAAATTTAAAAAACAAAGAAGCACATAAATCACCATTTAGACTAAAACTGCCATAGTCTGACTTTAGCTAAACAAGCGCTGCAGGACTGTGTTGCTGAGCAAAATTTCTTAAAAGGTGACAACAGTGACAGGCCACGGTAAATCATTCTCTGGATACTCACAACAATGACACGGTCTATAACATTGACCTGTGAGATTAAGAATAGATAAACAATACTAAACTGGCAAAAAAATCACACTAGATCAGTAAACATGCGGCTCTTTTTCACACTACTTTTACTGTTAAGTTTGGATTTCAGGCTGGCTGTGGGAATTGGGGCCTATGATAAATTAGCAACTGCAACTACAACTGAGCTACTACTCAGCCACAACTTCTTGTAAAATTTGAAAAAACTGTTTTGATTGTGTTTTGAGGAGGAGGCAAGGAGAGTAGCATTGAAGCAGCGGGCAGAACAGACTCCTCACACAGAGACGCTGGACTGGGAGGAGGAGGAGGAGGAGGAAGAGGGTATGGGTACAAATGTGAAATGTTAGGAAATGCGTTCTATTGAAAAAAGTAACACTGCCTCTTGTTTTGTTTGTTGTGGTCACCATCAGATGATTTCCTTGGCACTACATCATCATCTCAACTCAACTTTACACCCAGAGCGGACATCAACTCCCCACCACCGCCTGCAGTCTCAGCAACACAGCTAAGCCCAGTTCTGTCTTTAAGTGAGGATCTCGATGCCAACCTTACGATTAGCAGTGACAGCGTCAGTCTACCAACACAGGTAGAATTGCAGCCAGACCCTTGTACCACCAAACTGGGAAGGAACCTGACAGAGACCAGTTTGGAAGATGTTGTAGACAAGACAAAAGAAGAGCAGAAGTCTGGACAGAGTGTGTCACCTACTGCGGCTCAAGTTGAGGGAATACCCCAGGCAGATTTTGTTGTTGATGAAGCAACAAAAAGGCCACCAGCCTATAAATTGGAGACAGCAAAGGACGAGGGTCCCCAGGATTTGAGAGTGTTTGAACTAAACTCTGATAGTGGGAAGTCTACACCCTCTAACAATGGCAAGAAAGGTGCAGTAACCTGATTCATTTGACTATGAAATCCTGATGATTTCAGTTTTAAGCAATACGAGTCTTAAAATGGTATTAGTTTTGTAACAAAGTTATTTGTTTTTCACTAAATGGGCTTGAAATGGTTTGAAATACTCAAGGTGACAGAAAGGTTCACATTGTTTTGTTTTTCTTTTCATCAGGGTCCAGTACTGATGTGAGCGAGGACTGGGAGAAGGACTTTGACCTGGACATGACTGAAGAGGAAGTGCAACTTGCACTCTCTAAAATTGAAGCCTCTGGAGAGGTCAGTTTTATATAGTAATGGTTACGTTATTAATGAAAGTAGACATCATTTTACTTGGTCTTTTTCTTTTCTTATCAGCTGGATGAAGACTGGGAGAGCTGGGACTGAGAGCCACAGCAATAGAAGCTCTGTCTTGCCATCAAAGCTAGTTCTCTGCAAACAAACCATAGTTAATGTATTTAACTCTTTGTCCACACTGTCACCATGTCATGATAGATGGTCCTCCCATGGTCTGGTAAGCCTGTCAGAAAGAGAACTGAGAGGACTGTGGCAAAAATTATGTTCCTCCTTGAGCTGTCAGGTTAGTGTGGAGAGGCTACTATCAAAGTCAAGGCTCAGGACTTTGAGTTGAAACTTGTGGCCTAGACTTAATGTGACACTAGTTCTACATAGTGTTTGTAAGTATTCTGGTCAAAAGGATAGGATCAGAATGAGGAAGGTCTTTCTGCATTAAGAGTGATGCCATTTCACTTTTTGATGCAATTAGATAATTATTTTGCAAGTTTATTTCAAGCTGGGTAAAAGCTTCACAGTAGGCTGAAAAATGCCTGCTAAATGCTGCTTCATGCCGCTCGAAATTTCTGAACGAAATACTTCATGTTGATGAAAACATATTGCTATAATTCTACCTGTAACCAACTTTCTTTCTCTTCTTTATTTAAGTGAGCCATTATTTTATAAATTCTTTGGCCTTTATTGCAAAATGCTATTCACTTTGGGTTCATCCCCAACTTATGGACTTGTTTATATTATGTAATCTGTCTGAAATATAACTAATGTTTCATTACTGCCCCCTCACTTGTTTCTTATACAGTGTAAACACAATAAATGAGCTTGTTGCAGACTATATGCAAATTTGAACTGTATCACTTCCATTTGTATTTTTCATGTGCTGGAATTTGCTAATTACCAGTCATCTTTTGCAAAACTACATTTTTAAAACTGCTACTTACACCTGTAAGAACATATTGTTAGGCTTGATATAGATGCTTACATTTCATGGAATTCACTTGTAAAGGTGAAAGTCACAAATTTGCGTTGATTTCTAAGTTTATTTCTTGACCCCAGTTTGGATAAAGTAGCTTTGCAGGTAATGTGCAACATAGAGGAGGGATGTAAATGAGCATGCTTGATGCTCGAATTATTTTGTTTTCTTTAATTCAATCCTAGGAATGTAATATTTATACCAAAATAAATGCTTAATATTGGATTATGTGCTTTAGATAGCATAGATTGAAAATTGCAAAATGCAAATATTGTTTGCTGATTACCACGATTAACTTGTGTTTGTTTTTGTTTGTAAAGCTTGGCTGTCCTTCAGGTTTTTGTACTCAGGTTTTTGTACAATGTGCTGCACGCATATAATTCTCAGCTGTGTTTTCCCCACATTTAATAATCTCAATGACACTATTCTCTTCATGTCATGTTTTTTTTCCCCTTTCGTTCGTTAAGTCAATTCTTTCTTTTACATTTTCAAACATTTTTACTATTTTTGTTTTTTGTACATTCTGGTTCTTTATGCAGCATGTTCGATTTTAATTACTAGATGAAAATGGTTCTTCAAAAAGAATTGCATTTCTTCAAACACTTTCCAGCTATAAAGTTGTAAACAAACACCTGTGCTGGCAGTATCTTAAAAAAACATCCCAGCTTTTTAAATGTGAGCTTTGTATGCTGAGCAAAGTTTTTATTTGGCATTTTATGTTACTTATCGCTTGCAGTTTACAGTCTATAGTAATCAAACTGACCACACAATAGTGTATGACTAAAACAAACACTAAGGTAAAACATTTACGTGTTATGATATGCTTTTAAGTTTAAAAGTTGCTAAACAGAACTGTACACAATCGTGCATTTTTCAATATCATATTGCAAATTACATTTTGAACTGAAAATAATTTCATTTAAATTAAAACATGGTTAATCCTGTACTTAAATAAATGTTTACTTGTTAAGTCACATCACCCAGGGAGCAGGACAACAATGTGGATAATGAATGAATGAATTTAACATTTTGTGCTTCTGAATGACGTTTAAAAATATGTTTACCTTGAAACTGGTAGTACAAGTCATTGTGAGAACTTTTCATCTATAGTCATCATCTATAATGAGTTGGGTAATTTACATGGCCAAGGGTTACCGTTTTTGGAGAAACTGAAACAGTCATCTGGGGAGGCACAGTGTGATTCAATGGATGGCGCTGTTGCTCCAGATGGGGGCCCAGTTAGAAGCTGCCACTACTGTTCGGTTAGCCACAGCCTCCATCTTACACACTGCTAAATGTTTTCCTGCCATTGTTCATAATAATTTGGGGTAATTATGTACTTTCTGCCTTTTTTAGCTTATTCTCAGATAGAGCTGATCTTAATTTTCTTAAGGTGCCAAGTGAAAAACAGACAATTCCTTAAATGGTTATTTAAATGTTGTGGTGGCGTCAGTGGGACTCGGGGGGTGATTAACTGTCTCTGTGGATGGACATCTGTGTATTGTGCCGGGTTTTCAGCATGGATGCCTCCTGTTAAGTTAGCTACTCTCTGCGTGAGTCGCAAGGTATCATGATGGCGTGTCGTCAATAGGGTGAGGGAGCATAAGTCCATAGCATCAAAGTGAAGACCAACATGGCAACAATATCCATGTGATTCCACATATTACTGGAAGACTCGACAAAGCTTTGAATCTTGACAAATGCAAGCATTCAGAATTTAAGAATATCCAATAAAATTAACACACAGGACATTGAAAACTAGGGGAAATCTGAAAGTAAAACCTATTCCACTAGATATATGTTGAATCAATTAACTGCTCCTACATTCTGATGACCATGGTAATGGCTTGTGATTGCAGCTTTAGCTGGATCCTAAATTACACAAAAACAGATGTATTGCATTGTTTCTTATTCTATTCTGACTCTGTCCTTACTCAGAAGAGAGGCTGTATAAGGAATTTCCTGCTGAGCCTACTGCTTCTCATGCCTGATTGTGTGTGCATTACATTCCCATCAGCTCTAGACGATGTCATATCCAGATCATGATCACACAATTACAGGGGTGGATGCAAAAGTCTGTGAAGAGAAATGCCTCCCTCCTGAGCATAGTTGCAGCCTCCCCTTGTACTGCACCATTTGCTGCCTTTTGCCTCTTAAACTTAACTTCCCTCCAGTCACTACCCCCACCCCCACCGTTTCAGTTTTGCGCTCCCTGTCAAATTATTTTTTTCTCTCTCAGTCTATGCCCCCCACCCCTTCTTGCACGCACACAACTACACTAATTTGTACAAGCGAAAACCTGGTGTCAGGATGAGGTAATTGTCCTGAGACTGAGTATTATTCTCTGCACCCTGAAGGGAGAAACCCATAACCCTCTTCAGAAAGCACAAAAGCTTCCATTTTAGGGAGGGAGCAGACTCTTATGGAATGTGTTGCCTGTGTTTCTATTCCCACCAATTAAATGTATTTGTGTGTCTGTATACGTCCTTGCATTTGTGCAATGATATATAATGCTTGTATATTTTTGTCTGAATGATTCTTTTTGGATCTCCCAGTGTGTATGTCTGTACACAGTTAATCGGGAGATCTTGGTATTCACTCTTAGTTTGAGGTACATAAATATCATAGTTTTGTTATCTTCCAAGCACAGGGATAAATCCTGTAGACTATGGGCATTGATTTGAAAACAAACAAAAAAAAACTTCTCAAGGGCTTGAGATGAGATGCCTCTAGATTTTTCCATGACAAGCTATTGCCTTTTCCAATGTCCAGTGGTGGGAAGTTGCTACATTGTTTGTATGAAGTGGAGTCTAAGAGGAATGTGGGGTTTAGTAAGGGACGGCATGGAGGGAAAAAGTATGATAACTTCTACTCCATAAAGATTTGTGGTCAAGACAGAGGGGCTCCTCTGGATGCATGTTAGGGTATAGCAATAATCCACCTCTCTGCTCCTGGGCTGCCAAAGCAAATGTTTGGCCACACAACCTCAACCTCTGTTCTTCTTTGGGTGCCATCATATGGCTTAAGTGTGCAGAAGTTTATTGAAAAAAAATGTTCATTTTGTATTTGATGAGCACCTTTCTTCTGAAACGCAACCCTCCTTTTTATGAGTGTGATGACCATAAATGTTGATTTTTTTTTTTTTTTTTTTTTTCCCTCAGAGATTTGATGCAAACTATGAGGCAGATAACATTTTGGGAAAGATCAAGAATTAATGCTTTTTACTCTTGCAATAATTCCTGTTTGGACTTGAATTTCTTCACCTGAAGACCTTTCACCACTCATTCAAGAGGCTTCATCAATTGTAATGGCCTGTGTTGGGAGTTTTCCAAATAATACCTGCCAGGGTTGCGGGCGTGTCTCAGTTTCAATGGCTTGTTATACAAATAGGGAGTTGATCGGCAGAAACTCGGTCGACGGGGGTCGTTATGGTAAAGAGGTGTCGTTACGATGGGACAAAGGAGCAACTTTGGGGGGATATACCTGGATAAGAATGTGAAAAGGTGAAGCCAACCTTCTCAGAATGTGAAGAAAATTAGCGAAACCTGTTGGATCACATGGACTGAGGCTCATGTGGAAGTCTCTGGAGACTGGATTTGGTGGTGGATCTCTCCGGGTTGTTTGGAGCGTGCAGAGGGGTTTGGTCCATGTGTACAGTCTTGGTAATGATCCTACAGCGTTGTATGTTGGGGAAAGGTTGTGCCTAAGCCCCCTTCTTCGACTTTGACCCTTCTTTGGCGTCTTTGACTCCTCTCTCGAACCATCTATCTTGTCTGGCCAGAATAAGGACATGGAATGGCTCAGTTTCTCACAACTTAGAATCTTTATGTATTTCCTCTGAATATCTTTGATTTTAATTCCAGTGATTGTGGCCACAGGGTATGGATTTGTGTGATTAGGTCATGCTAACCTTTGAAAAACACATGATGGTAAAATATAAATTTATATACTGTCCTATGTTATATTGAATTGAGTAAGAGTCAAATTTCTAGTTTAATCTCTTGCTTCAGTATTTCTCTGGAGGCATAAAAGTGACCCACATTTAATGACTTATGTCTTCCAAGTCTCATCTTTTATTATCTTAGTTTATGTACAGTGTACCGTTCAGGTCTATCTTTAACTGAAAAAGACAAGTCAATTACTGCATAGCCAGTTCATTTCACAGGGTTGAACATCTAAGAATTGTGCAAATGCCTCAAAAATACACACACACACACACACACACACACACACACACACACACACACACACACACACACACACACACACACACACACACACACACACAGTGTCTCTCTCTCTCTCTTACATACAGTCAAGAGAGCTGCAGCAAATCATCACTGTCAGTGACACAGCGAGCG
>CAAKHD010013492.1:62907-74294 GCA_901007705.1 Fistularia tabacaria
TAGTGTAAATGACTCAAAAAACACACACACACACACACACACACACACACACACACACACACACACACACACACACACACACACACACACACACACACACAGAATGTCATGTTACCTCCTGTTCTCTCTCCCGTCCACCTCCCACTCTTTTTATTACTGTGCTACTCATTTAGCCTTTCATTTTTACCGTTTATATGTTCTAATTTAATACTATGGGAAACCCACAGACCCATTCATCTTTTGCTCACCCGCTCACCCTCCCTGGTTTAGTAAAACGACTACACACATTCCCTCATCCAGTCTGATTCTCTCAAGGGAAGGTGGGATAATTTCAGTAGTCAAGGAAAGAATAGGCCCATTTGAGTCAGACTGAAATCCATTGTAATGTAAATGTGACTGTCAAAACTTCATCATGGCCTCCATTAATATATATGAGTGACATTGATAATAACTAGCTTGTTATTTAAATGGTTCTGGTAAATGGCAATGTTTAAGAGGGAAGAATTTCCCCCTGACACTGATGTGGACTGCTGTTGAACTAACTTGTGGTTTTAAAGGGGAACAGTTCCATGAACTGCAAATTTACAGCCTGCATTCAGTCATATCAGATTATTCAGCTCACCCGCCCTATTCGTCAATCAAACTGAATTATCTTACTGCTAGATGGATCGCTACATAAACACAGTCTCAGTTTGATGATGAAGTTCGTAGCAGCAACTTGCTGCACCTTTTGTCTTTGGAGTTAAAGCAAAGAAAAACATTTTAAGTAACAGCTGACTGAATGTTTACAGACAATGTAGCCCGTGATGGCCGGGTATGGGCCTAATCTTAATCTCAATCTTAATACCAATCTCCAAATGCGTCAGATACCAACATCAGACTTGTTATTTAAGCCTGGTCTAAGGCACGTTCTGAAACCAAACTGCCTGAAGCCAAACCAACTGTACCTGGCACGTCCGCTATTGACCCTGGAGAATTCTCTGCTTCTCCTGTCCCAATCAAGGGGATCTGATTGACTATAACAAAGCCATCAACCCCTTTACAAGGTTACATTGTATTCTGGGCCAATATATCCTCCAGCACAGCAGATTAAATCAGAAATATAGGGCAGAAATAGTTATTCTGCTGCATTTAGTACTATTCTCTAGGCCTTCTATTTGTCATTCAGTGATGTCTTGTGGCTGATCATCTTAAATTTGAATTATCTCGATTTGTTTATATTGGTGTGTGAGTAAGTGAGTTAGTGAATAAGAGCTGCAGCCTACCTCAACTCTTCCTCAAATTTTAATGAATATTAACTAATTTCAACCACTGGGCCGCTTCTTTACCAAACTGGTTTGTGGTTGATATTCTCCAAAATCAGGATATGGGGAGAGAAATTCAGTAAAAAAAGTAAATCATGAGAAAAACTGCAGGAGAAGATATCCACTGAGTCAACAAATGGTTACCATATAAAGTGCTGTATTTTTCTTATCTGAGATCTATTTGAGGTCACACATTTTCATGTAAGAGTAGTTACAAATTTACACTGCCCACTCTCCTGTATTCCTCCATACAGGTTGGGAATGGTTATTTGGATTTTGAATTAACTGCCACCCAACCCTACCAAGGTAATGCTCATGACTGTTTCAGGTCATTTTGCATTTCTCCAGTAATTTCATTGGTCTTGAAAACTGAAGTGCCAAGCAAAACCCCAGAGAAGAACAATTATTCATTCTCCCAGGCATATGAGTAAATTCTCTTGTTGGGTTCTCAGTGTGTATGGAGTGAGTGGAGATAGGTTATTTCATGTTTTGGTTGTCTCTGAGACAACTTTTCTCACTTTGCTTGATACAGTGTAGTGCCATACCCTCACATAATAGGAAAAGTTTGTTCATTAGTTTAAAGCACTTGAACAAGGGTGGGTCTCATTTGAATAGATATTCACAACAAATTACATGTATGGAAACATTGTTTTTTATTTTCTTTCTGCTCTTGGACTTAAAATTCCTTCTCCTGGCTTCATCTCTCTTGCTTATCTTCTTTTTCACTTATTCTTTAATTATGCTTTTTTTTTTTAAAATTTACTCAAAGCTTGCTCTGCAGCTCAGAGCACACTCACAAATCATCATCCTCACCACCTGTGGCTTATTGGCCTAGATTCTCAAGTTGCTTTCAGTGAGTGGCCAGTAATGGATTACTCACTGAGAAATGTTGTTCAATTGAATTACGAGTGGTTACAGAGGCTCCACTTACTTCTGAGGCATCTGGATCACGCTCTTTTTAACCAGCCAATTCCAGCTGAAATATCCATGATCTAGGCACACAAAGAGACCTTTTTCTGTGATTGTTTTTACCCTTAGGGCGGCACTGCAAGTGCTGGCTTTTGTCCGTGTTGATGTTCTTCCTTGACAAGATAATCTATAACATGCACGAGGGAGCTCCAAAGAGAATTGAGAAAACATCTCAGGGAAAGCAGTGTTTTTCTACATCATAAAAATTTCAGGGTCATCTGTTGCACCTAACGGACATCTAACAGGAAAAGTTTGTTGTTATCTTAGCTCAAACAGGTCCTCACTTAAATATGTGAAATCCCATCATGGCTGTAGTGAAAAGTTCTTATAAAGGATGCACACAATGTTGCTAAAAAAAATCTGACTGTCAATAAATTGTTAAGAATTGATAAGAAATTACATTGAATAGTTACGAGGGATGGCACTTGCATTTTCGTTTGTGTATATTTGTCTGTGAGTGTTTGTTGGTACATGAAAAGTCTCATGATTTGAATTAGGTACATTACTGAGGGCTTGAGACAGAGAAATGTAAACATTTTTGATAAATAGCAAGTGGCCCTTTCCTAGAGCATAGCTATTAAAGGTTAACCATGTCCATATAAATGGTGCAGCAGGATTTCTTGCAAATTCTCATTTTCATCCAAATTTTCATAGTTACTTGTTAAAAAATAAAATGTGTCAACTGTTGAAGAACAAAATAAATTATTCTGTTGCCTGGCAGGCCTTTGGCAAGTTGCAAATTCCAATCTGCCAACATATTGATGAAACTACTTATCTCGTCTGCTTATCCAGGGTTGGGTTGCGGGACACCAGCTGAGGCAGAGGCCTCACCCTATATGGGGTAGGGCCTATGGGGGTACAGATAGGGTTGAGCCCCAAAGTTCAGGAGTAAAGGGGCAATACGTAAGCCCACACCTGCTCAGCATCTCTTACTGGGGGTAACTGGGGGTGAAAAAGAGTCCAGCCACTCACAAGGAAACTGGTTCCGTGATTGAGGATCGGACCCCTAAAGTCCCCTATTTCGGTCACAACCAAGCTCACGCAACAACCGACCCTCTTAGCCCCGCCTATGGATGGTGAGCCCCAGGGATTGGTACCCAAGACCCAGCCACCAGGCACTTGCCATCGAGTGTGTGTGTGGATAACAGAGGGACATACAAAATCAGGGAGGAGTGGGCTGTGTCATCCCCAAAGTAGAACCACAGTATACGATCATAAAAAAGGTGTCGGTCTCTTGTTGGACAAAGGGGCTTAGCAAGGGGTATTGAACACACCCATTAGCTCCAGATGTATAAATTAACATGATCATTTTTGCAGGATATTTAACCGACATGTCTGGAGCTCAGTCTGGAGGCATGATTTTATTTGATTTTATTTATTTATTTATTCAGTCAGTATTTTGAATCAAACATGTTTAACCACAATTAACTACAAAACACAAAACAATGACTGAAAGGGTTTTGACTGAAGTGAAACACTTATTAAGGCCAAACCCCATTACAACTCAACTACAATTCAGAGCACCAAGCACACGGCAACCCCAACAATCACCAAAATGAGAACATAATAATATTGAATATTCTATCATAATGACAGAGAGGAAAAAAGAAAGAAAAATAGAAAAGAAAAAAAAAGAAAGAAAACAAGAAACAAAGATGAAGCTATTTACAGGAGATTTTATGTGTTATTTTGTTCTAGTTCTTTTTAGCTGCTTATTACCTTATATTTGATTTTTTTTTTTTTTTTTGAATGCTTTTACTGATTTAGAGTTTTTTAACGTATCATCCAAACTGTTCCAAACGTCTACTCCTCTAACTGAGACGCATCTGGCTTTGGTGTTTGCTCTAGTTTTACTTTTTTGATAAACGTGAATTCCTCTTAGATCGTAGCAAGTCTCTCTAGGTTTAAACCTTTCTTGAATGCAGAGGGGCAGCGCATGGTTATGAAGTTTATACATAGCAACAGCTGTGTTAAGCTCCACTAAATCATTTAATTTTAGCATGTTTAATTTAGTGAACAATTGGTTTGTTGGGGCATAATATGCATGATTAATTATTCTGACTGCTTTTTTTTGCAGTATGAAAATGGGTTGGATCATAGTTTTATAATTATTCCCCCATAATTCCACCCAATAGTTCAGGTATGGAAGGATGAGGGAATTATATAATAAATGGAATGATTTTTGATTCACAACTACTTTAATTTTACACAATATGCCAATTATTTTTGATACTTCTGTTTTCATGTAATTTAAATGAATTTTCCAATTTAAGCTTTCATCAAGGTACACAAATTTGGTAAACACACCCTCTCGATTTCCATTTGGTTAATTTTTTGTTTTGTTAGATTAGCAATATTCCTGTTACCAAATATAATATATTTTGTTTTATCCACATTGACTGATAATTTATTATAGTCAAACTATTTTTTTAGTATTTCTAGTTCTTTCCTGACTGTGTCAATTAGCTCATCAATATTTTGTCCGGAACAGGAGAGGCTAGTGTCTTGGGCAAACAGAATACATTGCATGTTCTTAAGGACCTTACAGATATCATTAATATACATAATAAAGCGTTTTGGTCCCAGGATTTCACTAAGGCAAGATACAGATACTACAAGAGAAATATGCTGGTGGTGTGAAGAAAGGGTTGTGTGAGTTTTCCTCCCAATGAAACCCTGACATACTAAATTTTCGCACACATGCCACAGAAACATGACCATGCATATAGACACTCAAAAACACATTCGCTTTCATGTACAGACAAAATGCTAAGTCACTCATTCTATTCTTCTTCAGCCTGACACATGGAGTCATGAGTCAATAGGTAAGAGGTGATATAACATTGAATGAAAATGTTAAGTTTTACAAATACATATTTAAGAAGATACAAAATTCACATAACAGTAGATTTTAAAAAGAAAAAAAGGTTGAATAATGTAACTTAATCTTTGGGGTTTTATTGAGAGATTATTTCCCTCATGCGCGTCGTAGTGACTTTCCAAATCAAAAAAATAAACCAATTTTCTGTATTGTTTTAACCAGTCCATAATTGCTAGGAAAATGATTAGAGAAATGCATTGGACACAAATATTTAGTGTGGTGTGTAGATGAGGAAATGACAGCAGAGTTGAGGAGGAGTTCACACTTAAATTCAAACGCACCAACTAACAATTAAACCACGAACAGAACATCCGGGATTGCCAATATATACCCAGTTTAACCACGCCCCCCAGCCCTTAGTCTCGGGATGAGAGACCGCAACCCTTAGTGTCTGCCATAACGGGAGCCTTAGAACATGCCACTTGTTAGCGTCACACTATTTAATATTAATCATTGCTAATCTAGAAATCTACCTATAAGATAATTAAATCTCTATTTACATGAAATCATCCAAAACAGGAAATCAATTAAATCAAAGATTTTTTTCAAGAAAATTAAATATCAAAATCAATATCTGTAATGGGACAAAAACATATGTACGTTGATTTCCGTAGGCTAGCTCAGCCTGTGTCTTTGATGCCACATCCCAAGATAATTTCCTTAAGACATTTATCCCAAATCAATTGATTTTGATGAAGAGAAGTTTATTTTCCCTGAGCTGCCACCTTATCGTGGTGGAGGGGTTTGCGTGTCACAATGATCCTGGGAGTTATGTTGTCGGGAGCTTCATGCCCCCAGAAGGGTCACCCAAGGCAAAAAAGTCCCAGGTGAGGGGCCAGACAAAGCGTGGCTCCAAAGACTTCCATGATGAGAGACAACTTGGGACCTAGTTTTCCCCAGCCCGGACGTGGGTCACGGTGCACCCCCCCTGGAGCCAGGCCCGGGGGTGGGGCTTGATGGCGAGTGCCTGGTGGCCGGGCCTGCACCCATGGGGCTCGGCCAGGCACAGCCCAAAGGGACAACATGGGACCCCCTTCCCCTGTGCTCACCACCCACAGGAAGGGCCAAGGGAGTCGGGTGCCGTGTGAGTTGGGCGGTGGCCAGAGGCGGGGACCTTGGCGGTCTGACCCTTGGCTACAGAAGCTTGCTCTAGGGACATGCAATGTCACCTCTCTGGCGGGGAAAGAACCAGAGCTGGTGCGCGAGGTTGAGAGATTCCGACTTAATATACTTGGACTCACCTCGACGCACAGCGTGGGGAACCAGGCCTCTTGAGAGGGGCTGGACTCTTTGGTATTCTGGAGTTGCTCCCATTGAGAGACGCCAAACAGGAGTGGGCATATTGATTGCCCCCCGACTTGGCGCCTGCATGTTGGGGTTCAACCCGCTGGACGAGAGGGTAGCCTCCCTCCGCCTTCGGGTAGGGGGACAGGTTCTGACTGTTGTTTGTGGCTATGCACCCAACAGCAGTTCAGCATACCCACCTTTCTTGGAGTCCTTCGACGGGCTGCGAGAGAGCGCTCCCTCTGGGGACTCCCTCATTCTGCTGGGGGACTTCAACGCTCACGTGGGCAATGACAGTGCGACCTTGAGGGGCATGATTGGGAGGAACGGCCCCCCTGATCTGAATCCGAGTGGTGCTTTGTTCTTGGACTTCTGTGCTCATTATGGACTGTCCATAATGAACACCACAGGCGGAGCTGTCAACTGATCACCACCTGGTGGTGAGTTGGCTCCGATGTTGGGGGAAGGGAGGATCACACTCCTCAGCCTCCCTGGCAAAGTCTATTCAGCGGTGCTGGGGAGGAGGGTCCGCCGGTTCGTCGAATCTCGGATCCAGGAGGAGCAGTGTGGTTTTCGTCCTGGTCGTGGAATGGTGGACCAGCTCTATACCCTCAGCAGGGTTCTCAAGGGGGCATGGGAGTTTGCCCAACCGGTCTGCATGTGTTTTGTGGACTTGGAAACGGACAGATTGCCCACTCCGGGTCGGGGAAGAGGTCCTGCCCCAAGTGGAGGAGTTCAAGTATCTCGGGGTCTTGTTCACGAGTGAGGGAAGGATGGAGCGGTAGATCGACAGGCGGATTTGGTGCGGAGTCTGCAGTGATGCGGACTCTGTACCGGTCTGTCGTGGTGAAGAGGGAGCTGAGCCGTAAGGCGAAGCTCTCAATTTACCAGTCGATCTACGTTCCTACCCTCACCTATGCTCACAAACTATGGGTAGTGACCGAAAGAAGGAGATCGCGAGTACAAGCGGCCGAAATGAGTTTTCTCCGCAGGGTGGCCGGACTCTCCCTTAGAGATAGGGTGAGAAGTTTGGCCATCCGGGAGGAACTCGGAGTAGAGCTGCTGCTCCTCCGCATAGAGAGGAGTCAGATGAGGTGGCTCGGGCATCTGGTCAGGACGCCTCCCGGGGGAGGTATTCCGGGCATGCCCATCTGGGAAGAGACCGCGGGGAAGACCCAGGACACGCTGGAGAGACTATGTCTCTAGGCTGGCCTAGGGACGCTTAGGGGTCCCCCCAGAAGAGCTGGACCGTGTGGCTAGGGAGAGGGAAGTCTGGGCCTCCCTGCTCCGGTTGCTGCACCCGCGACCCGACCAAGGATAAAGCGGTTGAAGATGGATGGATGGAAGTTTATTTTTATTCATGTTCAGGAGACACTTTTCAAAAGACGATACTGAGTATGTGATGTCAGAGTGATGTTGTAGAACCAGGAAACAGTAAAAGGGAAGAGGAAAGGGAGGAGGATAGGTACACCAGATTGCTGTTCAATGTTGGTCTCTTTTAACCATAACCTGTTATTTTCTCAGCATAACTACACATAACTACATTTTCATTTTAATCTTTTATGTTTTCCATCTTTTTTTGTACTGTAACAGAGTCATTACTTTAGTATGATCTTTGGGTACCGGAGCATATATCCAAATCTGAACTATCACATTTAAAAATGTTTTACTTTTGAAGGTCACCCAGTGTCTTTATTCAGATCAGAAAGTGCTTGGAGCCAAAAAATATTTCTCTTAATTTTTTTGGTGGCTTCATTACCTTTTGTTTCAGACTCCCCTGGTCCTACTCATTTGCTTGTCATGCAGAGCCACTGCCCACACCAGCACACAGCTCCATGCAAGCTCTAGCTGCAGACTTTTCTCCCAGGAGTAAAGAAGGAGCATTGTAGCTCTAAAGCAGCATATCACAAAAAATTTCCACTCCCAGAACTTTGGTTCCCAGCCGTGCCTCAGGTATTTCACTTGTATCATAAAGACACGTTCTATTCAAACACTTCCCCCATTCACTGTACCTCTCTCCCTGTTTTCTGTGAGTACACTTACAATCCGTCCAACCATGAATAAGGCATTGCATACATAATGAAGATTTAAAGATGTTTTGTTGAATGTCAGTAGAATTTTGGTTTCTCATAAGGTAATCTCCTTGACATTCCCTACACATATGGTACTATTTACATACAACCAAATAATGTTTTGAGGTCATAGCCACTTGGCCACATAAAAAATGCAGACTGCTGGAAAAGGGTGTAACAAATGATATGCTGATTCCCATTTGAACAACGTTCATGTGTTCTACATTACAATCCCCCTCTGACTTCTGTCTTCATCTCTTTTCAATTGCACTGCTAATTATCTGGTAAATGCTCATCAATGACAATTCATTTATGACAAAGCAAGAAACGTAACTGCATTTGCATTTTTCATTACTGTAAAGCATATCCCATATTATATCGCATCACATTTCCCATTGATTTTTCTTCACACAGTTCAAACAACATGAGAATAGGAATTCCTAGCTCATTATATCTTTACTTTCAACCTGTCTTGTGATTGTGGATGAAAAGAACCGTAATAGTTTGTTTCTCTTTTTTTCTACAATGTGAGGAGAATCCCCAAGAAACAGTATCTCAGCTGGTGGTATTTCCTCTGCTGGGTTGAAATCCTCAGTTAAATTGAAGAGCCATTGCTTGCAGATACGGCGACAGCACCAGTCAGGTTCTGGCCATATTTTTCAAGTTGAACTGAATGTGTCTGTGTCTGCTGACAGACGTATTCAATTCTAATCCCAGCCTTCACTAAGTACACCATGAATCTCTACTATCATACCCAAGGTGGCTGGAATGGTATCGCTAATAAACTCTGTTGGTTTGATGACTTGTTTTTAGTACCGGAAAGCTACACCAAAGTGAACATTTGAGATATCTTCTGGTGATATAGTAGGTTCTGGGATCACAATTACTCATTTGAATCAATACTCAACTCATATCAAACCAAAACATTCAACAGGACTTTAGAGAGACACACCTTCACCATTCACTCCCTCATTCACATATCTGGTGAATTAAAGGCCTTCTAAATGTGTCTTCTACATGAAAGCGTCTCTCTCCAGTGGATCTCTTCTCCTCTCTCTGGATCCTCTCATAAGCCACCAGGCACAGGAAGATCTGCACCTCATTGACGGACCACAGTGATCTTTTTTGAACAGCAGCCTTGTTATTGTGAGTTGCTTTTGCAGGCCTTTCTTTTGAATTGTGGGTATTATTCTTGTGTCAAGCATTAAGCCAAGTGATGACATTCTCAGCCCTGCAGTCTGTTGACATAACACTTAAGTATAAAATTGGTTCATTTGGATCCTCAGCAGAGCAGGTACTAAAATAAGTATCAGGTACCATAGCTAGTGCAACCGAGCGTTAATGAAAGTCGCCAAACTTGCGTGCGACCATAAATAATAAGTGCGGAGACATCAGCTTCCTTCAGGTAAGTTCTTTTTGATTCCTCTTTTGTTTTTCCCTCTCTCCTCACTCTTCTCCAAAACTGCCCTGCCTCCACATTTCCGCTTCCTGTGGAGGCTTCAAAATAAAAGCTCTAGGCATGAACTGTGGTTACAGCTTAAAACGGAAAAGGTTACGAAAGATGTGTTACACTAGCTAGCTATATAGCTTACTAGCTAGCTTGCTATAGTGCTAGCTGTCTATAGATAGATAGGGCAGCGGGGTTGCGCAGCCAGAAAGACCCCCATGTCTGCATTGGGTTTCCTCCATCAATGAGAAGTGAGATCAGAATGAATGGCCGTCCCGAAATGAGGTGGCGTTATCCCCTGATCCCACCTCTTACCTATGACATCTGGGGTAGGCTCCAGCATACCCGTGGTCCAGAGTGCAGAAAATTGGTCAATAACGAATGAATGAATCAACAAATACACAAGGCTTTCATTACTACAGGAGCTTGAGGAATTTTACCATAGCCATGACCGCAGTGTGCAATCTGAAAGTTTTACTGAGTACATGTTTGCATTAGTGTACACAAACAAGGTGTTTGAAATATCTATCCATTGTCTGCCGCTTGTCCTACTCAGTCCATTCAATCCCCTGGTACATAGTTCATTTGGTGTTCCTTGACTTCCCGACTCAGTGTTTTGCCATATTGCTCTGTGTGCCCTGGAAGACATAGCTCCTAGCTTGAGGTCAAATAGAGTTGAGAACATGAGCCGGACCTGAAGATCAAAGAGTGACTGAGCTATAAGAGTGGCACTTACACTTGGTGTGTCTTTGAGGTGAATCTAAGTTGACCTTTTTGATACACATTTACCAAAGTTGCCTCATAATGTTGTCATGTTGTTGTCACTTTTCAGTGTCAGTGGGGTGACGCATCATGCTGCACACCAGACTGCCTAAGCATAACCCTGCACATGTTACAACAGCCTCACCCAACATGCAGCATCCTTTGAACCCCGCATTAACTTTCTGTTTTCTGCCTCTAATGGAGGCTCCCCTCTACACACAGTAACAAGTTTGATATGAAAGCAACACCCCCTGGCAACCAATCCCCCAGCCCCATACAAACGCAGACAGGGTTGCCATTGCAACTGTGGTTCTGGGGTAGTCAAAATAATTTGGTCGATGAAGGGAGACACCTTAACCGGAGTAGGGAAGGAGTGTTCTTGGGGTTTATGTTTATTGATATTTTTTAAATGGCAGTTTGAAAATCAGGGACGTACTGGCTGATAAGCCAGCTGCCCATGTTGCTCTACTTGGAGATGGAAGTATTACAGCTTCCAAAAACTGTGCTTTCTGGAGATTACTGACTGAACCACTTTTCTCTGGTTACTGGAATGAGATTAATGTGTGTGTGTGTGTGTGTGTGTGTGTGTGTGTGTGTGTGTGTGTGTGTGTGTGTGTGTGTGTGTGTGTACATATTTTTATGTGTGTTTGTCAAAATATGAGAGTGGG
>CAAKHD010013492.1:74314-100182 GCA_901007705.1 Fistularia tabacaria
GCTTCCAAAAACTGTGTTTTCTGGAGATTACTGTCTGAGCCACTTTTCTCTGGTTTCTGGAATGAGATTAATGTGTGTGTGTGTGTGTGTGTGTGTGTGTGTGTGTGTGTGTGTGTGTGTGTGTGTGTGTGTGTGTGTGTGTGTGTACATATGCATTTATGTGTATTTGTCAAAATGTAGGAGAAGGTATTGAGGTATTGAATAGGAAAGGAGGAATCGTTTACCCCCATTTACTTTTTCAGGGATGCATTATTGTCTGGCATCTATTGCTTCCCAGAATTGCTTGTTAAATCTTGTTGGCCTTTTTGCTGACTGGTTTCTTGTTTATTGCTTTCATGGAAGTCATAGGATTATCTTTCCAGAATGGTTACCATAACCAGGCAAACAGAAGTGTATCTGTGGCCATGGAAAGAGCTGATGTGCTGTGATGTACCTTGCCATATTTTTGGATGCTGCAGAGTTGGGGCAATTTAACAGAGTCTCTGCAAAGAGGTCCAGTGAATACAGCCCAGTAGTGATAACAGAAAGAGTACAAGTTTTAAAAATCTAGGAGAGTTTGAGTTTTATTTTTCACTTTTATGTTAAGTGAGAGCAAACAAATCTTCACTGAGTTAACTTGTGTTTATTTTGCTCAAATCTGTAGTGGAGAATTGTGGTGAATAAGTGGTGAATTGTGGTTTTCTTACTGCGCCGTGGTGCAGGGTGTAGAGCGATCATCCTTTGAACCTAACATTTCTGGTTCAATTCCCGGCTCCTCCTAATGTCTCATTGTTGTTGAGCAAGACATTGAATCCTTAACTGCTCCCCTGGTGCCGTTAGATGACTGCCAACTGCTCATAGTTCATTGATGATGGGTTAAACGCAGAGCGGAATTTTCTGCAAGGGATTAATAAAGTATAATAAATTACAAAAAATAAATTATCACTGTGTCACACAACCTAATGGTATGTGTGTGAGTGTGGGGGGGCAATTACCACTTGCAATTTTTTTCCTGTCTTGAGACTGAAATGTTGGCTCTTTCCATTGAGGTGAGCGTTTTCAAATCAGTTATTCTGCCAATTTCCCTCAAAATTTATTGGGATTGGATTTCTTCAGTTGAATCGCAATTTTAAAATCGTTTGGTGTAACTGCTCCTATTGTTTGAGGCACAATCAAGCATTCATGAGGGTGATAGATCTAGGAAGACGCAAAAAATCTAGGTCACAGATGCATTGGCAAGATGGCTGCTTTCTTGAGTATTTTCCATTCATTGCTTCACTATCACTTCTTTCTGTTTTTTTCTCAACTCACTATTTTCTCTCTCTCTAAACTTGTCTCCTCATGTCATTCTTATCGTGTTCTACATCTCTATCCTCACATCTCATTTGTATTCCTAAACCCCTCTCATGCTGCCCATTGTCACATTGTGTGTATCGGATCTCAATCTGTGTCTTCTGTTAATTTCTTTACCTTAGCTTTTTGCATCAATAACACCAACCAACTCTCCATTGAAACCCCATATGATTTAAAAACAAACTATTAAAAACTCTACACCTATACCCGGACTGTAATCTTTGTTGAGTGCTTTGACCATCATCAGTCTAGAGGGTCATGTTGCTAGTTCTTTATTGGCCATTGCCATGGCAGCTGTGGGGCAAGGTCTACCTTGTGAATGTGTCCAGACAGTCATGAAGTACAAGACGGATGCCACAAGAGAAACATAAAGAAATAAGGTGTTAAGAATGAAGACAGCTTGCTCTGTTATCTGCAGGTTTCAAAGAACTATAGAACTCATATGTATAAATTGCAAAAATGTAGAGCGCTTCGCATGAATGTACAGTTTTTCTTCTGCCCATTGTACAGATGTACAGTTTATCAACAAACCTTGGAGTTTACATAACTTTTATCTTTATCTTATTTTTATTTTCTATATTTATAGATGTTGAATCCATTTAAGGATTGGATTCCTATGCCCCTTCATGTGCCTTCCAATTACCTCTCTGGGACTAATAAAGTATCTCTGATTCTGATTCTTATGTCTCCTCTACAGTCGAAGTAAAAACACCAGCTCTTTAGGAGTAAATGAAATTTAATATAACGAAGCTAGATCAGATGACATAATTATAGAAAATTACAAATACAACCAATGATCTTTTTTGATCATCTTTTCTAAGCATATGGTCCTATGATTTGCCTTTTGATAGCTCCAGGAACTGCCTCTAACTTAGCATTTTACCTTGGCATAAGTAGAAACTAATAGAAATAAATCCATTTCCCTGCAAAGAGGAAATAAGTGTGTCCTTAGGTGCACTTGTCTGAGTTTACCTGAAAAACTCAAAGAATATCTGCTTATAGCCAATGAACACTCCACTATACCGTACTGTAGCCACACTGAAATATAAAGTAAAAACTTTTGTTGATATTTTTTGAAGGATTTCACCTGTTAATTGATTGTTTATCTGTTTCAATTCTACATACTGTATTTCTTGCTGCTATATTCTCTAGGGACTATCTATAGGATGTACAAGACCAACTTAGTGCTTTTGGAAACAATCAACAAAAATGCTGGTATTGATAGCGAAAGAAGTACTTGCATTCTTGCATGAACACCATGTCACCGTTATATAACATAATGGCATTGTGTGAATGGATATTGTAATGCAGGGGTGGGCAAACTTTTTGACTCAGGGGCCACAATAGTTTCTAAAATTTGACAGAGGGTTCAGGCCAGGAGCAGATGGATGGAGTGTTTGTGTGAACTAATATGGCCTTTTAGCGAATCATGAATATGCAAGGCTTATTGTGCAAGTTGTTTTCCAGATGCATTGATTTCATAACACAGTAGAGAAAGACACATTTAGTTTCAGTGGGAAAAGTGTTGCTGATCTAAATTTTTTCCCAGTGCATCAAAGTCAGGAGTTGTGTTGTGGCAATTCTCAGGATGGATCGGAAGGTGTTGGTCAGATAATTTGGATCTGTTACTGGCTTTGTTGGTGTTCATGATGCTGAATGTCTGCTTACATATTTAGGTCAAGCCAAACAACTTTAGCATCTTGTGTGTCATCCTCTGGAGGTTTAGAAACATTGCTAATCACTGATTTGAATGCCAGCATAAAACTTGTCTTGGCTGTCATGATTCTCAGTGCTTTCTCCGGTGGTTTCGCCTCATCAGTTGATTTTGTCCACAATGACAGCTTCCACTCATGACAGGCAATCTGTGCGGACCTAAAAGCTTTGCTTCCAGTCCCACTAGTTGCCAGGTTGTCTTCTTTCCCTTCCTAGTAGACAGGTTGCCTTTGTCTGCTATGGGAGACCTCCTGTAACTGATCCTGTCTGTTTCCATGCTCCCTCGGCAGTCTCCCGGCCCTCTCACCGGGCTTTGCGCTCCCTTGCAGGGCTTTGTGCTCCCTTGCTGGTCTTCGGGAGCCCCACACTCCATCACCGGTCTTCGGGAGCCCCGCACTCCCTCACTAGCTTTGCGCTAACTTGCCTGGCTCCAGGAGCCCCGCGCTCCCTCGTCAGGCTTCGCACTCTCCTGCTGGAATTCGGAGACTCTGCGTTCACTTGCCCATCTTCCCGGTACTGACCTTGCCTGTCTCTGATTTCCCTGCTTCATCTGCATTCTGCTATCAAGAACTGCTAAACCCTCACAAAAGTTTTTGAACTCTTTCTCTCTTGGTGTGGAGTTGTGGTGAGCAATCGGTCCGTACCCCAACCATTACATTGGTACTTGACTCTTGAATCGTGGTTTGTCCATGAAAAAAATTAATGAGTCTGTAAATTAGCTGTCAACCTCTGTGCTGCAGCCACCCGTTCTTACGTTGACTGCTCACAAGCATAGTTAAAGATGATATTGTGTTCTTTGAAAACCGCAAACATTTCTGGGAAAAAGTAAAATCAGTCAGTTTAAATTATAATAAAATTTCAAGTTTTGTGGGCCAGATTGAAATGCCTGGTGGGCCATAGTTTGCCCATGCCTGTTCTAAAGGATAGTTGTCTACCATGGGATGATATCATGGGGATGTTTTTCGTGACCTAATCATTTTTGTTTGGTATTTATAGTGTGTGTGTGTCTATTTCTGCCTCTGTGTGTATAAATGTAATGCTCCCAGTGCATGTTGATTTTAAATCTGGACTCAGCATGCTCCAACAATCAAGAATCTAAATCCCTGGATCTGCCCTTCATCGTGCCCCCTCCCCTATCCTCTTTGTGGCAATAAAGGGTCTGAATCCACTGGCTCTTCCACACATGATCGGGTCACTGGCATTGAACTCTCTCCAGCTAATCCATTTGTATGTTTTCAATTGCAGATCAGGGGCTGGAGAGCAAGTGTACATTAAGCTCTTTGCCTGGAAAAAATGTTGTCTCCTCATGACCTAAATATTAGGGAGATGGAGAGACAGGGGGGAGGGATCAAGAGTAGGGTCAGTCTATGGGTTGGGGCTGTTTAAGACAAAACAATAAAGAAATTGGACACATATTTCCCATTTTTTTAATGCAGAATTTCATTGCTCCAAAGAGAAATTATCTCCTTTATGAAGGTACTCTGACAGACACAGTGCTTGACTGCTTTTCTTCTAGCCCCCAAGAATGAATCTGCTGGTTGATGGCCTGACTCACTTTCCCATTTCCAATCGTCAGAGGATAACCAGAGGAGTGTAGCAAGTGCTCCTCACATCTATGCTTTTCATGCAAAAAGAAATGTTTCGACATGATATGCCCTCTGCGCTGATGAAGACTCATCATGACATACTCACCGATAACACATGAAGGTTTAAATAACTGTCCTGCTCTGGCCAAGACTGTGCTATATTCAAGAATTTGATGCTTTTATTTTTTTATGTTCATTCTCTTTCCCTTATCAGAAGAATTTCAGTGGAAATCAATTCTTACTACATTGCTCATTTTCACACTTTTATCTTCAAATTGCCAGATTCAAATCATTCAGAAGCCTTGACTTAATTTCCTCCTCCTTGACCTGCTGGTAACATCAGAAAGAATGACCCTGTCAACTGCTTTCATTCTTAACGCCCCCCCCCCACCCCCCCCCACCCTTAGTCATTTGTTTGAGATTTTCTTAAAGCAGCCTGAAGACATGGCTTTTAAACACATTACATAATAAACATTAGAGTTGCACCTTCAGCACAGACAGACGCAAATTGAAAAAAGATGTCATTGACCACAATGTCATTGTTCTGCTGTCCGCTTTCGAATCTTCACTGGATGCAACATTAGAGACGTGAAGAGTGAAATAATGGTGCATTTATATCTCTTTCCTCTTTCGTTTCTGTATGGTCTTTTTTCTGTAATATATCTGTGGGCCATAGATTACCATTTAGGTTGTGTATAATGCATAAGTTCACACAGAGTGAAATGTGTTTTATTGTCTCCTTCTGTGTACTTATACTGTTTGAGGAGGATGGTGTTGATGCAAAAAAACAGTTATGGGTTCTTTCATGGATGCAAATGTAAGATGAAGAAAAGAGTTTAAAAGGAAAATGAATGCAAAGCTTTAGGGTAGTGTTTCCCAATCACTGTGCCGCGGCACATTAGTGTGCTGTGAGAGATCATCAGGTGTGCCGTGGAAAAATGCCCACTTTCACTAGATTGGTCCAAAAATGATTTATTCAACGCAAATAATGTGTCTTGTACGTTTATCTATGTGGGCAGCAAGCAGTGACAGGCAGGACAATTAAATGGTCTTCCGCTAGATGGCAACAGGCAGTGAATTAACCTGTGGATCTACCTGCTGCTGCTCAAACAGCTGAGTAATTAGTGACGCTTCGAGTGAGACAGCTTCAGTGATACGCGATGGATGAGTATTTTAAAAGAAAAAGTACTCAATCAGGACCCTCTGGTCTCGAAGAACATTCTGGGATGAAGGCCCAAGTATGAACAGTGGTCAGAAGAAAGTACAAAAGACCATACAATGAAAGTTATTTTGCGTTTGCATTCACTTTTACAGGGGAACCAACCGTGCTGACTTTGTTTTGTCCAACAGTGTCAGGCTTCCAAGCAAACTTAAACTAAACACTTCAAGATAAGAACATGGACTATTTTGTTCATATCCGTAGACAGACTGAGAAACAGGCAGCTTTGTTGAAGAAAACCACCCAGACGAGTAAGGAAGCTCTGAAAGTGAGCTGTATAGCTGCTGAACTCGTCGCTAAATCCAAACAGCCAGTTCCTGCAAGAATATCAGCTTTGTGTTCAACCAAACAGGGCCAGATTTCACACTGAGTAAGTAAATTGAGACTACAGTTCCATTCTATTTCATTTGAAACGTTTTTGACATGTTTATTTGGTGGTGTGCCGTATGATTTTTCTAATGTAAAATATATACTATGGCTCAAAAAAGGTTGGGAAACACTGCTTTAGGGGATGCCTGTTTATAAACATCATATTGACACTTGAGTCATTTGAAGCCTTTGCATATTCGTTCATTCCTGCCATAAGAACTTCTTGCCATAAGAACTCCATGGATGCACTGTAAAAACGTTTGATATAAATGCACTTCATACTGCTATCACTTTAGTACTTCAGTCACTGTAAAAAAGCAAAAAATAAAGACGAAATAATAAAAAAACAAAGAAATTGCACTCTAACCATACCTACCTCTGCATAGCTCATCGTTGCTCATTGTTTTCTGTGAGAAATTATATACAATCTTTTGTACTTTCGCACCGTAGCTCTTAGAGTAACGCTATCGCAATGCTCTGCACGTGTGAACATATGGCAGTATTAACAAAAGTTGACTTTGACTTTGACTTGACTTATTCATTATCATTCACTGCACATCTTGCACTTTCGGTCATTGGGGGCTTGAGCCTATCCCAACTGTCATTGGACTAGAGGCGGAATTAACTTTGGATTGGTGGCCAGTGAATCACAGGGCCATATCTATATATGGCCCTGTGATTGACTAGCGACCAGTCAAGGGTCAACTCTGCCTCTTGAGACATACAACAATTCACTCTCCCGTTCATGCGCATGGGCAATTAACAGTCTTCAATTAATCTCAGACAAGTGTTTCGGATTGTGGGAGGAAAATGAACAACCTGAAGAAATCTGTGGGAGAACATTCATTCATTTATTATCTATACTGCTTACTCACATGGGTGCTGTAGCCTATCTCAGCTGTCATTGGACCCTTCAATCACAGGGGCTCATATAGAGATGAAAAACCTGCATGTTTTCGGACTGTGGGAGGAAACTGGAGACCCCAGAGAAAACCGACACAGAGAGAACATTCAAACTCAAAACAAGAAGTATCAGGTTAGAATCAAACCAGAAACTTGTGAAATGGGAAATGTACGCTTGACTCTATAAGTCTGTAAATCTGGTATACTATACCAAGCAGGGGATTTCATATTTGCCCATTTTATAACTCATGCATGAGTACTTGGCAGTAGTTGGGTTGTGAGCTTGCTCTGTCAGCGAAATCAAATTTGACATGCTCTGTGGGTCTCCCATAACAAAAGCCTGTTACGAAAAAGTGTAATATGGATCAGATTTGAAATGGCAGTTCTTAACTTTATTACAAAATAAGATCAGTATCCAATTCATTTGCTCAAGGTTAAATATAAACACATTGAGAGATAGATAGAGAAAGCCCCCCCCCCACAGCAGCTTAGTTGCTAAGCAGGGTGCTTAGCAGAACCAACAGCAGGGCAGGGAAAAACAAACAGAGGCGGCACCTTTAAATCACCTCCATCCGCAGCAGATCACCAGGGATTAAATGGCACCAGGAGGCCTTGCTACCTTTTTTCTGCCAAGGCAGTTTGGGGGCCAGTTTAGAGCCGGTTTCTCGTCTTGATTCACATTTAAACATACAAAAAAACTGTGTCAGAGGCTGGGAAAACTGGGTCCAATGAAGCACCAACACTTCTTAGTTCACAACCAAAAGCAACTTAATTGTCGGCATGAGTTACGTGATTGTATTTTGATATTTTATGTTGCATTGGAAATCAAACCACGTGAGTATGTTGATGGGCAGGATTTAAAGAAGTGTTTTTGCAGGGTTTTTGACAGTCTTGACTGTTCGGTGTTGCTGCTCAAGCCTTTTGTTCCCCTTTTTTCCAATCATTTTGTCCTCCAGCCACATAAAATTGCTAAAGGCAGGAGTAACCTGGTTGGTTTTCAAAATATTAAGAATCCCCTTTCTGCCTTTCTCATATTTCAGCAGTATTGCCCAGAGTTCTTCTGGACTTTCTGTACTGTAGATTATCTTAGAGAGTGTAGATCACCTCTATAATTTATCAAACTTTTTTAAAACATCCACCCTGCTTATTGTGGGTTTATTGGCACTGAGTTTTTCAACTTGCCATACATTCTCAGAGCCAGCTTGTTTTTTAATGTGCTGGTAGTCCCAACCACCTTAACTGTATATCTATTAAGGTTGCTGCTTTCCCCATAATATTGCTATTGCTGTGTGCCATAAATCCTCTTAGAAGATGTCAAAATCAAGCATTCCAATACTGATTCTGCCTTTCTTCTTTTGGATTAAGTAACATTGCCTCTATCAAATAAAATGGCAGCCTTAAATGGTGCTTTTCCACTACAATGTTCCAACATGACTAAGCTTGAATTGGTTTGGGTGTTTTTTCAGGGCATCAAAGTACCTCATCAATGCAGCTCACAGCTCACATTGGCATGAGACTGTAATTGCTTTTCAGCTTTTTAAGATTCTCCCAACACTCCTTATATGCCATGTGGTACCCCTGACCATCCACCGACAGTGATCTCCTGATGGGCTTCCTCATTTCTAGCGGCACAGCTCTCCTCTCTCTGGATACTCTCATAAGCCACCAGGCGCAGGAAGGTCTGCATCTCATTAACAGAAACCAGTGATCTTTTTCAGACAGCAGCTATGTTAACGTTAATTGCTCTTGCAGGTCATTCCTCTAAAGGCAGGTTTGATTCTTGTGCCGAGCATTTCGCCCAGTGATGACATTACCTGGCCTGCGGTCTGTTGACATTACACTTGGGTACCAGATCGGCTCATTTGGAACCTCACCAGTGTAGGAGCTAAAAAAAGTACCAGGTACCATATATGTATTGATAAAGAATACATTGATAGAGATACATTGACAGAACAATCTTCTCTTCCTTTTGCCAAACAGAATTTTAGCAAACATTAATTCTTTTGCACAAGTCCAACCAAATACTTTTTTTTCTTAAACCCAACCACTCAAATTGGTTATGTTAACACATGAAAAGTTCAAATAACTTTGTTGTGCAGTACCACTAAACAGCAATGGTGGCGGCATGACACATTAGAAAAGTCAATTCAACAATTGAGGCCCTTGAGCTGCTGTCTGAAGTAACTGACAAGTGGGTTAGGATAACGAAATCAATGACTCTGACCCATATTTCATATAGATTTTATACCACAAAACAAATCATTTACCAATTTACACTCAGTGGTATCAACTGTAATTTCTGATTTTGAAATTCCTTTTGAGTCTTTGAACAACAAAGATGGAACCTCTAAAATCAGTGGTAGCCTCTAAACTGTCTGGAGGTGTAAAACTAGTTTATCTAAAAGGTACATCTCAAAAAATTACAATGCTGTATCATGAAAAGATTCAATATATTTTGTCACTAATTTTAGAAAATTAAACCCATACATTATGTAAGTTAATTACATATAGAATGAAATACTTCAAAGCCTTTCTTTCTTGAAATTTTAATGATAATGGCTTACATATAATCCCTTTTTTCCTTCTGGCTTCTCCCTAAAATTGTCGCCACAACAAATCAACCCTCTCCATCTAACCCGTCTTTCACTGCATTCGTAAATCTTCTCTTTGGTCGTACTTTTGACCTCCTGCCTGGCAAAACTCAATCCCAGCATCCTTCTACCAATATATTCACTGTCCCTCCTCTGTACATGACCAAACCATCTTAGTCTGGCTTCTCTGACCATATCTGCAAAACATCTACATCTACATCAACATCTTTGTCTCTGCTAACTCCAGCTCTGCTTCCTGTCTTTTCTTCAAAGCCACGGTCTCCAAACCATACAGCATTGCTGTTCTCACAACTGTCGTTTTCACCTTTTTTTTTATTCTGGCTGATTTTCTTCTTTCATATTGACCCCCCTACATTTTTCTCTACCCGCTCCAACCAGCTTTAACCTGTTTCTTCACCTCTTTTCCACACTATCCATTGCTCTGGACTGTTTGCCCGATGTACTTAAAATCCTCCCCTTGTGACTTGAGTCCTTCTCATTAAGAAAAATAGATTTTGTCTTGCTGCAACTAACCTTCAATCCTCTCCTTTCCACAGTATATCTCCACCTCTATAGATTTTCCTCCACCTTTTCCCTGCTCTCACGCAAATCACAAGGTAATCTGCAAACATCATCGTCCAAGGAGATTCCTGTCCAACCTCATCTGTCAGCCTGTCCATCACCACTGCAAACAAGAAAGGGCTTAGAGCTAATCCCTGATCTAATCCAGCCTCCACATTGAACTTCCCAATCCACAGCACACCTCACCACTGTCTCACATCTCGCACATACTTCTCTCCCACTCCAGACTTCCTCATACAATACCATAGTTCATCTCTTGGCACCCTGTCGTCTGCTTTTTCTAGATCTACAAAGGTACACTGCAGCTCCCTTTGACTTTCTCTACCAGCATTCTTAAAGCAAATACTGCATCTGCAGTACTCTTTCTAGGCACGAAAACTAATACTGCTGCTCACTTCTGCTCAGTCCAGTTTCAACTACTCTTTCCTCTAGCTTCAGTGTTACCACAATTCTGCACATCTCCCTTATTGTTAAAAATAAGCACCATCACACTTCTTCTCCATTCTTCAACCATCTTCTCAATCTCAGATTGTGTTGAACTATCTAACCAGGAATTATGCTGCCACCTCTCCTACACAATTCCATACCTCCACCAGTATATCATCAGGACCTACTGCATTGCCATGCTCCATCCTCTTCAATGCCACTCTCACTTCACCTTTACTAATCTCTGCTACTTTTCGTCATTCATTGGCTCTTAAAAAATACTTATGCCATCTTCTCATCACTCGTCTTTCACGTGTCAAAATATTCCCCTCTCTATCCCCTCTCCTCTATGACCCTGGCCTTTGCTACCTCAATTTTTACCTTGCGTTGCATCTCCCTGTACCTCTGACTGCTCTCTTCAGTCCCCCGGTGTCCGATTTGTTCTTTGCTAACCTCTTTCTCTGTATATACCCCTGTGCTTCCTCATTCTACCACCAAGTTTCCTGCTCTACTTTCCTTCCAGGTGGCAAACAGAATGCTCTCGTACATGTCTCCCATTCACTGGCTGTAGTTGTCCAATCATCTGGAAGATCTCCCCGACCACCCTGAGCCTGTCTCAACCCTTCCTTGAAAACCATGCAACACTCCTCGCTTTTCAGCTTCCCCCACTTTGTCCTCTGCTCTGCCTTTGTCCCTTTCATCTTCCATCAGTCTATCTGGCAAAAAAAGTCCCTATTTTCACTCCTACACTTGCCTTTTTCCTCTTCTCCCTCTTACCTTAGAAGGCAACAGAACCGCACCTTATGGCAAAATGCAGTGTCCCAAGAAATCAACCACCGGCAGACCAAACTGGAACTCAGCCGGGTTGAGTATGAGGCCATGCTAGTCGAGACTCCGGAAAACCTGGGTCAGGATACCACGACCCATCGGGCTTGGGCACCATGTGGAGCAGGGAGGCCCACGGGCTGTTAGACCGCCTCACGATTCCCAGACGCTCCATGGTGGCTAACTCCTCTCTCGCAGTTGCAAGTTTGGCCCCGTCCAGGCGCCTCACTCGTGTGAAAACAGGTGGTCCGCCGTGGGGATGAAAAACTCCATGCCGTGTCTTGTGAACATGGTGGAAAACTTGGGCGTCGTCAGTGATGGAAAATCCGACAGGAACTGTTGGTATAAATCCCCCAAAACCCCAAAATTGGCGTGTGTTTGCAGCCCAACCTCCTTTGTCTCGCACGGATAGGTGGTGAACGACACTGCGTCGATAAGACAGCGGATAGCTACGTCCTCTAACGGGCCGTTAGTGCAAAGAAAATATGCGCCGATAATGGGGACCGTGATGACGGTGATCACAAAATCCAACTCCAAATAGCGTCCACTGAGACACACAGAAACCGACAACGACCCGAAAGTGTCTAAAGCAGACCTATTCGCTGCGCTCAATAATGGGCCTCTGCCTCTGGCCCAAATGTCTGCTTACATTTGGGGAAGCAGGCTCTTCTGCGAGCCAGAGTCAACAAAAAATCCGAGGCCATACCTTGAGTCCCTGACAAATTGCAGCTGGGTGTGGCTGCCAGCGCCCACAGTCGCTGCTGAGCGCAGGCTTTGCTGTTTCCCGACTCCCTGAACAAGCACGGGGAAGCACAATGCCATACCCTGCTGCAGAACTGCTGGTGGAAAAAACACAGGCAAGTCCTCTCTCTTCCCGGGGAAGGCCACCCCAGCCACCACAGCTGCATCCGTGTCTCCTTGTGCCGTTTGCGGGGGCTCCGACGTCACACTCTCAACAACGCACTGCCTGGCTGTCAGCAGGATGCGGTCAGCCTCCTCGCTGTTGGCCAGACACCGGGAGTTCGCCTGAAACGCATGCACAGGGGCCAGAGGTTGCCATAGGAAAACATGCTGTAAAAGGAATCCGCCATGGTTGGACCCCACTGACCCCACTGACCCCACTGACCCCCACTGACCCCCACTGCCCAAACCGGACAGGGAACGTAGCCTGTCTGCTCGCTCTGTGGCGGACAGACTCTATGTCCGTAGCTCGGTATATCTGCCCCGCTGGGGATAGTGCAATAGCTCCATGGACCACCTGGTGGTCTGCTGGTCCAGCACCAGGACGACCAAAAAGTACCTGGCTTCCTCCGACACGATTCCACGCAGATGGAAAATTGCGGCAACAAGGCAGCCGAGTTGTTCTGCCAGAACTCCGGCAGCCGGGCGGCCGTGTCAGGGAGGGCTGGCTATGCGAGATGGGGCGACGTGGCCGAGGTAGAGTCGGCCATTTCCTCTGAGTCGGACATCATCACGTCGGGTCACCAATGTGATGTGTAGACAAGGAAATGACAGCAGTGACGTGGAGGAATTCAAACTATAATGCAAACACACCAACAACAATTAACCAAAACCAAAACATTCAAATATATACATGGTTTAACCACGCCCCCCAGCCCTTAGTCCCGGGGTGAGAGGCCATACCCCATAGTGTCAGCCACAATATTTTAGTTTTCTCACACAGAATTTTGGTTTTCTCTATCTGTAAGCCATAATCATCAAAATTTCAAGAAATAAAGGCTTGAAATATTTCACTTCTGTGTAATGAATCAATACGAATATATGTAAACCGTATAGGAATATATGAAATGTACCTGGATATGTGGCTCCTCCACTTGCCCAGGGCTAGCTCTATGAAGAATATAAAACAGACCTTTATGGCTTATGTAATATTCTCTATTTTATATATCTGCTGTAAGGGCTATTTGTATGAAGAATATAAAACAGACATTTATGGTTTATGTAGTATTCTCTATTTTATATATCTACTGTAAGGTTTGATTTCTGTTTTAATTACCTTTGAATCTCATTTCCAAAAGTTACTTTGTGGCGATCGGCAGGGAAAAAAGGATGACAGAGCCTTGGAGTCTTGAATGCAAAAGATTGCATCTATCAACGAGCACCACCATACTACTAACCAACCCCGGAACACTTCCGGGGTGCACATATATAGGCACAGGCCAATGCGATGGCCCAGGAAATCAATCCGTCCAAACTGACATTTAGCCAGGTTGACGGTGAGCCAAATGGGGTGACCACTGCGGTCTTGGGCGCATCCTCCGCATACACCGGCACCTGGTGATAACCACGTACCAGGTCCACCTTGGACAAAAAAGTGGCCCCTGCTAGTCACACTGAGAAATCTTGAATATGGGGGATAGGAGGCCCACGAGCTGTTGGACCGCCGCATTATCCCAATGCGTTCCATAGAGGTAAACTCCTCCTAGGTGATTGCTAGCTTGGCTGCGTCTAGCTGGCGTGCTCACGCGAAAACTGGTGGTTCGACCGTGGGGATGTAGTGTTTCCTTCGGTCGAAAACTTTGGCGTTGTTAGGGACGGGAATTTTGCCAGCAAGCTTTGATATATGTCCCCCGACAACAAAAAGTTAGTGTGGGCTCACAGCCCACACCCACCCGTCTCGCACGGATAGGTGGCGAAAGACACGGCATCAATTAAGCGGCGGTTCGAAACGTCCATGAGCAGGCCGTTGGCGCATAGGAAATCCGTGCTGACGTGGACTCGGATGGAAACGATTGCAAAGTCCCATTCAAAATGGCGGCCGCCGAAACAAACAGACACCGACCGCGAACCAAAAGTTGTTATTGACGACCCATTTGCAGCGCTTAGTAGCGGGCTCCTGCCTCTGTCCGAAATGTCTGCCAAGTTGGGGGGAGAAGGCTCCTCTGTGACCCGGAGTCTACCAGGAATCGCAGTCCATACCTCGAGTCTCTGATGTACAACAGCTGGGTGTGTCTGCCGGTGTGCACTGCTGCGACTGAGCTCCGGCCCCGCCGTTCTGCAGGCGCCCTGTATGAGCATGGCTCCATGCAACGCCTCGCCTTGCTGCCAAATCTGGCGTGGAAGAAGCAGAGGTCAGTCCTTTGACTCTCCGGGATGGCCGCCTTATCGGATCTATCCCTGGCCCCTGGCGCCGTTCGTTGGGAATCCGGCACCAGTCTCCGGACTGCGAACTGCTTGATCACCCTCAGGACGCAGTCGGCTTCCTCTGCCAAACCCCTATAGTCACCAGTGGCCAGACAGAAGGAGTTCGCCAGGATTGCACGTGGATGGGAGTTGACGCAGAAAAATGTGCAAAAATAGGAAGTCGCCTTCATGGGCTCCCAACAGTGCCAGCATGCTCTCCATCAGGTCCAGAGCCGACCCGTCGCCTTAACCGGAAAGCAAAAGCAGCCTGTCCGCCCGCTCCGCAGCGGAAAGGCTATGCCTCCAGATCAGTAGACTTTTGAGCGCGTCGTATCTACCTGTCAGCGGGGGGATTCGCAACAGCTCCATGGCTCGCTGTATCGAGTGCCGGTCCAGCGCCGTGACCACCAAAAAGTACCTTGCATCATCTGCAACAATTCCCCACAGGTGGAACAGCGCCTCTGCATGCTGAAACCAGGCGTCGGGGTCGCTCTGCCAGACGTCTGGAAGCCCGATGGTAACAGCGGGCACGGATGGCCTTCGAATCAGTTTGCGCCCCCATTGTAGCGCCGGCAGGGCAAGCATCTGACGATGACGTCCCGCAGGTACTTGCGTGCGTTTGCTGGGTTCTGGGGGGCCGAGCGAGTAGCGGACAAACTGCAGATATCTCCGAGGCCTCATCACGCCAGGGTCACCAAATATGGCGCTTGGCAAGGAATAAACAATGACGAAGCCTTGGAGTCTTGAATGCATTGATTGCGTTTATTAACGGGCACCAACATACTACTAGCCAACCCCGGAACACTACCGGGGTGCACATATATAGGCACAGGCCGATATATGTGCACCCCGGAAGGCCCCCAGCCCCTAGTCCCGTGGGGTGAGAGGCCACACCCCTCTGTATCACCACAACTTTATACTTTTTATTTACTTTGAGTGGAATAAGATAAGATAAGATAAGATAAGATAGTACTTTATTAATCCCCATAGGTGAAATTCCTGTGTCCCAGCAGTGTAACAATAACAATATCAATGAATAGTCTAAATATAAATAAGAAAGACAATTAAAAGACAGAAAGTCAAAAAGTAAAAAAAACAAAAAAAAGGTAAATAAATACAAAGATAAATAAATAAACAGCAAGGATGAGAGTAGACAACCAAAATCGACAACAACAAGGGCAAGGATAAAGACAGAGTGGCAACAACAATGAAACTGACATCGATAAACAGGATGCCATGGAGTGATATCAGTAAGGATAAGAGTTAGGGCACGACACATGTGAGTGAGTGAGTAGTGAGGTGGTGGTTTCAAGGATGCACCTCCAAAACAGTCAGAGTTGTGTGCTGTGCAGACTGCTGTTATACAGTCTGATGGTCGTGGAAACAAAGAAGCGTCAGCTCTTTGTCAGAAGCAGTCAGTTCGGCACAACGGCGGGATGTGCCGTTGGCTGAATGAGCTGCCCATCAGCCACAGCTCTTCATGCAGGGGGTGGGAAGGATTGTCCAGGATAGCTCCCAGATTGTCCTTCATCCCCCCTCCCCCCACTGTCACCGATTCAAGATGGTCCAGGTTCGGTCCCACCACCGAGTGGGCTTTCCTCACAAGCTCGTTAAGCCTGTTGATCTCACCGCTAGAGTGTTGACCTCACACACTATGGCGAAGAAGAGTGTGTTGGCTCCCATAGACTGGTAGAAGGTCTTGATGAGCCCGATGCAGACACCAAAACGACCTCAGTGTCCTCAGGAAGAACATCCTGCTCTGACCCTTCCTGTAGAGGTCATCGGTGTTGTTTGTCCAGTCCAGTTTATTGTGAATGTGGACCTCAAGATACTTGTAGGAGTCCACAATCTCCACCTCCTCACCCTGGATTCTTCATGAAGTCCACTACCACCTCCTTTGTCTTGAAGGTGTTAGTAGAAGGTGGTTTTGGTTGCTCCACTCAACAAAACTCACAACCAGGTCTCTGTACCCCTCCTCGTCATCGTTGTTGTTTCATTCAGTGATGGAAGAGTCATCAGAGAACTTCTGGAAGTGGCAGGAACTGGAGTTGTGTCGTAAGTCGTAGGTGAAGAGGGTGAAAAGGAATGGAGACAGGACAGTACCTTGGGGCACACCTGTGCTGCATGTCATGGCCTCAGAAACACAGCCCCCCACTGTGACATACTGTGGCCGTCCTGTGGGTTAGTCCAGGATTCAGGCAGTGATATAGGGGTGAAGTTGCGTACTCAGCAGCTTGTCCTTAAGGAGGGTGGGTTGGACACTGTTGAAAGCACTGAAGAAGTCAAAGAAGATGACACTCACAGTGCTTCCCGCACCCTCCAGATGGGACAGGGCCTGGTGAGTGAGGAAGATGATTGCATCCTCTACAACCGCTGCCTGTACACAAACTGCAGAGGGTCCAGGGAGGCAGATATCCATTCTTTCAGGTGCCAAAGTAGGCTTTAAAATGACTTCATGACATGTGACGTTAGTGCCACCGGCCTGTAGTCATTGAGAGCACTCGAGCGTCCTTTCTTAGGTACTGGGACAATGCAGGAGGTTGCACCTTCAGCAACCTCAGAGAGAGGTTGAAGAGGTGCTGGAAGACTCCCATAAGCTGCCTAGCATACACCTTGATGACCCTAGGGCTGATGTTGTCAGGCCCACTGGCTTTGCTCTGCCTCAACCTGGAGAACTCCATCTTCACCTGGCTGAAGGTTTTGCTGAGGCCATGGTTGGGGACAGGGGGGTTGGATGTTTGTGTCAGTACTCAGGGGGAGGGTGGGGTGAGGTGGGGGGGGGGTCTGGCTGGAGGAATAAAGCAAAAGAAAAAAATAGAATTATTCAATTCTACTGTCATTTTTATGGTGACAATTGTTGATAAATGACTGTTTCATGGTTATGGAAAGAGTCTGGTGGACTCAATTTCTTATATTTCACTGTTTTTTGTATTTATATCAAGGAAGATAAGATAAGATAAGATAAGATAAGATAAGATAAGATAAGATAAGATAATACTTTATTGATCTCCATAGGGGAAATGTGTGTGTCGCAGCAGCGCAACAATAACGATATCAAAAAGCCAGTTACATACATGCGCAAACATATACATACACACATATATACATATATATAAATATACACATATATCACCATATATGCCCATACACACATATACATACATTTATACATACACATACCCATACCTACATATATATTTTCACATATACACATATATAGATAATACACACAAACTAGAATAAATAGGTAAGTGTAGTATGGGGGCCAGTAGTAGTGAGTAGTAGTAGTAGTAGTCGTAGTAGTAGTAGTTAGGAAACTGAGAAATGCAAGCTTACTTAAATTGACAGCAAATAGACCTGAAGACAAGGTGGGACATATCAGTAATTCTTTTATATTTGCATATTCCATCTTGAAACAATAGTGATAATACTATTCTATTGAACACATGATATATCATCAATAATGAATAATTGTATTTGTACACTTAGAATTTGTACATTTACAGAGCCTTATGTTCTCTAATTTCAATGTTAAGGTTTGCAAACCTTAACATTGCAAACCTTGTGCATTAAACTTTTGCCAAACTTAATATGTGAACTGAACAAAATATGATATCCTTATCGGATCAGTCGAGCCCTGGGTTAACAATGGCTGCAATCTACTGATAACCTACTGGTAGGAGCGGAAATTGGGCTCCTGTGGGCCGAAGAAGTACAGGAGGAAGCCGGGCTCGGAATCAGAGGGAAAAGAGAAAAAGGCAAGAGTCTATGAGTAATAATAGGGACTTTAATTATTGGGATGATAACAGGAAAAGCAAGATAGTTGGTTGGCATTATGCAGAGAAGAAAAGTGGATATACAGTGTGTCCAGGAGACCAGGTGGAAAGGTAGCAAGACTGGAAGCTTAGGTGCATGTTTAAAGTTGTACTATCATGGTATTGAAAGGAGGACAAATGGAGTAGAAGTTATCTCAAGGAGGAGTTTGTTAGGAATGTTCTGGAGGTGCAAAGAGTGCCACATAGATTGATATGTCTGAACATTGAAATTGAAGGTGTGATGCTCAATGTTGTTAGTGGCTATGCCCCAAAGGTGGGAGTGAGTTTGTGAGTTAAAAGACAGGAAGAATTGTGAAGTGAGTTAGATGAATTGATGCAAAATATCCCCAGAGGTGAGAGAGTGGCAATTGGTGCAGACTTCAATGGACCTGTTTGTTCAGGCAATAGAGGTGATAAAGAAATGATGGGTAGGTTTGGTATGCAGGATAGGAACACTTAGGGGCAGATGGAATTTGACTTTGCAAAAGGGTTGAAAATTGCTGTAGTGAATACACAGAGGAGCACAGTGATAGACTACATCTTGTATAGATTAATCTGAAAGAGATCAATGACTGCACTGGGTGACAGTGTAACCAGACAGCATAGGATGGGGGTTTGTCAGATGACTAGTGACAAGCAGGATGAAGAGGACACAAAAGCTGAGTGTTGAATGGTTTTCACAGAGGAGTTGAGACAAGTTCTTGGAGTCAGGGGGAGCTTCCAGATGGGAAAGTGCAGCTTGAGTGACCAGGGAGACAGGTGGGAGAACTCTTGGTATGTCATCTGGAAGTAAGGTGGTATGTCACCTGGAAGTAAGTTCGAGAAGGAGACTTAGTGGTGAAATACGAAACCGCAGGAGTATATACAGAGAAAGAGACTAGCAAAGAAGAAATTGGCCACTGAGGGGAATGAAGAGAGATTAGACAGTACAAGGAGATGCAGCGCACGCCAAAGGCAGCAGCGAGCTAGGAAAGGCCAAAGAAAGGGCAAATGATGACGTGTATGCAGGGTTGAATAGTAAGAAGGGAGAGAATGATTTTTACAGGTTGGCAAAGCAGAGAGATAGAGATGGAAAGAATATACAGCTGGTTCGGTTGATTATGGATATAGAGGGAAATGTATTGACAAATCCTAGAATGGAAAGACTGAAAAAGCACTTTGAAGGGCTGATAGAGAGGGAAAGAGAGGGAAGGGTAGAAGAGGTGACGATTGTGGACCATAAAGAAGCAGAGATTTGTGCAGGTGAAGTAAGGAGGGAACTCAAGAAGATTAAGAGTGGAAGGCTTCCAGTCCTGGTGATACACTTATGAGGTATGGAAATGTCTAGTAGATGCAGCAGCAGAGTTCCTTGCTAGATTCAACTGAATCTGACAGCAAGAAGATGCCTGAGGAATGAAGTAGAAGTGTGATAGTGCCTCTTTTTAACTATAAGGGTGTGTTTTCATGGGAGTGTTTGTCCATGTATTTTGTATGCTTTTTAAGTTGCTTAATTAATGTGAAGATTGTTGAAAAGGTTTGATTTGTGAAGAAAGGTATTTCATATGAAGTCTGTCATCTGGTGACATCACAGCCATTTGGTCACTTGCCGGTTCATCCTACTGATACTGCGGAGAAGTGTGGAAGATGCATTCCATGCTCTTGATTAATCTGTTGTCATTCACTTTAAAGCATCATTTAGGCAGCACTGTAAGATGATTATTTTGATATTAGGATTTAGTTCATAAAGACATGACATCGTTGAGAAATATAATATAATAAGGTACAGCTGTGTTCACAGTTATGTACATGTCGTTGGTGTGCAAGAAAATAGTTATAACAGCTGTTTGTATTACTGTTTAAAATGTGAATTCATTTGTGTGAATGATGAATGTCTGTATTGGGAATATTCAGTTGTTTACTGCATATCAAGCACAAGTGAAGAAGTGTTCAAGTAAAGGTACATTTACAGCAACAATTGTCTTTATGTAATTGTGTAATTTGGGGGGGTAATTGGGGTTTAAGTCAGTCTTTCGACACAATGTGGGATACCACTAAGGGAGATGTAGCACAATGCAGTCTGTCCACCTGAAGGCTGCCCCTCAATCACTGGACTCACAGCTGTAGCTCATTACTGGCAATCAACTCCCCCTTTATAACATCCAGCTCCACACAAACTGCTTTGCCAGATTGTTCTTTGGCATGCAAGACTTTCCAGTGTTCACCTGTTTCCAGTCTTCACATAACCAACATTGTCGGTCTCCAAAATTCCTGCTTACTCTTCTGAACCCCAGCAATTCCTCAACCTCGTATGTATCCTGCCATCACAAAATGCTCTCCCTCCACCACAGCTACAGTCAAGTATTTTAAATCTTTTTCTGTTGGTGCAGAATTGTTGTTGCGATTGGGTCATGCTCCCCCTGTTGCAAGATGTGCATTATTGCAGTAACCACAGAGGAATAAAGTTGATGAGCCATACACTGGCGTTATGGGAAAGGCTAGAGAAAACTGGACTGAGAGCAGAAGTCAGCATTTGTGAGCATCAGTATGGTTTCATGCCTAGAGTACTACAGATGCAGTATTTGCTTCATGAATGCTGGAGAAGGTCAGAGGAGGCAGCATTGTGCCTTTGTAGACTCAGAAAAAGCATATGGGAGGGTGCCGAGACAGGAACTACGGTACAGTATTAGGTCTGGAGTGGCAAAAGTATGCTAGATTGGTGTAGGACATGCAAACGATGAGATCGTGGTGAGGTGGGATGTAGGTGGGACCACATCAGGGGTCACCTCTGAGCCCCTTGTTTGCAGTGGTGAGGACAGGCTGACAGATGAGCATAGACAGGAAACCCCAAGGACTATGTTTCCATATGTCACTGGTCTCACCTCTGTCATGTATACCTTTTCCAGTGACTTTCTATGGTTTGAAGAAAGTGGCAATGAGGAAAAGACAGGTCAGAGCAGGAGTTAGCAGAGATGAAACAGTTGAGGTTCTCTTTTTAAGAGTGACCAGGATGGATAGGAGCAAGAATGCTTCTCAGAGGGACATATTAGAATATAGACTCAGCCTGGCTTCTGACCATCTACATACTCTCTAATGATCTGTCAATGGCCAGAAGCCAGACTGAGATGGTTTGGACATGTATAGCAAACACATTGGTTGAAGGATGCTGAGGCTTGGACTGCCACGCAGGTGGCCGAGATGAAGACTGAAGAGGATATTTAGACTTAAAAAAAAAAGTTGGTGTGAGACGAGGTTAGATGCAGGAAGGTGATTCACTACGGCAATTGCTGAAGGGAGCAGCCCAAACAAACAAGCAAGGAGAGGATGGAGGACTGAGTTCGATTGGCACAAACCATACTTTGAAAAGATTGCAAGGAGTGGATTACAGATGGGTGACAATTTAATTTAGTTTTCTAAATATCAGCGCAGAGATACCTGCAGGTTTTAAAAAAAAAAAAATGTATAGGATTTCATAGAAATTGCCATTAACAGACCTCTTAATCAAGAGGTTTGACGCATGACAGAATCTCTACCCATACCTTGGGTTGAGAATCCATCAGGGGGGAAGTCTGCATGAATAAGGAGAGACCAGCACCTTGCTTTTGTTTCTTACGCAAATAACCAAATTGGTTGAGAAGCGCAGCATCTGGTGGCTAACCAAAGTATGTAGTCCATAAGTATCAATGTCTTGTCAGGGTCTAACTCAAGCACAGAAAGGATGGGAGTTGAGGAACCCAGCTTCCAACACCTGTTGAGAGGAAACTAGTCGTAGGACACCAACTGCGTGAATTAGCTTCATGCCACTGATAAGATGCTGTTGGAATCGGTCCTCAAGCAACTTTGACTTTCAGTGGAGAAAATGGGATCTCATTCATCCGTATGGAGCGGAACAGTTTGGAGTACAGGAGACTAGAAGTACGAAAGAGATTACACACCTGCCAATTTCCAGAAGGGAACAGCAGATAAAGCACCTCATTCCGGAAACGAGACTCTTAAGGAAGCAGTGGATAAGGAGGTCATAAATTTGTTCCAAGATGGCATCCTCCCTGCAGGTCAGAGACTCTGTGGAAGCGTCGGAGGAGGAATACAAAGTAGAACTTGATTCTACAAGAATCCTTTCAAGTTTATCGAGCCTCTTTTCAAACGAAGAGACTGGAGAAAAATGACAAATGATCTGGAGGAGTACGTGTGAATAACCCATTCTGATGCAACGTGACATGAACGCCTGGCTAGTCCATCAGACCTCATCAATTGCACCCCAAGAACATCTTATGGAGACCAGTGCTCAGACATGGAAGGAGCTGGCAAACATGGTTCAGCAAGCATGAACCGCATCAGTTTAAAGATGGTGCTTAAAGTGTGTATAGGGCAGGAGGGGTCCCAATTTCAAATGAAAAGGATCAGGCCACTACACCCAAGAGGTGGACATTGGTGGATGAGAAAGTTCGCAATCAGGAGGAGTCTGTGTGGTGGGCCAAGGCAGTGTGCCCTTGTTAAAAGTGGCGTTGGACATGATGGGACGATGTAGAGGAGAATCGGCCGGAAGGACCTCTGGGCCATGGAAGTGAGACATCTAAGCTTCAACACCAAAGCTATGGGTAACATTCTTCCATCCCCAACAAATATTTACCAGTGGTTTGAAGATCCATTGTGTGCACTTTGCTTCACTACAGCCTCCCTCTGGCACACTCACGCTGTGCAAAACCAGTCTCCCCCAAGGACACAACACCTGGTGTCACAACCAAGTCCTCAAGGTCCTTGCAGCCAGCCTGGAAGTGAAGAGTTTCCTTCAACAAACTGCATCTCAAATTATATGGTAAACCTTTTATACATGAAGGCTGCAAGGCAAACCCAAGTGGCTCTACTCCAAGGGCAGTTGGGCTGGGCCTGTGATTGGGAAATGAGGGCTGACATTTGCCACCAGCTGTTTCCATAAATTGCTGTCACAACCCTGAGACCTCACTTAGTGCTCTGGTCCCCTTCTCTGGAGAAAGCCACAGAAGCGACTTACAACGCTTACAGGCGCTACAATATATTGAGTTGACTGCCAAAGGACAACATTGTGACTGGAACACTGACGTCCAACCTGTGGAAGTGGGGTGTAGAGATTTGTGGCAATCTTAAACACTAGACTGCTGAGATGTTTTGAGTCGGGGGGGCAAAAGCAGCACATAGCAATTAAAGAACGGTTTGAGGCAGTAGAGGGCAAACCAGTGGCTCTGGTTGATGAGAAAAGATCCCTGCTGGGTGAGGGACCCATGGGTATGAGATCAACATTGCTGTACTTGGCTAAGAGGACAACCAGCCACTTATCAGGCAACTCCCTGGATGCAAACTCAGGACAGATCTCCTGCAGCTGGCTGCCTTTGAGGCTGTATAGTGTTAAGGCCGAACACTTGATGAATCTTAGGTACACTACTGAATATGCGCTCCCAAATCCAGGTTTGTTCTTACTATTGTCATTTTTGTAGACGAAAGAGAAACAAAACCTGGCTATGGCAAGCTGTAATGATACACCTAAAAGCAGGAATTTATTTTCCACCCTGACACATTATGCTGATCAGTCCTGACATTGTGACCACTGACCGGTAAAGTGAATAACATTTATTGTCTCGCTATAGCTAGGGGTCACCCAATCAGCAGATGGTATAAAATGAGTGGCAAGTAAATATTTGCGCCTCGAACTCCATGTATTAGGGAGAAATGATCAACTGGTAAATGTAAGAATGTGAGCTGACGAGCCAAGTAGTGATGGTTATTAGACTGGGTCAAAGTGTTAACTGCAAGCCTGCCAGGGCTTCATGAACTTCTGTCTAATGTGTATCTAACACAAGAAGTCGAAGGAAAACAAACCAAGAATAACTTGGTCATTTGCAGCCAAGTTATCATGATGCAGTTGTGGAAAGAAGTCTGGCGCTGTGGTCCATCCTAACAGAAATGCTATTATAGGTTAAATTGCAGAACAATGTATTCCTGGTACTGGTAGAAACTTTACAAAACACACAGCAAATTTGTTGTACATGGGGGTCGCAAAGCGGTCATAGTATCCATGCTGACCTCTATCAATGGCTAAAATCACCTATAACATCCATGTGAGCTTTGAAAGTGGACCCACTGGCAATTGAAAAATATCTGAATTAATTCAGAAATGGTCTTTTAAAATTTAATCAAGATAGGAGACAAACAATAGGTATCAGTGGGTTCTGGTGAGGTTTTTTTTTTTTTTTTTTTTTTAATCCAATTGAAATTTTCCTTCCAACAGTTTGTTATACAATTCCTTGGATAGTTGATTCAAAATGATCAATGTATATTATCAGTATCCCTTCATAGAATATTCCTTTAATCATCTCAGTGGGAATTTTTTTTTTTTTTTTTTTGATGGAAGAATTGGAATGGAGAATTGATGGAATACACCAGATTTCAGAAGCCAGTCCAATTGATAGTGATCTAGCATTATACTGCCAGATGGGTAATGGTCTAATTGCTCTCTTTTTGATATCCGTAACCTTTCAGTTTCCAATTCGACTGAGCTCGGGTGTCATGGTGTCAAAATGAACACCTGCTCTGTGCTTTCACTTCATCTGAACTGCCTGGTCTATAGGGGTAGCGTGGAAATAAGAGTAACCAAAAAAGACTTATCCCAGGCAGTAAAATAAAATTATTTTACCATTGCTCTACTCATCCTGATTCTTGCCTTTTTAGCATACCAAAAATTGGAGAGGAAATCTCCTCTGTAATTGATTAGCTTAAAAACTGAAAGTCCTGGGCTGCTGTGGCTCAAAGGAGAGGAGGAAGGCGTGTTCAGAAGCAGAGAGAAAAGGAAAGGCAGGGGCCTAGGTCTGAGAGTAGGGAATATTGGGACAATTGGGACAATGACAGGAAAAGCTAGAGGATTGGTTGACATGATGTAGAGAATGAAGGTGGATATACTGGGTGTCCAGGGGACCAAGTGGAAGCAAGGCTGGAAGCTTAGGCGTAGGTTTAAAGTTGTACTATCATCATATTGACGGAAAGATAAATAGGGTAAGAGTTATCTTGAAGGGGGAGTTTGTTAGGAATGTTCTGTAGGTGAAAAGAGTGTCAGATCAACCAGCTAGAAATTGAAGGTGTGATACTCAAGGTTAGTGGCTTCGCCCCAAAAGTGGGATGTGATTTAGAGAAGGAAAAAATCTGGAGAGTTAGTGTTGCAGAATCTCCCCAGAGGTGAGACAGAGTGGAGCGTTGTGCAGGCAGGAAAATAGACTTGGTGGTGGAATAAGGAAGTGCAGGAGGAAGAAGAGGGACACTGAGGGGACTGAGAAGAGCAGACATGAGTACAGGGAGATGGCGCACAAGGCCAAACAAAGGGTGTATGATGACTTGTATTCTAGGTAGGAAAGTAAGGAAG
>CAAKHD010013492.1:100724-121860 GCA_901007705.1 Fistularia tabacaria
GAGGGTTGTTGCGTAAATTTATAGTTTTGACTTTTTTTGGTTTTTTTTGTTTTTTGTTTTTTTTTTTTTTTTTTTTTTTTTTTTTTTTTTTTTTTTTCCTAACAGCGCATTGTTTTCTGCCTCCTGATTTGCTTAGGGACTGTAGACCATTGTCAATCTCCTCCGTTTCATGGGTCTTGAACAGTACAGAATGCGTTCAGCTGGCTTGCGCGCAGTGTGACTGAAGTGCTGTATGTTTGAAATTTTCTCAACAAAATGTTGTGCGCCTGCGGTCACAGCCAAAACGCAGAGAAAGATGCTAACCATCGCACAAAAAGTTGGACCTCTAACTAAAGTTGGACATGCTAAAGGAAGGTAGAAGATACACTGCTGTTGCTTGCCATAACGGAATAAATGAATCTACAGTTCATTACATAAAGGAGGAAAATAACATAAGGATGACAGCAGCATTAAGTTTTAACAAGGTTGCAAAAAGGGTTGTAACTGTCCGCAACAAGTCCGTAAGGATGAAAATATTGTCTGTCTTAGAAAAGTTCATGAAGTGAGTAGTGAGGGGTTTTGCAACCTTAAAACATTTACAATCTTGTCAAATTGATCTGACTACGTGGATTTCGCCTATTGCGGGTTATTTTTAGAATTATTTCCCGCAATAGAAGGGGGACAATTGTATAGAGGAATGAAGTTGAGCCATACACTGAAGTTATGGGAAAGAGTAGTGGAAAAAGACAGAGCAGAAGTCAGCATTTTTGAGCAGCAGTATCGTTTCAAGTACAGAGATGTTAAGAGGAAGCTGCATTGTGCCTTTGTAGATCTAGAAAAAGCAAACGACAGGCTACCATGGAAGGAACTAAGGGACTGTATGAGGAAGTTTGGATTGGCAGAGAAGTATTTTAGACTGGTGCAGGACATGTATATAAGTGAGACAGTGGTGAGGTGTGCCGCAGACGGGACAGAAGTTCAAGGTAGAGCTGAGTACATCAGGATCAGCTCTGAGCCCCTTCTTGTTTGCAGTGGAGATGGACAGACTGACAGATAAGGTTAAACAGGAATCTTCATGAACCACGAGGTTTGCAGATCTTGTGTTATGACCAGGGAACCGGTGGATGAAAATCTAGGGAGGTGGAGGTATGCCCTTGAAAGGAGAGGATTGATGGTTAGCCGCAGTAAGACAGAATACATCTGTATGAATGAGGGGCCAAGGGGGTACGGTATGGCAACAGGGAGTGGAGATAAAGAAGGTGCAGGATTTTAAGTACTTATCAACAATCCAGAGTAATGGCGGTTGTGGAAATGAGGTGAAGAAATAAGTTCAAGTGGGTTGGAACAGGGTGGAGAAAAGTGTCAGGGGGAAATGTGTGATAAAAGCATAATTCAGAAGGAAAGGAAAGGTGTACAGGACAGTTTTTAGACCAGTGACACTGTATGGTTTAGAGTGTTGCAATAGGGAAAAGACAGAGCAGTGCCAGAGGCAGCAGAGATTAATAGGTTTAAGTTCTTTTTGGGATTAACAAGGATGGATCAGATCAGGAATTAGTCCATCAGAGGGACAGGAAAAATTACATAGGGTCAGAAGCCAGACTGAGGTGGTTTCATCATGTTTTTAACTGTTCAGCGGGAAGCCTAGAGGAAGACCAAAGAAGATTTATGGGTGTAGTGAAAGAGGACATGAAGTTAATAGGTGTGAGAAGAGGATAATGAGAATAAGGTTGGATGGAGGATGTTTATTCGCCGTGGCAACCCTACAAAGGAGCAGCTGAAAGAAGAAAAAACGTTTCCAATAAGGTTTGGTATTTGGCATACACATAGGATACAGTATTTCCCTTAGCGTGAAGCTGAAGCCTGAAGCTGCTGCTCTTCAGCTTCCCAATACACAAACTCTCACATTCACCTTTACACATTTGCTGCATCAATCCACTTATTTGCATTCCCTACTGCATGACATTATAAAATGGGGTCAAAAACCCCTCAAACTGAGTGGTCTTCCAGAGTTGAATAGCTAATCAGATCCAAAGATCATAAAGTTGTGCCAAAAGGTGACCTCAGCTTAGCCAAGGGCAGAGAGATGCCTGGGTGTTTTTAAAACCTGCAACTTAAACACACACCGATATACACAACTATGCTCTTTGTATTTATACTACACCCAGATGAGTCAGATTTTGACTCAGGCATTCCTTTCACAGAAATCAGCTGTGCATTTGTCCAAGTGAACCAAATGCATAGTTGATTTGTTCAGTAATATTCAAAGGCATTTTGTGTACTTTCCAGCATTTCCAGTACAGTTTACAGAAAATCAAAATAAGCACTACTTGTATAAGACTGCCCCCCCCACACTTTCAGTTTTCTTTTAGTTTTAAGCAATAGTCTTTTTGCACTGATTTAATTAATGTAATATACAAACTAAAATGGGATCTGATTAAAGGAGTGGTTGTGGGAATGCTATCTTTCTAAATAGGACAACCATTAAGTTTTATACTGCATTGTATTTGGCTCAATAAAATTAAATTGAATGGTTATTTGCTTACATCAACCTGTCAAGGGTCAGCTGAATGATTTAAACCAAAAGAAAATGAATAAGTTGCCTCAAGATGTTTTCTCTTCACAAGGCACTTCCTTGAACTTTTGATCAACAAAATGTTGGTCTCGTTTCAATTAGATTTTTCATTCAGGAAAAACAAAGTTAACACTCCCACAGTCTGACATTAACGCATCATTTATCCTTGACATTTATCCATTAACAGATTTGAGCACCTGGACTTTGGTGCAGATCTCAGGAAAGTTACTCTTTACGCTCAAATCAGGAGCCATTGGGTCATGATGGTCAGTGCCATGATGTAGGTGGTTGCTAGAGCCAACTGGTTTGATTAAGTCTGTTGGCTTTACATTTCACCTACCTTTCTGGTGAGGTTACAGAGGTCATTCACAGGAAGCTGACTGTGGGCCCTGTATCTTTTCAGAAACAATAGCCTAATTTGATAACTAAAACCAGTATCCAGTGCATGGTGCTGCAGTGATTAGTGCTTCTGCCTCAAAGCAAATAGGATCCTGGTTTGACCTTTTACCGGGGACCTTTGTGTGGAGTTTGCATATCCTCCCTATATTTACATGGGTTTTCTCTAGGTTCTCCATTTTCCTGTGTGTGTGTCACAGAGTGAATAGTTTGTTTCTAAATGTGGTCAATTGGTCCAGGGTGAACCCCGCCTCTCACTCCATGACAGCTGGGATAGGTTCCAGCCCCACATCTGTTTTAAGTACATTAAAAAAAGGACCAAGAAGAGCTGTTTCATCTCCCTGCACTACCTTTTTTTTTTTTTTTTGGTAAGTGTCATCATTGCATTTCTAATGAGCAGCTATATAGTGTTAAATGAAAAGTTATTGAATAAATATCAATTTCTTTAACAAATAGCTATGCCGAATAGCTGAATACTTGGGGTTGATTCCATACTTTGTCAGCTTATCTTTTAGGACTTCAAAACTCAGGAAATCAAGTCTTTTAAAATATTTAATCAGTGAAAATACATACACTACCGTTCAAAAGTTTGGGGTACTCAGAAATGTTTTTTTATAAAAAGAAAAGCACTGTTTGGGTTTTTTTTGTTTTCTCAATGAAGATAACCTCAAACTTGTCAGAAATACACTCTATACATTGTCAATGTGGTAAATTACTATTCTAGATGAAAATGTCTGTCTGGTTTTTAATGCAATATCTGCATAGGTGTATAGAGGCCCATTTCCAGCAACCATCACTCCAGTGTTCTAATGGTACATTGTGTTTGCTAATTGTGTTAGAAGGCTAATGGATGATTAGAAAACCCTTGTGCAATTATGTTAGCACAACTGAAAACAGTTTAGCTGGTTAGAGAAGCTATAAAACTGACCTTCCTTTGAGCTAGTTGAGTATCTGGAACATCACATTTGTGGGTTTAATTATACTCTCAAAATGGCCAGAAAAAGCAAACTTTCTTGTGAAACTTGACAGTCTACTCTTGTTTTTAGAAATTAAAGCTATTCCATGTGAGAAATTGCCAAGAAAGTGAAGATTTCCTACAACGGTGTGTACTATCTTTAGAGAACAGCAAAAACAGGCTCTAATCAGAGTAGAAAGAGAAGTGGGAGGCGCTGCTGCACAACTGAGCAAGAAGACAAGTACATTAGAGTCTCGCGTTTGAGATGCCTCACAGGTCCTCAACTGGCAGCTTCATTAAATAGTACGCACAAAACGCCAGTGTCAACATCTGCAGTGAAGAGACTCCCGGATGCTAGCCTTCAGAGCAGAGTGGCAAAGAAAAAGCCATATCTGAGACTGACCAATGAAAGGAAAATATTTAATTATGGGCAAAAGCACAAAGACATTGGACAGAGGAAGATTGGGGAAAAAAGTGTTGTGGACAGACGAATCAAAGTTTGAGGTGTTGGGATCACACAGAAGAACATTAGTGAGACACAAAACAACTGAAAAGATGATGGAAAAGTGCCTGACAAAATCTGTCAAGCATGGTGGTGGTAATGTGATGGTCTGGGGTTGCTTTGGTGGTGGTAAAGTGGGAGATTTGAACAAGATTAAAGGGATTTGGAACAATGGAGGCTATCACTCCATTTTAAAAGGCCATAACATACCCTGTGGACAGCGCTTGATTGGAGCCATTTTCATCCCATAACAGGACAATGACCCAAAGCACACCTCCAAATTATGCAAGAATTATTTAGGGACAAACCAGGCAGTTGGTATTCTATCTGTAATGGAGTGGCCAGCACAGTCACCAGATCTCAACCCCAGCTTGAGCGTATGGTACGCAAGAAGTGCCCATCAAGCCTATCAAACTTGTGGGAGGGGCTTCTGGAAGCATGGGATGATATTTCTCTACATTACCTCAACAAATTAGTAGCCAGAATGCCAAAGGTCTGCAATGCTGTAATTGCTGCAAATGGAGCATTCTTTGATGAAAGCAAAGTTTGAAGGAGAAAATTATGTCAGATAATCATTATTTCTAACCTTGTCAATGTCATGACTATATTTTCTATTCATTTTGCAACTCATTTGATAACTAAAAAAAACCACAAAATTCCCTGGGTGACCCCAAACTTTTTAACGGTAGTGTGTCAGTTTTTGCAGAGTTTATGACAACACATCTTAATGTATTTTGCAACTTAGAAAGGGAGAAAACAATTGAAGGTCCTCTATTAATGTCTTCCAACCGCTAATATAGTTTCACATAACCAAGATTGAAGCGTTTAGTTCCAGCAATTGGACTTCAAATTTCCAAATCTAGTTGTTTTTCCATCTTTTAGTTTTGTTCTCACGATAGAGATTATTGACATTCCTTGCATAAGAAATGATACATACACAATTGCAGTAATCAGCTGTCGCTGAGCAAAAACATTCCAATTGGAATGGATTTTCAGCATCAGTAAATGAGTAAAACAAGTACGAAGATGCAGCTTGCAATGCGAGCACAATTCTCAGCTTAATCGATAACAACCATTCCTGATGACACAGCTATATTTAGCATGTTTCATGTGACATGGCCAATTTGAAACAGCTACGTTCCAAAATGAAGGAAACTGATAATCAGTGTTGTTGGCAAATACTGATGTGTTAAGCATTTTAATCTTGGGCCTCAATATTTTGATTCACAAACAGACAAATGACATCTACAGGCACACAACTGAAAAATAACATGCAAGTTGATCATTACCTAACTTTTGTGCTGTATACTCATGTACATATTTGTCAGTAAGTTGGACACTGCAGCTAAATAATAAGATATTATTCATCAAATATGGTGGCAGATACAAATAAATTAAAAAAAAATGGGCTATTACACATAATCAACAAATGTTACTTTGTAATGACTTATGATAGACACTGCTAATCCTCACCAGTCTGGACTGGCATTTCAATATTCAGTCACACTTCATGTGACTGAAAACACAGTGGGGTCAGATCAGCAATTTTAGATATATACATATATATGAATATGACATTATTTAGCCGAGTATTATGAGACACACCAGGTACTGTACTTGTGTTCTTAATTATATTTTTAACACACATAATTAGACTCACCTCATTCTGAAGAAAAGAGCAAGGGAAGATGATTCAGGGCATCGCATAAGCTTTAATTGGCTCCAGCCACCCACAAGGGTCCTTTTTTTTACTCAGTGACCTCATACATACATACACACATCATACATTTACACACACATCACAACATTTTAATGTAGCTACTTAGATGTATTGATGCATTTGATATAGCTAATTGGGACTACATTGTGCTTTATGCCATCAGGACACAAATAGGCTCCAGACAGAAGACTGCTTTGGTATTTGTCAAAACATACTATGCTTTTTTTAGTGGAAATTGATATTTATGTCGTGATAAAGGGGAGCTCCTGAAACCGCAACAGAATGAAGTTATACATAGAGGAGAGACACACTAAAACACATGGAAGTACACATTAATGACCCAGACATGCTCAACACAAATTTTGTTGATTAACACCACATGAAAGGCTCAGGGTGAATGGATATTTAATCAACTCCTCCACAACCAAATCTACTCACGCGCTGGTCCCCAGTAAAGGAGGAAAATGAGTAGGGGAGACATCCGCAGCTTTAGTGAGCCAAAAAACAAACAAAAAATATGCCAATCTTGTGTTTTCTACTCCAGTAGGGTTTTATACAAACTTACTGGTGCAACCTCGACACATCATCAGTGATGTAACCTGGGGTCATCGGGTGTTTCTGGTCTTTCAACATCAGACACTCTCAACCATGTGACACAGCTGGGGGTGATCAGTCCCAATCTTGTGTCCAGGCAGCTTGTGTGGCCCACGGATCCCCCTCTTGATCCAGTTATTTTGACACCTTCTCAGTGACGTGGTGATCTTTTTGATGGCTTTCTTGTTGTGTAGTCCCCTTAATGTCAACACCCTGAGAGCCCTGCAGAGTGACTGGCCTACGAATCCTTGGCATCAGAGTCTTCCACCCGTTGTGCCGGCATTCACCTGCTTCTCATACTTGGGCACCTCTTTGGTCTTCTAGGGGCATAGTCAACAATCAACTTGATTCTGATCTGAGGACCATGTCCAGGATGAGTGTGGTCGCTGCGATGGTATCTGGGAGTTTACACTGCTCCCCCGGTTCACCTTCAGATATCACCCTCTGCGTGGCTTGGGCGAAGCTGTGGCTTCTCTCCAGTTTTAACAAAGGCAATGGCATGCCTGGCTGGCTGTTACTTTTTGCTGAGTGAGATCCCAGAGCTGATGATATTTGCCATCACATTCAGCCCCTGGTTGTGACGCCACCAATAGCGCCCCTTACCCAGGGGTTTCGGGCAGGATCTCAGCATGTCCTCCAGTGATCCTATTCTCTTGCACAAGGGGCAAGTAGGTGTCTCTGCCAGACCCCAACAGAAGAACAGACCTACTTGCTTCAAAAAATAGACTATCTTCTCTATTGAAATATATATCCAACCAAAGAATATAGCATTAGTTCGGCTATCTAATAGGTTAATAGGTAATCCTATACCTATTAGATATAAGGCTTATAGCCTTAAGTAGGCTTAAAGTACATTAATCTCAAACCCCTATTCATTTCTGATGTATATTTGTGGGGGTTTATTGCTTTACTGAGAGGCCTAGATGGTCAAAATGGTTTGCACAATTCTGAAAGAAATGGGGATTTCTCACCTTTAGAAGCTTATAAACTTAAATTAGAAAATTGGTAAAAAAAATGATTATCAGTAAGCCTGAAGTTAAAATTACCTGAGAATTAAGGAATTTCCCCTATGGGGATCAATAAAGTATTATCCTGAATTCATGACAGTTGTCTCTTCTTGTTATTCTCAGACCCATTTAAACAGCTCTGAGAGACTTTCTATATTGGTACGGATGTGTTATTATGTACTTATCTCAACAGGGGAATTATGGTTACCAAACATAAATGCTCACCTATTTTTTTCAATCACACATGTACTCCACAGCAACTTAGGAAGCAGATTATATCTAACTTAGAGAGCCAAAGACAATCATGACAACCATCTACCCTGACTCTGCAGAGTATGTGGCGAATTACATTTTGAGGTAGGTAAAATTTAACTCTCTAGTTATGTTTATTGTTATCAAAAGATTTTATCTTGATACTATCTACACTGATTGACCCTATTTCATGCATGTGTAATATGGGACATAAGGTGTTTAAAGAGGATCACCAATGGTGAAATGATTTGGTCAATTGGCATCACAAAGGTTGAGGTAAGAAGTGAAAGTTTCACTGACTGATTAAAAAAAAAAAAAAATTGAGGTATTTAACAGGTCATTAAGTTTAGGAATGGCCTCTGAGTCATCCTAGAGTTGTATTATTTTTTCCACGGTTTTCTTTTTGGAAGAGAGAAAAACAAAAGTATTGGAAGTATAGGATTTTATATTTGTATTCAATATCATATATTGCAACAGGACTAAGAATGCATTTGATTTTCTGATGCTGAAACTGAAGGTTATTCTTTCAGATACAACTAGCTCATGTTTTCTCTTTCTTCAGTGAAGAGGAATTGGTGTATGTGTTCTATGTGGAAAAACCGAAGGAAATCCCTATTTGGAAGTATGTCTGTGTTTATTAGCAGGATAAGTTAATCAAGCAGGCCTTAGAGGACAGTGCGATGCTTATTGGGATTTTTTCAGGTGGATGCCAAGGCCCCCCACCACACCAGTATATCCCGGGCATCTTTTGAAAGTTACATACTGTATTCTGCCAGGGAGTCTCACATCAAGGTGTCCATTGAAGGCCAGTAACCAGATCACCAACATATGTTGGTTATAAATCAGGACATACCGATCCTGAATCCCTCGTAAAACACTCTGCATTTTAACATCTCTGATCCTAGTGCTTGAACTACAAACCTGACAGTTTATTGCTTTCCCACAGAAGTAAATAGGAGATTTTAGGTGGCAACAAGCCATTATTCAGTCATCACTAGGTTCAGCTTGCACTGTGACAACACTAATAGGAGCATTTGTATACACTTAACTTACACAGATTTTTTTGTCAAAGAAAGGGCCCCAAATATAGACAGGTAAAATGGTAACAGATAAGTGTTGTTCATATTCCATCAGCTTTCTTGAGTCATATTTGGATCTCTTTTATTAGTTCCTGTACCTACACATTCTTTGCATTTCATCGTAATGCATTGAAGTTTGTTATGATCCTACCTGACCCTGACTTTAATGAAACATGACAAGACAGATATTAAATGAATGGACTGATATTTTGACCCTGCCTCCTCTGTTTCTATTCCTTCGTATGATTTGCACATCAAGTAAGCCTCGGCTCAGCCTGTATGAACCATTGTATGTAAGGCGCTTCTGGGGGCCAGAGTTGAAGAAATTCTCTACTTCGCACCAAGGGAAGGGTGGATACTGGTGGAGCCCCCAGAAGTAGCAGAAGGCCCGGCCTATATGGAAGGACGCAACAACAATGAGTTGTTTTTCCAGGGAACACTGGCTTTTCTGATGTGGTGTCAAGCAAAAGTGCAGGATTCTGTCCCATCCGCCCCACATTAACATAAGTATATTGATAGCATGGAAATGTTGAAGAGTTTGCCAGCACAACTTCCTGCATGTAACATAGTACTGCCATGTATCTTACCACAAGCTTCATCTTAAAATTAGGCTATTTGACAGCCTTTGTGGGAAAGGTGAGTTACTCCTCCATCAGCACCAGCTTGTCAGGGGCAAGAGGTGAAGTTGCAGTCAGGCCCTCTCATGTTGTTGCTCTACTAGTATAGCACAGAGGCCACATCTAGTGGCCAATAAGAGACAGAAAATACATTTTTATTCATGGTCAATATAGCAAATTCCAAGAATGAATGACCGACTGCTCTGCAACCTTCAATTATATGCATCGTTCTACAATTTGCCACATTTCGGAGGATATCTCTTCACTTATGTTTAATTTTCACTTTTGGTGACTGAAGAATTTAACCAGACTATGGTCTACAGTGCAAACTAAAGAGAACGATGAGGTCCTACAAGGCTATAATGAAGAATTGTGCTTTGAACAAATTCAATCAATATTTTTATGTCTATCTAAAGGAAACACTACAAAATTTTGCAAGTAAAACAGAATCATTTGGTCACTTCAGCTGGATTACAAGAAGCTAACTGGATCATCATTTCAGCTCAGTTACAAGAGGCTAGCTGGATCAAAGGACCAATTGCTACTGTCAATGACCATTGACTTACTGTCAATGTCCAAAATGAAGGCACCATAATGATGTATATCTTTAACATACTCTTTGGTTTTGATTTAGTTTATTGTCACGTATAAACAACATCACAGCAGTTTTGTGCTGCCAGGCTACGATGACTCCGACCAACATGTAGGAGATACTATGAAGCAATAGAAAAACATCCAAACACAGTAGTTTTTTTCAGAAATTGAACTGAACCCGTCAAAGATGCAATAATTTGCCACCCTAAGTCACCCATCAAACCAAACTCATCACAATTAATCTCTCAGACAGTCATCAAGCTTTTTCAGAGTGCCTTGATTGTTCATCCAGATCCAGTTTACTGCTTGCAGATCTGTCACTGAAAATTGTGTCTTCATTTCATGCTAATAGGCAATTTGATGATACCATTGATCTCCATCCTTATGCTCCCTCACCTTTCAGCTGCTTTTCCAGACTCTCAAATCTCTCTCTCAGATAGAGGCTACCAAGAACCTCGCTAAGCAAACTTCCTGTGTTGCTAGTGCTATGTGCACATCTTCTCACAAGGGGGTTTATCCTACTCTGTGTGAAAAAAGACCTGCCTCCACATCTATTCCTTGGCTTTTAAGGGCTAGATTAAATTAATGTAAAAAACAAAAACATAAATGTATGCCATTGACTACATTTTTTCTGCTCTTGAATGGTTGAATATCAATTACTTCACATGAGAGATGGAAATGATTGGAGGACCATATGTAACACTCCACTGGACAGTTCACGACTTTGCTTTGACTAATGCACCCGCTGTCTACCAGGCGCTGGTAAATTTAGCTGCTGAGGGACTTCCTGCATTATTTTGATTTTCAGTACCCCCCCATTTGCCTCTAATTTTTGGTGGTCATCTCCCGCTGAACCAAGTAACAATTTAAGAATAAAATAACATTTGTCTGTCAGACTTGCTCAAAAACATCGAACAACAAGGCACTATAGCTTTTTGTGGTTTGGCGAGACCGAAGTAAACAAAATATCTGGACTCATTCGAACCTTGTTGGCCCGTTTTTCTTTCATTTAACTTCCTCCTTGATACAGTCCTTGTTTTTCCACATTGAAAAAACATTCTTCAAAAGGCATTTGGGGAATGAGAAAAACTGCCAGAAAACCTATTTTTCATTCTCTTGTTTTGTTGCTTTAGTCACATGGGAGGTTAAGTCAGCAGTGACACACTACTTGTGTGCTGTATGTCACTGTGGATTGTTGGACTGGTCTGGACCATCCTTCCCTGCTATTCCTTGTAGCTATTACTTTCAACCTGCAATTACCTTGGCACTTTTACCAGAAATGTAACGTTTTGAATACGAAGCTTTTAATTTCATTGTAATCCCATTGCTCAGTGCAACAAAGTCCAAACAAACCTATTTACTGTATTCATCCCGGCGAGCCCGATTTACAATAGGTCATAGTATCATTCTGAAGACATTTTGACTTGTTCTCATCTGAATGAAACAAATATATTCCAGATTCACCCTTTTCCAACTTAATGCACATCAGGTAATATATATTTCCTTCCCTCCAACCCCACTTTACAGCCAGATCTCCCTTGCTGGCTGATTACCCCCTGGACATTGACCTACATGGACTAGCAGAGTATTGGTCTCCATGCCCTGTGGCATATTGTTGTCATGCCAACAAAATGGTTTGACTGTCTGGATGTTCCCTTGTGCTCATCAGACTTTACCACTCTGTTGAGGGTGGATAAATTATAGGAAAAATGAAGGAAGGTGTGAGCCATCTGAAAATGAAGAGGTCATTTACTGTAGTAGCAGGACAGAGACAGAAAATAGAGACAGCAAGAGAAAAGAAATAGAAAAAAGAAGGGGGGGCAAAAGCAGGAAGACAAGGATTAAATGAAAGTTAGATCTTAGAAAAAACATAAAAGAACTGATGTTAAATAGGACCACTCCCGAACAAAATAAATCAGAGACTTAAAATAGAAAGAGATTAGTTTGAAAGAGTGTGAAAAAAGGGAACAAGTGGATAGAGAAAAAGACAGTGCTAATGGGCTCATGGCAAATCAATCCTGGGTGTTGGCCACTTTAGAGTAGACCAGACTGACAGCTGACAGCTGACAGATGGAGACCCTCCCTGTTTTAACTACCCCAATTCCAATGCTTACATGGAGCATATCAACACCACTAACAGGGAGAACATCCATACCCCTTGCCCACTCTCCCTTGAGAACACATGATATCATGCGAATATGGTGCACATAGAGATATGCGTTATCGCCAGTCTGAACTTGCCAGATTAGTTGATCCATTTATCATGTGAGAAATGACAATATCAGGGGCTCATACTTGTAACTCCTCATGAATTAGTGAGTGAGTGGAGCTTCATTTGTACATTGACCCTACATAAAGACTGATCAGCCTGAACAAGCTCCAATGATTCCTGGAGACAGATGGTGTAGCTGGTGAACCAGTTAGACACACTGGACTTATGCACAGTTGTCCTCAATTTGTAAAAAGAGTTAAATCTATATACTGTTTAAAAGACTACATAAATCAGGGAAGGGCTGTTGTGGCAAAAAGAGAAAGGATATAAAACTACAAAATAAGACATACATCTTCAATGTCATTATTCAAAGTCAAGCGCATACTTAATTGGGCATGAGGATGAAGATTGGCAAAATTTACTTTATCCAGACAGTCTCCTGATATAATGGCAAAGCACACAATTCCTGCTTTCATAGAGCATCATGAGGAATGTTTATGGTGGTTGTTTTATGGGATAGTACTGAAATCAAGACAATAGTTCAAGACTTGGTCAAGCAAGAAAGCAAAGGCATTAATTTCTCTCCACTTGCATGTGCCTAAGGAAAAGTCTATTCCAGTGACAAGCTTTTGAACAGATAGTGTATAGATAGTTACTATCAGCTCCTCAAGGAAAGCAAGAAGGTGAAAATTGACAATACTACAGAGGTCCCTGTTGTGAGATTAAACAGGCAGTTGCTTCCTGTCCACGACAGGATGAGTCCACCAAGCCATGATTGCAGCCACAGAAGCCTTAACAGCGACAAGACACCTGTTGCTACAATCAGCTTGTTAACTGTTATGATAATATTGTAGTGTGTGGTGGGAAGACTTGCCGGGGGAACCCCAGAATCCTTTGTGGCTACCAGGACCTTTGGGTTTATCACTAAGAGCGGTTCATCCTTGATTCTGCTTGTCATTTTGCAAAACCCCAGCTACATTCATCTGTGCACACATACAAAATTGCAATTTTCTGCAAACACGAAACCTGTAATACAGAGCTCTGCAGAATGCCAGTGCTTATAATATGGAATGGCTGCATCTATTTTCACGCAGTTGACACATCAACAGCCAATTAGCCTGTGAGACACAATTATTCAAGACTTGGTTTGAGCTTAGATCATCGACTTCCAGAAGTATAAAAAAGGGTGAAAGCACAAGCCACAGATGGTGGAAAAAATTGCCAGAATTTTGAAGTAATCTGCTCTGCTACGGGATGGAAAGGTACAATTTGGGCAAGGATGATATCCGAATAACAAATTCTCTTTCCACAGTGTTTCCACTAGTATTTCAAATGATTATGTCTGTATAATACAGTTTTAAAAGTGCTGATGTTGTCAAATCCATTTGGAAGTTGGGGAAAACCTCAGATAAGATGAGTTTCTTATCCAGTCAGTTTGAAATATAGCAAAATAACCTGCTGAATTTAGAAATTCAATGGTGGTAGTGTATTCGGTGATAACTGTAGCTGATCAGATTGATATATAAAGCTGGATACACTCAAAAGAGCCCTGATGACAGAATATGAATTTGATGAGAGCATTTTCTTCTTCCGTCTTACAGTAGGTGACACATTCATTTTTCACTAAAGTAAGAGAGGTTAACTGGATCAGGTAAAACCTAAAAATCTCAGCCAGACAGAAAAATCAAAATTGCAAATTAATGCTTCTGACTGTTAAGGTCAGTTCAAAGTTCCCATTTCATCCAAGTGCATCAAATTGACGTCAGTGGGCAGGCTTGTGCTTCCAAGTAGGTTTGATAAACAAAACAGCAAAATGGCAGACGTCCACTATTCCCTGCGCAGTAACACAGGGAATGTGTGAATATTTAGCATGTTAGAGAAAAACAGAAAAAAATGTTATTGAGTTACAGTTGTAAATAAACAACCACCAAAAATTTGGATTTAAGAGAAATATTCACAGTCAACATCAGAGCTGGCATTTGATTTATTGTAGAAATATCAGAATCAAATAGATGTTGCTTTTTAGTGTGTGGAAATCAGAGAGCATCATATCATTGTGCAATTTTAAGGAAAATACCAAGTCAGGCTGCCACTATTTGCTCACACATCACATGAATCATGAGACATTGTACAACTCATGGCATGGTGTATCTCGTTTCAAACTATTATTACACGCATTTTCTTGAATGTTTTTTGGTTTAATTACATAATTTTCACAATCTCATATTAATAGATCCCCTCACACATACTTTACCTTGAACTACTGATGAAATCATTTGAATGCAGTCACTTCAAGTTTAGTCGAATATCTTACTAAATTCTACTGGGTAACGCTTCTGTTCTGACTTATGTAACTGTGTCCCGGGTGTTATAATGGGTTGGCATCTTATTTACACAATGAGGTAAATGTTTAAAGTTTTAATTCCCAGAAAGGCTTTGCTCTTTTGCAGAATTACTGGGATTGATATCTTGACATATATAAAACAAATTTTAATTTGTCATTTCACAAAAAAAAAGCCAAATGTAAATCATGAAGATGTTTTAATTGTTACTAGGCTGATACAGCCCCTCAGGGGGATGTGCAGTGGATGACATATTAGACATGAATGATTCAGCCTGGATCTTGAGAAAAATTGGAAAGTAATTGAGGTTTGAGTAGCAAATAAATTATGCGTTATTGCTTGCTAAACACTCTTTTTGTTGTTCCCTTCTCTGTTGATCTATTGAGTGCTCAGCAAAAGATGATGCTGGGCAGCAGAAGGCAGATTGCTGAACAGGTGACAACATAGCTGCGTTCCTCCCTGAGACAGCCAGCCAGGCTCAGTTTACTTTAGAAAGTCACACAACAGACGGTGTACAAGGTATTTATTTAACTGAGAGGTCAAAAGTATCTAACTGATAAACAAAGGACTAAGAGAGTCTCAGCAAACTCAGCAAAAACAATGTCTAACATGTCTTTTTTCTGTTGAAAAGGCGGTGGTTTCGTTGGCAAAAACTGAGGAAGATGGTGCCACAAGTACCCAAGTGGCCAAGACCTATTTTATCCTGTGTACAACTAAAAATCATTGTACTGTTGTCTTTCTCAGTTATCATTTTATGTCCACTGTGTCTCTCACAGTGTCTGTAGTTTAGGAATGAGCTATGGAATGTTACAAGCAAAGGCAAGATGATTTGATGATTTCCCACATAGATGTGGCAGTGGGTGAGCGATGCAGTTATTGTCTGTAAAATAAATGCTTATATTATTCTGAATTTCTGGCATAAGATTGTGAATAGAATAACATAATAAAATTGTGTAGTAACCTTACGAGTCAAAGTCTATCATGTTTTCCAACCCTCTTCCAACCCCCCCTTCACAGCCCATCTGGCAGTGACTAATGGCCATGGACTTATTGAGCTCTATGTGCCTTTTGACACCATGGGGAGTGTCAGTTAGCTGTGGTTACACTCATTCTTTTTTTTTTTTTCTGTCTTTCCACCCACTCCTGAACCACAACCCCCCTCTACCCCTAGTAGTTTGTGTTACCATGTCTTTTTTGCCTGACTGCTGCAGCATCAGTCACAAGCAGAACGGGAAGTGCCTGTGTGGCACTCTGCCAATGCTGAAAGCTGGCAGAGAGAATGACACAGAGAACAAGAAACAGCAGAAAAGAAAAGGCAAAGTGAAACAGAAGGGAGGAGGATGAGGAACAGAGAGAGCTCGATACAAAACAGTATCAGTTAAAAATGTCAATATCTCCCTATTGACTGCACACAATATTGCCGGATTGGGAGTGGAAATCAGAAATAACAGGATAGATAAACAACATGAAAGAATGATTAACAGGTAGTTTTAGGGTAATTACTGTTCCAAACTCAGCTAGAGAAGTTTTGGGGCGATATGTCTGGGGAAACTTTCAGTTGGCAGGAAGCCATGTTTAATGTAACCTACTCAGAAAGAGATCACAGAATTTTTACATTAATTGATCTGTATTTTTTTACAAGAGGATATAAAGAATCAGCTGATGGATTTTGTGTCTCTCAGATAAAATTCATGAATTCATTTCAAATTCTCCTTGAGAATACTGGCAGTATTACAAACTTATTTATGTTGCTTTAAAACAAATGGCTGTTACAGGCACCATTTACACAAGCCTTGCTTTGATCGCATGTTCTTTTTTAATGATTGCCACAAGGGAAAAAAGGAGAAAAAACTGAAACACTCTACAAGTCATGCGAAGTTGAGTTCAAGAGAGTCTTCAAAAGCAATAGAAGTCAGATACCCAGTGACGTGATGCTGCATCACTCCTATGTTTCTTCTAAATCCTGTATAACATCAAGCAAACAGGGAATTCAATCTTACATGGATTTACTGTAGGTTTATTGGGCATCAGTATCATTCCTGTGCAAGACCAAAGAAGCAGTTTCAAGCGATTTGCAGCTCAGTGCATCTTTGAACAATGTATTTTTCTTGGATTCACAAGAATCTCTTCACTGTAACAGGACAGCAGAGGGATTTTAGGCATGGTGGAACAAAACTAAAGTGCAGCATTCCAGCAATGAAGATAACCTTTTCAAACCCCGTAATGAAAATATGCATTTCACAACAGGTCAAGTGAGAAGAAAACAATTGGCAGTTTTATCACCATCAACCTTTTTCCCCACAGAACAGAAAATTGTCAAGTGTATCACATTTAGGATTGAGGTTGTGGTAAATCTGAGGAGTGGAGAAGCCAGTCAGAGAGTGAGATTAGAGGATAAGGTGAGATAAAGGATAAATCTCACTGTCCCATATGTGGACCATCACAAGAATGTATGTGTGCTGAACTATTTTGTCCACATATCTCTGTTTCTCTCTCTTCTCTCTCTCTCTTTTTCTCATACTCTCTCCCACTTTTTCCCTCTTCTCTCTCTATCTCTCTCTACAGCATTATTTTCAATCCATCCATCCATCCATCCATCTTCTGCTGCTTATCTGAAGTTGGGTCACGGGGGCAGCAGCCAGAGCAGGGAGGTCCAGACTTTCCTCTCCCCAGCCACATGGTGGCTCTTCCAGGGGGACCATCCGTACCAGATGCCCGAGCACCCTCATCTGACTCCTTTTTAGGCGGAGGAGAAGGAACTCTACTCTGAGTTCCTCCCGGATGGCCGAATTTCTCAACTTATCTCTAAGGGAGAAAACCCATTTTGGACACTTGTATCCACAATCGTGGTCTTTTGGTCACTACACACAGCTTGTGAGCATAGGTGAGGGTAGGAAAGTAGATTGACTGGTAAATTGAGAGCTTCACCTTCTGGCTCAGCTCCCTCTTCACCACGACAGACCAGTACAGAATCCACATCACTGTAGACGCTGCACCGATCCATCTGTTGATCTCCCACTCCATCCTTCCCTCACTCTTGAACAAGATCCTGAGATTCCTAAACTCCTCTAGTTGGGGCAGGACCTCTCCTCCGACCCGGAGTGGACACTCCACCTGTTTCCGGTTGGGCACCATGATCTCGGATTTGGAGGTGCTCATCCTCATCCTGGCCACTTCACATTCGGCTGTGAACCGCTCCAGTGAGAGCTGGAGATCATGGCCTGATGAAGCCAACAGAACCACAACATCTGTAAAAAGCCGAGACTTGATTCTGTGGCCCCCGAACCAGATCCCCTCGACACCCTGGTTGCGCCTACAAATTCTGTCCATAAAAGTTATGAATAGAATCGGTGACAAAGTGTAGCCCTGGCAGAGTCCAACTCTCACTGGAAACGGGTCCGACTTACAACCGGCAATGCGGCCCAAGCTCCGGCACAGGTCATTAAAGGACCGAACAGCCCATATAATGTGGTTCTGTAAGCCCATATTCCCGGAGAACCCCGCACAGGATTGATCATTAAACCACACATGGACTGGTTGGGCAAACTCCCATGCCCCCTCAAGAACCCTGCTGAGGGTAGATAGCTGGTCCAATGTTGCACGACCAGGACTAAAATCCAAGCTGCACTTCCTGAATGCGAGGTTCAACGACCCGGCAGACCCTCAGGAATAGGCAGACCCTATCCAGAGTTCCCTGGCTTTGCTTCCTCATTGGAAGGCGTTTCGATGGGATTTAGGAGGTCTGAGAAGTATTCCTGCCACTGATCTACAACATCTCGCGTTAAGGTCAGCAGCGCCCTTCTCCCACTGTAAACAGTGTTGACGGAGCACTGCTTTCCCCTCCTGAGCCGTCAAATGATGGACCAGAATCTCCTTGAAGCCCACCGGAGGTCGTCCTCCATGGTCTCCCAAACCACCTCACATGCCCGAGTTATGGCCTCGTGAACCACCAAACCCGCATGCTGCTTGGCTTGCTGGTACCCGTCAGCTGCCTACGGAACTCCACAGGCCAGACAGTCCAGATAGGACTCCCTCTTCAGTTTGACTGCATCCCACACCGCTGGGGTCCATCAACGGGTTCAAGGGTTGCCGCCCCGACAGGTCCCGACCGCCTTATGGCTGCAGCTCCAGTCTGCTGCCTTGACAATGGAAGCATAGAACATGGCCCACTCGGAGTCAATGTCCCCTGCTTCCCTCGGGACATGGTTGTGGCCTAAGGTGCATTGGTGCCAAGTGGACATATGGACACCTTTATGCCTTAACATGGTGTTTGTTATGGACAATCTGCAATGAGCACAGGGGACCAATGAGAAAACACCACTCGGGTTCAGATCGGGAGTTGCGTACAGGGTACCAGTGGAAATTAGGCTACTGTGTGTTGAAGAAGGAGAGGAGGAAGGCGTGTTCATAAGCAGAGAGAGGGGAGGAAAGGCAAGAATCTGGGATTGAGAGTAGGGACTTTGAATATTGGGTTGATGACAGGAAAAAATAGAGAGTTGGTTGACAGGATGCAGAGTAGGAAGGTGGAGATACTGTGTGTCCAGGAGACCAGGAGGAAAGGTAGTAAGGCTTGAAGCTTAGGAGCAGATTTGAAGTTGTACTATTATGGTACTGACAGGAAGAGAAATGGAGTAGGAGTTATCTTGAGGGAGGCATTTATTGGGAATGTCCTCGAGGTGAAAAGAATGCCAGATAGACTTATGGGTCTGAAACTGGAAATTAAAAGGTATGATGCTGAATGTTGTTAGTGGCTGTGCCCCACAGGTGGGATGTGAGTTAGAGGAGAAGGAGAAGTTTTGGAATGAGTAAGAAGTGATGCAGAATATCCCCAGTGATGAGAGAGTGGTAATTGGTGCAGACTTCAATGGACATGTTGGTGCAGTGGTGCTGACTTCAATGGAGATGTTGGTGCAGGCAATAGAGGTGATTAAGAAGTGATAGGCAGGTTTGGTACCCAGGATAGGAATGCAGAGGGACAAAGTGATAGACTTTGCAAAAAGGATGGAAATGGCTGTATTGAATACTTTTTTCCAGAAAAGACAGGAACATAGGGTCACCTATAAAAGTGGAGGTAGGAGCACGCAGGTAGACTACATCTTGTAGACACAAGGTAATCTGAAAGAGATCAGTGACTGTAAAGTAGTGGTAGGTGAGAGTGTAGCCAGACAGCATCGGATGGTGGTTTGTAGGATGACACTGGTTACAAGGAAGATCAAGAGGCAAAGCAGAGAACAAAGTGGTGGAAGCTGAGAAGGGAGCGGTGTTGTATGGTTTTCAGGGAGGAGATGAGAGAGGCTCTGGGTGGTCAGGGAGAGCTTCCAGGCGACTGGACAACTACAGCTAATGTGATCAGGGAGACAGGTAAGAGAGTACTTTGTGTGTCATCTGGAAGGAAAGTAGATAAAGAGATTTGGTGGTGGAATGAGAAAGTGCAGGAGTATAAACAGAGCAAGCGGTTAGCAAAGAAGAAGTGGGACACTGAGGGGACTGGAGAGAACAGACAGGAGTACAGGCAGATGCAGCGCAAGGTAGGGGTAGCAAAGGCCAAACAAAGGGTGTACAGCAGGTCCAGGGGATTAAGAATAGAGAGGGAAATTTATTGAAAGATGCTGGAAGAATGATGGGAAGATGGGAAGAGTCCTTTGAAGAGCTGATGAATGAGGAAAATGAAAGAGAGGGAAGGGTAGAGGAGGTGACTATTAAACCACAAAGTAGCAGAGATTAGTAAAAGTGAAGTGAGGAAAGCATTGAAAAGGAGGAAGACTGGAAAGGCAGTTGGTCCTGATGATATACCTGTAGAGGTATGGAAGTGTCTCGGAGAGGCAGTGGTAGAGTTTCTGGCTAGATTATTCAACAGGATCTTAGAGAGTGAGAAGATGCCTGAGGAATGGAGAAGTGTGATGGTGCCCATTTTCAAGAATAAGGGGGATGTGCAGAATTGCGGTAATTACAGAGGGATGTTGTAAACCTAGAGAAAGCATACGACAAGGAGACAAGATTGGAATTCTGGTATTGCATGAGGAAGTCTGGAGTGGCAGAGAAGTATGTTAGACTGGTGCAGGACATATATGCTGGCTGTGAAACAGTGGTGAAGTGTGCTGTAGGTGTGACAGAAAAGTTCAAGGTGGAGGTGGGACTTCATCCAGGATCAGCTCTGAGCCCGATCTTGTTAGCAGTTGTGATTGACAGGCTGATAGATGAGGTTAGATAGGAATCTCCATGGACCATGATGTTTCCGGATGACATTGTGATCTGTAGTGAGAGCAGGGAACAGGTTGAAGAGAAACTTTGGAGATGGAGCCATGCTCTGGAAAG
>CAAKHD010013492.1:121880-207297 GCA_901007705.1 Fistularia tabacaria
CTGTTTGCAGTGGTGATGGTCAGGCTGACAGATGAGGTTAGACAGGAATCTCCATGGACCATGATGTTTCCGGATGACATTGTGATCTGTAGTGAGAGCAGGGAACAGGTTGAAGAGAAACTTTGGAGATGGAGCTATGCTCTGGAAAGGAGAGGAATGAAGGTTAGTCACAGCAAGACAGAATATGTGTGTGAATGAGAGGAACCAGGGTGGAACGGTGAGGCTATAGGGAGTGGCGATCAAGAAGGTCGAGGATTTCAAGTACTTATGGTCAACAGTCCAGAGCAACGGAGAGTGTGGAAAAGAGGTAAAGCAATGGGTTCAAGCAGGTTGGAATGGATGGAGAATAGTGTCGGGGTACTATGCGATACATGAATATCAGCCAGAATGACAAGAAAGGTGTTCAAGACAGTGGTGCGACCAGCAATGCTGTATGGTTTGGAGACAGTGACAATGCCGAAAAGACAGGAGACAGAGCTAGAGCTAGAGGTCGCAGAGATGAAGATGCTGTGGTTCTCTTTGGGAATGACGAGGATGGATAGGATCAGGAATGAGCCCATCAGAGGAACAGCACATGTTAGATGTTTTGGAGAGAAGGTCAGAGAAGCCAGACTGAGATGGTTCGGTCATGTACAGAGGGAGGGGAGTGAATATATTGGGAGACAGATGCTTGAATTGGAGCTGCCAGGCAGGAGGTCTACAGAAAGACTGAAGAGAAGATTTATGGACGTAGTGAGAGAAGACATGAAGGTAGTTGGTGTGAGAGAGGAAGATACAGAGAATAAGGTTAGATGGAGAAGGTTGATTCGCTGTGGAGGCCGCTGAAGGGAAAAGCCAAAAGGAAAAGAAGAAGAACAAGAGGGTGTTTGATAAATTTGAGTGCAGAGAACAGGACTAGACTCAAAAACAACCTTTTTGTTGGGATCTGGCTGGTCGTCAAGCAGCTGCCGTGTGAGAGGGTGAACCCTGACAGGTGCAAGTCATCAAGCCTCGTCTGAGCATAAAAGGGAGCCTATTGCCAGCCCATTAGCGCCAGGTTGTTTTTCCCCTATTCATCTATCCTTGCAAGGTTCTATGTCTTGACCGCAGCTCCAGAAAAAAGCCGGACCCAGCACAGCCCTCCAGTTGTCTGCTTGTAAATAAACCCCTCTAACACCTTACCTCCTCAGTGTTCTTGCATTTGGGTGAAATCCCTGCATTCATCAGGACACTTTTGTTGATTGAATAAGTAATATGATCCACCATCCATAACACATTAAAATGTTGTTCCTAAATTAGAATCAAATGTTAACAAGGCTCAAAAACAATTTCATGAATGTAAATGCAGTTAATTTTTCAAAACTACATTAATTTTTGAAGGGTATTTTTTTTTTATATTTGTGATGAAAGCCTTTGTTAAACTGACTGCAATCATCGAGCTGGATTTTATTTTATTTTTTTATATAAATGTGCTGCATTTTCTGTTTCCTCATGTGCAACTAAAACAGGTACTCAAAAAGTAAGACTTGTGTCTATGTGGGAGCACTTTGCTTGCACTATTTTTTTTCCTATGTTGTGGTTTCAGTACCAGCAGCTGTAAGGGAAGTCAAGGGTATTTGTGGGCTAAGCACTTACATTTTTGGGTGTGCATCACTGCCTGTTCCTCTTCACCTCCCTGCTGGGTCTGGTCTACTTCCTTGTTGCAGGTGCTGCAGTTAGATCACTTCCTGTCAATTCCCTTGCTTGTGTATCCATGGGCTCCAGCAATTTCCTGTCCATGGTGAAGCGGAAACTATAGGAAACAGGATTATCCTCCGAGGCAGGAGGGTTAAGAGACCTGGGAGAGGCTGATGACCTGAAAATAAGGGAGAGGCCCACTATATTGGGGGTTTCTGCCTTGTTAAGCTAGTTTTGTCTTCAGACAACACAAGTACTGAAAAGAAATCATGTTTTCCTCATTTGTGTTACAGAATTATTGCATAATGACTTGTCAGAAGTGTCTATATTTTTGTAATTCCTACCAATGACCAATTGTGACGAGTTAGCTTAGCAAAAAGATGGAAGCGCAAGGTATAAAAATGCACCAATCACTCTCTAATTTCTGTTAAGCATGACAGGATGTCACTGATGCAGGTACAAAATGGTTCGCATTGCAGCATGTATCACATTTTCATACAAAAAACATTTAAAGAACCAAACAGCTTAACTGTTATGACAATTGCCCACCAATTACACATTTCCTGATTTCCCGTTTTTATTTAATGATGTATCCCTGTTGTCCGTGAATCACTGGCAAACCACAGAAAAATTCCTTGTATTTGAAACAATACCTGGCAAGTAAAGACTTTCTGATATTGCCATATAATAATCGTTGCAAAGGCCATATGCATCATTTAATTCTTCTTCTTTTCCTTCTGGCTTTCCCTTTTCAGGGGTCGCCACAGCGAATCAACCTTCTCCATCTAACCCAGTTCTCTGTATCCTTCTCTCTCACACCAACTACCTTCATGTCTTCTCTCACTACGTCCATAAATCTTCTCTTCGGTCTTCCTCTGGACCTCCTGCCTGGCATCTCCCGTTCCAGCATCCGTCAACCAATATTAGTCCCTGTCCCTCCTCTGTACATGGCCAAATTATCTCAGTCTGGCTTCTCTGACCTTCTCTCCAAAGCATCTAACATGAGCTGTCCCCCTGATGGACTCATTTCTGATCCTATCCATCCATGTCACTCCTAAAGAGAACCTCAACATCTTCATTTCTGCTACCTCGAGCTCTGCCTCATGTCTCTTGTTCATTGCCACGGTCTCCAAACCATACACCATCACTGGTCTCCCCTACTGTTTTGTAAACCTTTCCTTTCATTCTAGATGAAATTCTTCTATCACAAAGAACCCCTGAAACTTTTCTCCACCCATTCCAACCTAATTGAACACTTTTCTTAACCTCTTTTCCACACTCTCCGTTGCTCTGGACTGTTGACCATAAGTACTTGAAATCCTCCAACTTCTTGATCTCCACTCCCTGCAGCCTCACCGTTCCACCCGGGTGCCTCTCATTCACACACATGTATTCTGTCTTGCTGCGACAAACCTTCATTCCTCTCCTTTCTAGAACATAGCTCCACCTCTCAAGATTTTCCTCAACCTGTTCCCTGCTCTCACTACATATCACAATATCATCTGCAAACATCATGGTCCATGGAGATTCCTTTCTAACCTCATCTGTCAGCCTGTCCATCACCACTGCAAACAAAAAGGGGCTTAGAGCTGATCCCTGATGAAGACCCACCCCCACCTTGAACTTCTCTGTCTCACCTACAGCACACTTGACCACTGTCTCACAACCAGTATACATGTCCTTGACCAGTCTAACATACTTCTCTGTTACTCCAGACTTCCTCAGACAATACCAGAGTTCTTCTCCCTGCACCCTGTCATATGCTTTTTCTAGGTCTACAAAAGCACAATGCAGCTCCCTCTGACCTTCTCTGTACTTCTCGATTAGCATTCTCAAAGCGAATACTGCATCTGTAGTACTCTTTCTAGGCATGAAGCCATACTGCTGCTCACAAATACTGACTTCAGCTCTCAGTCTAGTTTCCACGACTCTCTCCCATAACTTCATTGTATGGCTCAACAACTTTATCCCTCTATAGTTACTGCAATTCTGCACATCCCCCTTATTCTTAGAAATGGGCACATCACACTTCTTCTCCACTCTTCAGACATCTTTTCTTTCTCTAAGGTTATGTTGAATAATCTAGCCAGAAACTCTACCGCTGCCTCTCCTAGGCATTTCCATACCTCCACAGGTATATCATCAGGACCAACTGCCTTTCCATTCTTCATCCTCTTCAATGCCCTCCTCACTTCACTTTTACTAATCTACTTTGTGTTTTAAAGTCCCCTCCTCTACCCTTCCCTCTCTTTAATTTTCCTCATTCATCAGCTCTTCAAAGGACTTTTCCCATCATTCTTCTAGCATCTTTCAATACATTTGCCTCTCTATCCTTAATCACCCGGACCTGCTGCACATCCTTGCTATTTCTGTTTTTCCAACCTGTATAAATCATTCTCTCCCTCCTTACTGTCCAACCGAGCATACAAGTCATCGTCTGCCCTTTGTTTTGCCTTTGCTACCTCTATACTTACTTCACGCTGCATCTGCCTGTTCTCTTCAGTTCCCTCAGTGTCCCACTTCTTCTTTGCTAATCGTTTTCTCTGGATACATTCTTGCACTTTCTCATTCCACCACCAGGTTTCCTTATCTGTTTTCCTTCCAGACGACACACCGGGTACTCTCCTACCTGTCTCCCTGATCACATTAGCTGTTCATTATAATTTCAGTTGATGCTTAACTGCATGTTTAAGCATGTTCTGTTATCCTTTCCTGTTACTTTTCAGTGTGTTACATACGGCTTTAACAAAATAGTGACAAGTGTATTTGAGTACAGGGACGTAGAGCTCAAGCCATTTGGCCATTCTGGATCTGGGAAATTAGTTTGACTTGAATAGCACGGGGCCTGAAGAGAACATGGATTTCTGAATATGATGCAAATGTGATCTAAACATGTCCTTTATATGACCAGAATATCAGTGTGATCAGAAAATGCCTCATCCATTTCTAAAATGTGAGACCTGAGGTGACAAGTGCAGCCAATTAAGGCGGATCTGTATATATGGTGCCGATAAATAGCATTGATAGTTTTTTCTAGATTTTTTTTTTTTTTTTTTTTTTTCTTTCTTGCATAGAAGTTAGCTTCAAAAATGTATTTAATTTTTTTTTTTTATTCAAATACATTTTTGAAGCTAACTTCTATGGAAGACAATTGTTTCAAAAATCAGTCAAATTCTCCAAGATGTGAATGGGTTTTGCTGAAAAACCTACAACAGTTGTGTTTAGGCTAACCAAAGGTAACACGAATTGTGTCAGGAGCAACAAGCTGTTCAGGTTGGTTCTCTTTAAATGAATAGCTGGGAATTTATCAAAGGTTTATAAACATTTACATTGGCTATTGTTTCATACTGTGGCAAAGTTAAAGGCACCTGTTATCAACTACCATTTTTTTTATTTTAAGAGTGATACAAAATCCATTTCTTCTCACAGTCTGTTATCCTCTTGTTACTTTTCAGTGTGTTACATGAAGCTTTAACAAAATAGTGACAAGTGTATTTGAGTACAGGGACGTGGAGCTCAAGCCATTTGGCCATCGGCCAAGTGTATTTGAGTACTTAAAAAGTAAAAGTTTAGTTACAAAAGTTACTAAACAATATAGTAGTTGGTCTTAAATGGCAGAAAGATTATCTAATCACATGCTGGAAATTAAGATGTGAAGTCAAACCTGATACCTTGAAAGAAGCCCTGAGAAATCAGCATGATTTATAAGTACTTCACTTTATAAACTGCACTTGAGTTGTCTCACACTGGATTATAGCCATTGCTTATCAGTTGCCATTGAGTGTGACTTATTGTGGATTTTTGTTCAGTTATGGCTCCCTGTTACTTTCACACTACATTACATAACTGAAATTATCAGTGTGCAAATTGCTCTGTCTTGATAATACTACAGTTTGCATGGGCCTAAGTCTCTCTAAAAGAAGAATGTAATTCAATTTAGTTGATCACAAGTAATATTACTTGTGATGTTGATAAAGGCCAACATTTGCTCTTCATCATCTGTTCTTCAGGATTTTCCAAATATTTGTTAAAGTAAGCTCCCAATCTCAGATTTAGCATAATGGAAGAAAAGAGCGTTCATGATACCTTGAGAGCGGGGAGGCTCAGTGGTTAGCACTTCAGCCTCACAGCACAAAGTTTCTGACAAGGGAACCTATCTGTGTGGAGTTTGCATGTTCTCCCTGTGTTTGCGTGGGTTTTCTCTGGTTTCCTCCCACAGTCCAAAAACATAAAGCAGGTTAATTTGAACAAAATCTAAGAAACTTGCCCCGAATGAGTGAGTGGGTGTATGGTTGCCTGTTTATATATGTGGCCCTGCGATTGAGTGGTGACCAGTCCAGGGTGTACCCCGCATCTTCCCATCAGTACACATATCTTGTGTCATGTACCTATCTCTTGTGAGGCATATTTTTCTATTGTTGTGCTTATTTTGTGTATTTTTTTATAATCCTCATGGTTCCTTCAAAAGCAAGTGATAAGTCAAATGGTGTATCTAGAGAGAAGATAATTTCTATGGAAATTAAGCACGAAATAATAGCGAGGCACAAATGTGGTGTATGTGTGACCGATATCACATGTAAATATAATCGCAACGCATCCACGATATGTACCAACAAATTCATTTGTTTTCTGTTATTTTAAATGGGGGAAATTCATTTAAGATGCGAAAAAATCAATCAAATCGTACAAACCCACTTCTGGAACTAATTAAATTTGTATCTTAAGGGACCACTGTATGCCATATGATCAAAATTAAAAGGTAGACTTTCACATTTTGCCCAAATGTTAAGAATTTGAGATGATTTATCCAGGTACTGTTTTAGGCAATTAAATTACTTCAACACTCTCTGACCACAGATTGGTTTTCTATGCATTGATTATAAGCTTCAAGGCACAGGAGGAGGGCAAACCGCAGGAGCCCTTTAAACTCAGCTAGCATTCTTTAAGATGCTTGTCATCTACTCATTCAAGCGTTTGTGTGTTGTTCACCAAAGTGGTCTAAAATGCTCTCACTCGCCGAGATAAACAGTTTTTGACCAACCTAGCTATAACTTGTGAAGTTGCATACTAGGATTTTGAGGAAAGATAGTCACCACAAGATACTTGATCAAGGATTAAATAATTTTCTAAGAATCTCAAGTGCTCCATGTAATTGTGCAGTACAAGTCTTGAAGTTGTGCAATGACAAATTCAAAAAATAAGTGGTTCACTTAAATTCTTTTCATATAGCCACATAGTACATAACCTAAGCCCATTATTTCTGAATAAGATGACTCTGCCTTATTGACAAAGAGTTTTTACAGGATGACTGAGGTGATAGCTATGATTTTTTTTCAGGAAAAATACCTCCGGTGAAATATATAGATAGCTAACGCACACTCAAATGTTGGAAAATCTTATTCATGTGTTATGTCAGAGATTATAACCAAAAGGAAACATAAGCAAAAAAAGTAAATAGACAATTTTCTACTTACTATGGATTTAATGTAGCATTATAAATAAAATAATCCAAAAGAAGATCCAAAAATACTGACTCTTCATGGCAGGTACAGGACTGCATTGTTTGTATTCAATTTGGGGCTCATTGGTTATGAAAGGATTTCCTTATTTCTCCCAGGAGCCACAGTTGCACGTTTTCTGTTAAACTTTGACTCCATATGCTCATCTTTAGAATGCACTGCCTTGTTTACTCTACTTGTCTTTGTGGCTAATTTTTTGTGATGGAAAGTTTGGCGTGCAGCACCTCAAAAGTATAAATTAATTTTAGGGTACCCACTTATCATTAAACCCCCCTTTATCTTAACCGGGAAAACAACCCTGACTCCCAAATTGTCTCACTCTAGAGCTCTAAAAATCCATTGACAATGTGTCATTACATTATATTTTGTGGGAGGGGGCCCCTCCTTTTCCTGTGGGATGAGTGGCTCTGCATCCTCCAGACGCCCTGATGCCCAGATGGGAACAGTAACTTGAACCTGTATGACCCAGGGGAAGAAGCGGGTGTTGGGGGTGGTGAAGTGGGAACTGAAGTGAGCAATGACTGAAAAATCCTAAGAATCAACCACTTCATGGAATCTTTTCTCCTGATCACACTGGTACCAATAACAAAGCTTATGTCCTGTATGTAATTTGGAGATTTAATGAACAAGATTAAAGAAAATGTCTGCGAAGCAACAAAAACTATTTTACTTACAACCTACCATTGCATGATTTGTGCCACTCATGATTGACATAGATCTCTGAGTTATAAAAATGATTTTTCTTGGTATAATGGTCAAACATACAACAACTGCATATTGATTCCCCAATAACAAATAAAAAAACAGCAATTTATTACTTCATCTATACCTTGTTAGATTTATGATGATTCCTTTTTGGATCAGAAGGCTTTCGGTTTTTCTGATTTTTTTTTTTGTATATGTGTGAGATTTAGTTGAAAATCAAGAAGGAAGAAAATCACAAAAGCAAGTGAGGAACAAAGAAATTGAAATAAAATACTTAAAATACTTTTAAAAAGAATAAAATCATATGTTCTGTGCATACTGTATTTGTCTATTCAGTATGTGGCTCTGTGATGCAGGGTGCAAACTGCTTCTTGCCCAGTCTCAGTTGGGATTAGCTCAGCACCACTGAAACGCTGAATACAGGCTAAATGGAAGAGCCAATGACTGAATGAATGAATTGAATCATTGCACTATACTTGTTCAGATAAATATAAATGTATTCAGATGGATGTGTTACTTTATGTTCACAGTTTCTGCAGAAAATCAGCAAATAATTCCTCTTCATCCCAGATCTAAACCAAAGGGGCAATGATGCCTTTGTAAAAATTGCATTCACCTCTAATCAAAGAAAATAGCAGAATGCTCATCTACCTGGCGAAAAAAAAAACAACTAATATTGGCTCCTGAAGATTTTTAACCAATGAACTGGAGGCATTCAAGTTGTTTGACTTTGGTTACATTTTCTTTTTTAAATGTATTTTCTATGACTTTGTAAAATTAACCTTTTTGTTGACTACTTTGAGGGTAGCCAATGATATTTTATTTAATCTTATAAGACTATCAGATCTACATTCAATTTCTTTGTTGAATTATTGTCAAATTAGATACCTTTTATGTTAAAGAGCAAGAGGTTGATCTACATGAGAGTGCTGATAGTGAAGTGATGTTATTCAACCAGCAGTTGATGCCAACTGTTAGTCTTATGCAAACCTTTTTTCAAGGCATTTGGTCCAGTGTTGGTCTGTGGAGGTTTGTTTTGATATCCTTCATATTCTGCTCGCAAACATTCTCTGATCCCCCACCTCCCTGTCTTTCTCTACTATTTCTGTGCTGCTTTCACCCCAGTTCTTTCACCATCCAATAGGGCGCTTATTAGTATTAGTGCTGAAGCTCGCGGGACTCAAATAAAACAAAATGAAAAGAATTCTACAGTGATAATGCACATTTATGTACACAGTCCAAGATATACAGGAACATTAAATATGAAACAAAACTTCCCTCTCACCATCTGATACATGGGTTGAATGGCGTGTCAAGGCTTAAACAAAGAAAATACCAATGAGATATCAAAATATTATTATTTAGTGTGAAATTTGTATGGTTACTTTTAAATGCTTAGAATATTAAGTGTTGTACCAATGTTTAAATACATACAATTCTAGATTAAAGCAACTCTGAATTTAAAATCCCTCGGAAGTTTTGATAAAACTGCATTGAGAGGATTCAAGTGACTCACACATTGCTTGACTCACACAACACATAAAAGAAGGTCTGGAATGTGCTGCTGGGGAATAAGATAAAAAAAAATCATGTACACAAGAGCATGCCTGACTGGTTTCAGTTTGTGACTTTTCTACAATGATTAATTAGACTCCTTAGCAGGCTATAGTATTTCAATTTTAACATGATCAAAATTTCAATAACTAGATAAATCTTTTAATACCTTGGTTAATATGAAATTGAAAAAGACAAACAATATGTAATTCTTATAGACATATGTGACCAATCTACATTTGACTACTTTATAGGCACAGCATCAGTAATTGATTAAACAAATCAATTAGCAGACCACACTCATAGTTTATCCTAAAGGATAAGAAAGAGTCAGGTGTGTATTTTGTCTGGTACATCGGTTTACCAAAGGGGTAAGTTTGGCCTGATAATGACTTTGGGTTTAGCCAAATTATTAAAGTTGGGTTATCTGTCCGTTGGAAGGAAGGTCATTGTTGGGCTTGCAGTGGGGCAAGGAGCGACTTGGGTCTCATTTAGAATATGGGTGTTGTATCAAGTATTTGAAAGTTATTTCATTCAACTGGTATGAGAGTGTTATCTTGTGTATCCTTTTTGAATGTACTCTTATGAAAGTTGGCCCTCGCTATCAGCTCTCATTTCACTTTCACTCACTTTTACAATTCAAAATTAGATGATTAGGGAGAGAGATGTCAGATATCTGAGTAACATCTGGAAAATGTAAATTAAACCAATACAAATTTCCTGAGTCAATGGCAGGAGCTTAAGCTCCATGGTGAGGGAGCTGCAATCAGGAAGAATGGATCACAGAAAAGGCAAGCAAATGGAAAAGGCATGCATTTCAAGAGGAGGCTGATTGTTTTTGTTCATTTTTTTTTGTTTATGACTTTGATTCAGCTGCAGTGCTTATATGAAGAGATTGAGAGATTAGAGTGGAAACACATTGCCGGTGAGAAAATGGGGCCTACTCCGTTGCTGCAAATGAAATCATACCCCAAGTGATGTCTGATCATGTAATGTGAAAGGGGAAAACAGTTCAGGGTCACTGTGTATGTGTGCAGGAGTAGTGTGCCTCTTGAATGACTGAATGTGAGAGTGAGACCTTTGTAATGGTAACCTTTGACCTCTCACTTCAGTGCTGTCATAACTATGTTTCCTACCTCCTTGAGTTGTGTATGTGTGATTGTGTGTGTGGGGGGCTTGTGTGCATTAGCATTAGTGCATATATGTTCAATCAGACATATTTCCTGGATCAGATCCTTCTTTTACCCTCTTGTGAGGAATGACTTGTAAAACAATGATAATGTTGGACGAAAGACTTAAGCCACATCTCTCTCTCTCTCTCTCAAAAGAGAGAGCATCATCTAATGTTACTTGTGATCCTGAAATTCAAGTTATAGCCTTTGAATAACAATCTAACCTCTAACAACATTCGGAGGCCTCTAAACTGCCTAAAGGTGTAAGTAAGACTTTGTGTTTGTTTATTGATTTTTGTTCCTTTGGTCTGAATGTATCCCTTTAATCAATAAACTACTGGTTCAGGGTTTATCCAACCTCTCACCCTGTGACAGCTAGAATGATCTGCTGCCTCCCGTAACTTTGTGTAACTGTGTGGTAGATAAGTGTTAAAGACAGTTTATTCTTCAAAATGTAATGGGAGGAGTTGAGAAAGGCTCTGGGTTGTCAAGCAGAGCTTCCAGGTGACTGGACAAATACAGCGAATGTGAGCAGGGAGACAGGTAGGAGAGTACTTTGGTGTGTCATCTGGAAGGGAAGTAGATGAAGAGAGTCGGTGGTGGAGTGTATACAGAGAAAGAGATAAGCAAAGAAGAAGTGGGACACTGAGGAGACTGAAGAGTGGAGGCTAGAGTACAGAGAGATACAGCACAAGGTTAAGATAGATATAGCAAAGGTGAAACAAAGTGCAAGGGCGTATGATGACTTGTATGCTCAGTTGGACAGTAAGGAGGGAGAGAATGATTTATACAGGTTGGCAAAAGAAAGAGATTGGTTGGAAAGGATTTACAGCAGGTCCAGGTGATTAAGGAAAGAGGGAAATTTGGTGACAGATGATGGAAGAGTGATGGGAAGATGGAAAGAGTACTTTGAAGAGCTGATGAATGAGGAAAATGAAAGAGAGGGAAGGGTAGAAGAGGTGAGTATTGTGGACCACGGAGTAGCAGAGACAGGTGAAGTGGGGAGGGCATTGAAAAGGATGAAGAGTGGAAAGGCGGATGGTCCTGATGATATACCTGTGGAGGTATGGAAGTGTCTAGGAGAGGCAGCGTAAGAGCTATAAAGCTATAGCTATGAAGTTGATGGTCATACGATGAAGTTATGGGAAAGTGTAATGAAAAATAGTCTGAGAGCAGAAGTCAGCATTTATGAGCAGCAGTATGGCTTGAAGCACGAAAGCATGAAGTTAGTTGGTGTGAGAGAAGAGGATACAGAGAATAGGCTTTGACGGAGGAGCTTGATTTGCTGTGGCGACCCCTGAAGGGAAAAGCTGAAAGGAAAAGAAGAGGGTCTGAGTTTGAGGGTCAAACCTCTATATTAATTCAATTGTGCATTTCATTTCCAAAACTTACTTAAACTGTGTATCTACTTTTAAAGGAATAAAACCAAATGCAAAGAATTATATCAATTTGTCATTTTGAATTTTTGAAAACCGTTTATCAATAAATAGAAAATGGAAAAAGTCTGGTTGGTAGAAGCTAAGGGCAATTAAAGGCTGTCTACTGCAAAAAGGGCTGGCTGATATGTTATTGTCAGGTGCAGCGTGAGCCGGGCAGTGGCCGGAGGGGAGGACCTTGGCAGTCCGACCCTCGGCTGCAGAAGCTGGCTCGAGGGACATGGAATGTCACCTCTGTGGCGGGGAAAGAGCCCGAGCTGGTGCGCGAGGCTGAGAGATTCCGACTAGACATAGTTGGACTCACCTTGACGCACAGCGTGACGTCATGAACCAGGCCTCTCGAGAGGAGCTGGACTCTTTTCTACTCTGGCATTGCCCCTGTGAGAAACGCTGGGCAGGAGTGGGCATATTGATTGCCCCCCGACTCGGCGCCTGCCAGTTGGGGTTCAACCCAATGGATGAGAGGGTAGCCTCCCTCCGCCTTCAGGTGGGGGGATGGGTTCTGACTGTTGTTTGTGGCTATGCACACAACAGCAGTTCAATATACCCACTCTTCTTGGGGTCCTTAGAGGGTCTGCTAGAGAGCGCTCCTTCTTGAGACTCCCTTGGTCTACTGGGAAACTTCAACACTCACGTGGGCAACGACAGTGTGACTTGGAAGGGTGTGATTGGGAGGAACGGCCCCCCTCATCTGAACCCGAGCGGTGTTTTGTTATTGGACTTCTGTGCTCGTTACGGATTATCCATAACAAACACCAGGTTCAGGCATAAAGGTGTCCACATGCACTTGGACCAAAGCACCTTAGGCTACAGTTCTTTGATCGACCTTGTGGTCGTATCGTCGGACTTGCGGCTGCATGTCCTGGACACTCGGGTGAAGAGAGGCGCAGAGCTATCAACTGATCACCACCAGTTGGTGAGTTGGCGCCGATGGTGAGGGATGATGCCAGTCAGACCTGGCAGACCCAAACGTAAGGTGGGGGTCTACTGGGAACGCCTGGCAGAGTCCCCTGTCAGAAGGAGCTTCAACACCCATCTCCAGCAGAGTGACAACCAAGTCCCGAGGGAGGCGGGGGACATTGAGTCCAAATGGGCCATGTTACTCGTTTACATTGTAGAGGTGGCCTGTTGGGGCAGCAACCCTCAAACCCGCTGGTGGACCCAGCTGAAGAGCTGAAGGAGTCCTATCGGTCCTTTTTGGCCTGCGAGACTCCGGAGGCAGCCGACAGGTACCGGGAGGCCAAACGGCATGCGGCTATGGCGGTCACTGAAGCAAAAACTTGGGCATGGGAGGAGTTCGGGGAGGCCATGAAGAATGACTACCGGTGGGCTTTGAGGTGATTCTGGTCCACCACCTGGCATCTCAGGGGGTAAGCAGTGCTCCGTCGACACTGTACGGTGGGAGCGGGGCGCTGCTGACCTCAACGTGGGACGTTGTATATTGGTGGCAGGAATACTTCTCAGGCCTCTTCAATCTCATTGAAACACCTTCCAATGTGGAAGCAGAGCCGGGGGATCCGGGGGGGGTCCGCCTATCTCCGGGGCTGAAGTTGCTGAAGTAGTCAAAAAGCTTTTCAGTGGCGGGGCCCCGAGGGTGGATGAAGTCCGCCCTGAGTTCCTCAAGACTCTGCCTGCTGTAGGGCTGTCCTGGCTGACACGCCTCTACAGCATTGTGTGGACATCGGGCACAGTATCACTGGACTGTCAGACCGGGGTGGTGATCCCCCTTTTTAAAAAGGGGGATCAGAGGGTGTGCTCTACCTATAGGGGATCACACTCCTCAGCCTCCCTGGAAAGGTCTATTCAGCGGTGCTGGAGAGGAGGGTCTGCCAGGTCGTTGAACCTCTGATCCAGGAGGAGCAGTGTGGTTTTTGTCCTGGTCGTGGAACAGAGGACCAGCTCTATACCCTCAGCAGGGTTCTCGAGGGGGCATGGGAGTTTGCCCAACCAATCTACATGTCATTGCGGACTTGGAGAAGGCATTCGACCGTGTCCCACAGGCAGTCCTGTGGGGGGGGGGTCCGGGAATATGGGGTACCTACCCCCATTATACGGGCTGTTCGGTCCCTGTATGCCCAGAGTCGGAGCTTGGTCCGCATTGCCGGTTGTAAGTCAGACCCATTTCCGGTGAGAGCTGGACTCAGCTAGGGCTGCCTTTTGTCACCGATTCTGTTCTTAATTTCTAAATACAGAATTTCTCAGCACAGCCAGGGCGTCGAAGGGATTCGGTTTGGTGGCCACAGGATCAAGTCTCTGCTTTTTGTAGATGACGTGGTGCTGTTGGCTCCGTCAGGCCATAATCTCCAGCTCTCACTGAAGCAGTTCGTAGTCGAGTGTGAAGCGGCGGGATGAGCAAGAGCACCTCCAAATCCGAGACCATGGTGCTCAACCGGAAATGGGTGGAGTGTCCACTCTGGGTTGGGGAAGAGGTCCTGCCCCAAGTGGAGGAGATGGAGCTGAACTGGAAGACGAAGCTCTCAATTTACCAGTCAATCTACGTTCCTACCCTCACCTATGGTCATGAGCTGTGTGTAGTGACCAAAAGAATGAGATTGCGGATAGAAGCGGCCAAAATGAGTTTTCTCCGCAGGGTGGCCAAACTCTCTCTTAGAGATAGGGTTAGAAGTACAGCCATCTGGGAGGAACTCAGAGTAGAGCCGCTGCTCCTCTGCATAGAGAGGAGTCAGATGAGGTGGCTCAGGCATCTGGTCAGGATGCCTCCTGGACACTTCCTGGTGGAGGTATTCCGGGCATGTCCATCTGGGAGGAGGCCACGGGGAAGACCCAGGACACGCCGGAGAGACTATGTCTCCAGGCTGGCCTTGGAACGTCAAGGGGTCCCCCCAGAAGAGCTGGATCATGTGGCTGGGGAGAGGGAAGTCTGGACCTCCCTGCTCCAGCTGCTGCCCCCGCAACCCGATCACGGATAAGCGGAAGAAGATGGATGGATGGTTGGATGATATGTTATATAAAGGTGGTCAAAGTGGACAGCAAAGTAAGAATTTAATCGTATTGACAAATCTGTGCTTAACTAAACATGAGTCAAAGTAAATGTCATGTCATGACATGATGAAAAAAAAGAACATTTTGACATTAGTTAACATTTGCAGTCAATATTTTGTAACAGATTACAATATTGAAGTTTGTGTCATCTTACACTGTTCATGTCTGAAATAGGCATAGTAGTCTGGGCTTATCAGACTGGTCTATCTGTCTGTATGGTGTTTTCTTGAAGACAAAAGTAAAATTTTACTGAGGAATTATTGGATTATGTACTACATATTTACCAGACGCTGTGATAGCTGAGTGGAGCTGTTATATTTTTGAAACTTTTAGCTTTATCGTGATGAAAGCAAGATGCAAAACCTCATGATAAAAGGCTACATCAGAATCCCTGACACTTTTGGTGTGACCAAAAGTTATTTCCAGGGGCGCTTGGTATATAAGAAAACAGTGCAACCTTAAAGAATCTGGACAGGTTTATTTGTTTGTTTGTTTCTGGCAGACTTTTTCAATTATTTCTGACTGAACTAAATTGTGTTGGTTACAGCAACTCAGCATTTGAGCAGAACCAATGGAGTTTTATTAGACGTAGCAGGCGTGATGTACCATCTTCTAAGCCAAGCTTGTCAAGTGAGAGATTGCCCCCTTTCGGTGACCTCTCCCATTGGGCAAGCAATGTTATTGTAAGTTCAGTTGTTTGTTACCCCATAGAATAGAACACGTGTCAAACTCAAGGCCTGCCACGTAATTTTATGGGGCCCGCAGGAATGTCTTAAAAGATCTGATTGTCTTGAAAAAAATAAGTCAAATGCGTGCACTGACCATAAACTATATTTCCCACAATTTGTGCCGACCATGTTACCCGTGAAGTGACAGCATCCCGCCATTAGATTGCAGTGTATTCACATCAATGTGATTTTCCAACATGTGGAATTGAGGAATACAAATGATCCCTAAATGTCCAGGAAGAGAAAAGTTGATGCAGATGGAAGGCTGTTTCAAGACAGATGGGAAGGCAAATACATGTTCATGCTTCAAGGAGAAAAACTGGGATATCTTTTGTGTTATGAGGCAGTGTTGGCCGTCAAAGAGTACAATCTACGTCGACATTTTGAGACCAAACATGGAGCTAAGTATGCAAAATTAACCTTCCAGAAAAAAAAAAAATGTCTACGAATTAAAAGCCAAGCCAAACACACAATGGCAGCAGAATGGGTTCGCGAAAGCCGCATCCAAAAACGCTGCAGCAATGAAAGCTAGCGTTATTGTGGGTGAAAAATCGCCTGATTTTCAAAGTCTTTTGCAGATGGTGCCTTTTTGAAGCAATGCATGCTGAAGGCATGCTGTGTCCTGACCAGATACAGACTTTTAAAAATGTCAGTTTATCAAGAAACACCGACGTCGACCGAGTTACGGAACTGGCAGGAAACCTGGCAACACAGCTGGCCAAAGAGACACACAGCTTCATAGCTTTTTCATTATCTTTTGATGAAAGCGCAGTCAACACAGATACAGCACAGCTATCCATTTTTATTAGAGGTGTTCAGTCGGACCTCTCTGTCACTGAGGAGCTGTTGAATGTAGCTGTCATGCATGGGACCACAACGGGACTGGACATTTTAATGCAGTGGAGAAGTCCGTCAATAAAAATGCATTGCCCTGGGAAAAGTTGGCAGGATTAACTACTGATGGTGCACAAGACCTAAAACCAGACATTGACCGACTGGTCACAGAAAAACGGTGTCAGACATCCGGTCAGAAAACGCATAGGTAAGCGCTTTTAAAAAACAAAATTAAAATATAACACAATGTATTTAAACCTAGAAGGATATTTAAACTGTGTGCAGTATAATGATTGTGCTTGCATTTAGTTTCATTTGTTATTTTTAGAACATGATCAATGGATGAGGATGGTGGAGAGGGGATCCACTTGGTGTGTTCAAGGACAGGGAGCATCTCCTCATCAACTTCACCTAAAAACTTGACCAGTATAGTTGTGAACTGAGACAACGCTGATTTTTTTTATTTTGAATTTATTATATATACTACTTTACATGTTTAGCAATGTACTTAGTGTTTACAGGTTTGTGTATTTATGCAGACAAATCTGTGTGCAGCCATTTGTTTTTGTAAAATTCAACGTCTGTCACACATGTTCTTAGCAGCTCACAATTGTCGTTTGTACTTATTACTTATTACGTTATTCTGCCCTTTTCAATCGTGACAAAAAGGTATTGAACAATGTTAATTTCATAATTAGTGTTGGATTATATTTTTATTTATTCACTTGGATCATTTGATCATTGATTGATGCTGTAATGTGGGTTTCTTAACCTGACAATATAAAAGGATTTTTGTTGTAACAGAGCAATTAGTAAACACTTTTATTTTTACATCTATGCAAATGCATATCTAACATTTTGGATTTTAATGAGTAATAAATTCAGAGTTATTGAACATTCAGGAGTAGTTACATTTATTTTACATCACATTTGGTTACATTTATACTGTTACATGTGGCCCTTTGAGAGCAACTATCAAGCTGAGGTCACCCTCCATGAAAATGAGTTTGACACCCCTGGCATAGAAGGACATAGGTTTCTTGTTCTCTATCAACAGATTTTCCATATGAAGGTAAAATCTGTAGTGGCAGAAAAAAAATGGTAGCACTAATAGACTCGTGGTGTTGATTAATAGCAGTTTGCTGTTTGGTTATAATTTCATCACCCTCATGCCTATGATCCAGTCTGCTATTGTGTGCACATAAAAATGTACTCACATCAAATGCTAATCACTAGCATTAAGCTTATACATACAATTGAGTTAGCAACCACTGTATTTTTAGCTTGTTCTATAGATTCTTTGTTTGGTCTGATAAATTCAGACTGACAGCAATAAAAGCCAGTATTTTGTGCACTCGTGGCGGATTTTAACACCACATCTGCGAGGCACAGCGTGGAGCACTTCATCCCCAAGGTGTGAGAACCTGTTTTTGCGCGGGCGCGGAGCGGCACCTAGACACAGCCAAGTTAGCGACTGCTAAGGAGGAGTTCGCCACCATGGAATGCCTGGGGATAGTGTGGTGATCCAACAGCCTCCCCGCTCCACATGGCGCCCTTGCGGCGACTTTCGGCGATTGAATAAAGCCACTGCGAACGACCGTTACCCCATCCCCCACATTCAAGACTTCTCTGTGCGGCTGTCAGACACCACCATTTCTTCCAAGGTGGATCTGGTGCATGGTTATCACCAGGTGCCTGTCTGCACAGAGAATGTGCCCAAGGGCCAATTTCTGAGTTACAATGGACATTTGGCATGTATTAGAAAGGCCAACCCCGTTGTGGATTGCCTGTTGTGTGTGCCCGTGTGTCCCATGCATGTCGAGATGGATTTCTCGGCTATGGCCACCGACCAGCCCAGCGGCCCAGACGTTTTTGCCCTGAAGTTGCCGCACATCAGCCTCAAGCTGGAGGAGGTAGTGGTGCAGGAAGGCAGCCTTGCCCTCCTGTGTGAAGTCTCTACCAGCCGTCCCCACCTAGTGGTTCTGGTGGTCTGGCGTCAGCGTGTTTTCGACTCGGTGCATTCTCTCTCTCACCCGGGCGTCTGAGGGTTGGTGACTTAGCAGGCGCTAAGTTTGTCTGGCCTGGCATGCATAAAGACATCAGGGAATGGGCCGCCGTGCGTTTGGCGTGCCAGCATGCTAAGGTTCACCAGCATGTTAGAGCTTCCGTCGACCTGTTTCTGATTCAGGCCAGGCGATTCAACCATGTACATGTCAACCTGGTAGGCCTCCTTCGCAGGGTTTTACACAGATGCTCGGTGTGGTCAATCGGACCACGAGGTGGCCAGAGGTCGTCCCGCTGTCCTTCACGACGACCTCGGGCATTTCTCTCTTCCTGGGTCACCTGTTTTTGGCAGTCCATCCGACATCTCTTTGGACAGGGGCCTGCAGTTTGCGTCGGTGCTCTGGTCGACGCTCTGGTCGGCGCTCTGGTCAGCTCATTGAGGGCTACAGTACACCATACGACAGTATACCACCCTCAGGCTAACAGCTTGTGTGAACAGTTCTACTGTTCTCTCAAAGCGGTGCTGCAAACCACACTCTCGGACAGGAACTGGGTGAACCATTTATCTTGGGTTGTGCTGGGGCTGTTATCAGCCCCGAAGGACGACCTTGGCGCATCACCAGCCGAGCTGGTTCTTGGCCAGCCGTTGAGGGTCCCTGGAGAATTTTTGCCTGAGAGGTCTGCTCCCCCTCCCCTTCCAACCGTAGTTCTGGTTGCCCCCCCCTGCCCTCGGGGCGCTAAGAGTTTCGTGCTGGACGTGGGCTGGCGTAGGAAGAGGGGTGTCGCTCGATCGGCTCAAGCCAGCACACGGAGGCTGGTGAAGCTCTGCCTCCTCCCCAGGTTCCCCACCGTGGTCGCCCTCTGTCAAAGACCCTTGAAGCGCCTTTAGGGGTTCAGCATGCAGTGTCCCCAGCTGCTTCAATCGGGGGACAGCGCAGTTATGGCAGGCCGATCAGGCGGATCAGGCCTCTTGTGAGGCACTAGTTGTCTTCTAGAGTCCCTTCTGGGTGTTCGGGGGGCTGTGTGGCGGACACTGAAGGGCATGGCCTCTCACCCCACGGGACAAGGGGCTGGGGGGCATGGCTTAAGTCGGGGGTATATAAGCACCCCGGAAGTGCACTGTTTCCCGTTGGTTATTGTTGGTGCTCATTGATTAAAACTGAACTCGTCCACCACTCCAAGACTCCGTCATTCCTTCCTCGCCAGGCACCACACACTCACACAAGTTACAGTGCATACAGAGGCATGGAGTTTGGGAGAAGAAAATAAGGCAATGACATTCCTCGAAAGCCCTGCTTCTGAATAATTTGTGATGGTATGTGAAAGGTAATTAAATACTATAGTTTTCTAATCCTTCACAATACAATTTCAAAAAATACTGTGACAGCATTGTCTCGTGAGACACTGGTCTGGAGCACAAAAGAGTTTGAGGACTGTTGTCTCAATCAACTTCCCTACAAGCATTATAACTCATGTTAATGGGTCCAAGTCCTCCCTGAAAATCAAGTGCTGGATTTCATTCCATTGGAATGAAATTCAGCACTTCTGTCAGTAAAATAACATATTGTCAATAATGTTTTCATGATTGAGATGACCAGGTCTGACTTGAATGATGTGTACAAGCCAATTCTGATGACCCAAAAACTTAGGGTGGGGTTAGGTAATCAGCTTACAAGTTAACCAAAGCTCCTGAGCTTTAGATAGAGGGCTGTGTGCTAAAACCATGATGCATTATGAAATAAAGAGCTCAACGCAGCATCAAACAGAATAATATTATTGAGTTATCCCATAAATGGCTCAACCAAATCTGCCTGCTGCACTTTGCTTAATGTGCAACAGCTGGTGCCAGCTGGTGCCTATGGCAGCCATGATGGATGTGATGTCATAAATCTCACCCCTTGTGATTCCTCATTTGCAGAGACTTAAATGATTGGGAAGTAGTTTTGATAGATCATGCAGATCATCTAAAACCTATCCCACTAAAACCCATCTTTTCTTTTCGAAGGAAAAATAGGAGTCATGGCGTTCTTTTCTTGACATTTCTTGAGCCAAATTGTCCTTGTAATGAGCATTCCTAGTTTGAGTCCAGGTTCCTCCTTGACTATTGATGTGCAGTTAAGCAAAACACTGAATCCCTAACTGCTCCCCATCATAGTTCATCCATGATGGGTTTCATGCAGAGGTCAAATTTTGCCTATGTATAACTGCATGTGCCAATAAAGGTCTTTCTTTCTATCTTTCTTTCTAACAATAGGTAGAATAGATCCAAGTTGCTTTATCAGATAAATAAACAATGAGATTCTCCTCTCTTGCTCTCTCCACCTACCCCTTAAGTGTCTAGTCAAAATAAAAAGCATATATTTCTTAATTTTTCCTTTGTCTCACGCGGAAAAAAATACACAAATACAAATCACTAATTTACCTTCGCCGAGCCCAGTTATGCAACTCTACATTCCATAACGCTACGAACTAGAAGATTAAACCATTTGCACAAAAGCAGCTGCAAAAGAGGGGTAACCAGAGGGACCTTCATACGTGGAGGGAGAAGTGTACTTTTTTTCTTTCCCATCCTCTACCAGGGTCGAGGTGTCACCACATACCTAAACTGTATACCTAAGTCTTGTTGAGAATGTTTAGTACTTTCATCAAACAGAAAATGTACAAAAGTGTAGTTTATATGGGCAAGCTACATTTCAGGATTGATGAAGAATAAAATCCATTGAAACAGTAGGGTTTCTATAGACACGAGCCACTATAGATACGATTGTTGACTCTAATTTAATATCTTTTTGATGAGATATTATATTTAATAGAAGTCTTACATTATCTCCATAAAACCTTCCATTGATAAAGCCTGTTTGGTCAGGGTGTATAATTTGAGTTATTATCTTATTTACCCCTCTTGCTAGAATTGCAGTTAGTACAGTCAAATCTCTGTTTATTAATGATACTGGCCTATAAGACTGGCATTCAATAGGGTCTTTAACCTCTTTATGAATTAAAACTATCGTTGCCTCAGTCCAAGATGGTGCCATAGTTTTAGAATCTAGGGCATATCTGTATGCAATTAGTAATAGGGGTGCGAGCAGGTCTTTGAAGGATTCATAAAATTCATTGACATATCCATCTGGACCTGGACATTTATTATTCTTATGTGATGAAATAGCTTGCTTAATTTCCAATTCCCCAATCTGTTTATCTAACTCCTTAGCTGTTGAGTCCATCAGTTCAGTTAGTTTTATGCTTTTTAAGTACTCTGCGAGTTCTGCATCAGCACTACACGTGTCTGCATTCTTATGCAATGATTTATAAAACTCTGCAAACATCTCTGCTATTTTGTTTGGTTTTGTGGCAATATTTACTTGTGATTTTATTTTCTTTACCATGTTGGAGGATTGTTACTTTCTCAGTCTGAAGGCTAACATTTTGCTCACCCTATGCCCATATTCATAATATTTTTGGTTACTAAATCTTAAACTTCCCTCAATTTTATCCGATAATAAGCTGTTCAATTGCCTACAAGTTGTATTTAAGTCATTGGTGAATTTATGTTTATGTCAAAACATAAACATCTTTCATTTTATCTTCCAATTCTCACAGTTAGGTGTTCCTCTGTCTTTCCTTGCAGTTGTGAATGAAATAATACAGCCTCTAATATATGCTTTAGCACAATCCAACAGTATCAGGGGATTTGTTTTCTGTGAGATATTCGTATCTTGATACTATTTTAATTCTTCTGTGATTACTGAGATAAATTAATTATCATTAAGAAGAGATGCGTTATGCCTCCAATGTTTGGTTTGCTTTCTTGTAGGAACGCTATCTGACAGTTAACTTGTCTCAGCCGGCGTGATGCTTTCTTTTTTTTAATTGGGTTCTGAAAACATTTAACATTATAGCTTGCGACTTTTAATGTTTTCATAATTCAGAGTTTAGCTATACTTTAATTCTCCAATACTGAAAACAAGGGAGGAAAGGCAGGAGGCAGCGGCAAATACATCAAATGAATTGGGAGTGGGACCAGACAGTATAACCAGACAGAGTGGCGTAAACTAAGACAATTACTACAGCTGTACCAGGGTTTTTTAAACTCACATTACGTTTGGGTTTGCCAGGTCTGACCGGCATCCTCCCCCACTATCGGAGCCAACTCACCACCAAGTAGTGATCAGTTGACAGCTTCGCCCCTCTCTTCACCTGAGTGTCCAGGACTGTCCAGGACATGCAACTGCAAGTCCGACGATATGACCACAAGGTCAATCAAAGAACTGTAGCCTAAGGTGCGTTGGTGCCAATTGCACACCCTTTACACCATAATCATGGCAATAGTCCATGCAATACTTGTTTACATCCTGTGTAGTACCTTTTACATTTTTTATATTCTTAATCTTTATCTCGACTGTCTACATAATGAATTTGCACTGTCTTGCACTGTTTTGTACTGTCTTCTACATAGAGTAAATTTGCACTGTCTTTAGGGTTTTATCTTGTTTAAGTATGGCTAACTTTTTGCACCGAAAGGAGAAGGTGTGCAATCTCATTGTACATTCAGTATAATGTCACGAAATGGCATTGCGCTCTATTCTATTTTCCATATAGTTCTATCTATTTCTAACAAGCTGTTCACAGATTTCAGCTGTTGGTTGTCAAATATGTCAGATCACAACTTACCTTGTAGAGATGAGGGTCACTCAGCCCATTAGGATGGACAACTTGCAACTGCTTTCCAATATACAACCCAATAAATCTCCCAAAGTGAATTCTTTGAGCACTCTACTGAAAACATTAAACAGGGAAATCCTGCTAAATAAGATTTTAGATAAAAATGTATGACAATTGATTTAGCCGTTTCTCATCTTGCTAATCATTGGTGACATATCTTCCACTGTTGCTTACCAACATCATTGGGCTATCACTAACAGACTAGAATTAACTCCCCTTTGGTATCTATATCAGTCAAATCCTTAAGACACTGGCAAAATCAAAAGCTAAGTGTTCAATTAGGACTGTCTGATTGGATGAGGGTAATTAAGTCAAAATTGTGTGTCGGCATCTTCTTGCATCTAGAGAATAGGAATAAAATTCCTTTTAATGAAACGTTGGTGTTTGACAGGCATACATTCGGAGAGAACACATAATGACAGTAATTCTCAGTGGCAGGAGATCAACTTAGAATGGGAAAATTAACTGGTCATGGCTGTTGACAGAATACAAAAGGCCTCCTATCGCCCAGGTAGAAATGAATTCCTCCAAGTTGCCGGTTAACAAAAAGAAATTGAACTCCACTTTTAGGCGAGTCTTAATTTGTGCTTTCAAAACTGACACTGGACTCACATCCCCTTCATTTCGGGCCTTCGTTTTTCGGGTCAGCCAAATGGCCAATTTAGCTTTAGCTGAAAAGTTCAGCATGAGACATATTTTCTTCTTGGTCTTCGAATAATTTGGGCTGAAAATAAACAAGTACAAAGTAGAGGGAACCCCCAAACCTAAAAACAAACTCCGCAAGAAAGTAAACAATGACAGCAACCTGGAGCAATCGACAAACAAATGAGGCAATGTTTCTGGGTGTGAACAAAACAAACATTCCCTCGGCACCTCAGGCTCAAAACGTGCCCTGTAGGTGTTGGAGGCTATGGCGCCATGCACAATACTCCATTGGAGGTCATCGGCCTGCTTGTCCAGTGGTGGCTTATATAAAGCTCGCCAACTCTTCTTAGGAGAGATACTTGGTCCGAAGAAATCGTGTCACTTCGATTCGTTCACTGTTGATAATGGTTGCAAGTTCAGGACTTTGATTCACGTGGCGTATAGGTCTTTTTTGTCCGTGTCTTGAAATGCCTCCAAGCTTGAGGTTTTGAAAGTCCGTAGCAGGCCGTCCTCCTTCCACTCCCCAACCCGCAGCAGGATGGTCAGCGAGGGGAATCTGTAGTCGATGTCTTCGTCCCAAAGCTCATGACGGGAGCAATCCGATATGAAGCTCCTCAGGTTGGGAGGAAGAGCATCGCAGATTTCCTTTACGACCCTGGTGACAAGCCGAATGGAGGCGGTGCGACCAGAGTCTCCGAGCGCAATCCGGGCATGTGGAGGTAGCCATAAGAGGTGAACCAGCTTTGTAATGCCCGCCCTACTGAGGCTGAGACTCAGGCCTGAGGAATCCAGGGCCCAGGACCCCAGGAAGTCGTTGAAAAGTAGAGGCTCTTCCATCAGCCACCAGCCCGGGGGGTCATTCTCTTTCCTCCGGAAGGCTAAAACCGGCCAAGCTTTGAGAACTGAGCCATAGAATGTCGTGAATCTGGTCAGGTTGAGAACCCCCGGCTGCATCAAAAAGAGCTGTCTGTCTAACCTATACAGTCCAACCCCGATGGTACAGTGAATAATGATTTCACCTCACAGCAAGAAAGTTGCTGGTTTTGATAACAACTGGTGTCTTTTTGTGTAAAGACTAAAAATTGGCTGCAAGTGTGGGTGGAAGAGTGACTGGTTGTGTATCTGTATATTTGGCTCGGTGTTCAATTGGCAACCAGCATTGGCCACAACTCATTTGGTGAGAATATAATTCAGTTTTGCAGGATAAGCAATACAAAGAATAAAAGAAGTACTGTGGCGGACACTAAAGGGTGTGGCCTCTCACCCAGGGACTGACAGCTTGGGGGGCGTGGTTACGGAGGATACATATACTGACCTTCCGGAATATTTGGGAGAAGTAAATTATTCTGTTGGTGTGTCCATCATTAAAGATTGAACCCCTCCACAGCTCCATCGACATATTTCCTCGTCAACACGCCACAGTACTGTATATTAGCCTACTGTGCTATTTCTTGATCCAGATGGCATCAAAAGAGCAAGTACAAAACAAAATACAAAAAATGCATTAAAATGAAACCTTATAATTGCTTTTCACCAGCACCTCTCACTTTTACATTTTTCAGCACCAAATAATCAGCCACAGTCAATATCTGCATCCTTTTTACACAATCACATTGCCAGTGTATATGAATGGTCCTGCCTTCATAATCAAAAGGGACAGATTCCGAAATAATGGTAAACCACTGGTGTGGACAGAATCAGACATTGTGTGTATAAATAATGACACAAAATTGCAAAATAGTTCAACAGTCTTGGCTTACTAGAATGAAAATGAATTCCACTATCCCTGAGGGTATTTTCTACTCGGGTTAGACAGAAATTAGGTCACAATGCTTCAACAGACAGTGATCAAATTTCTCTTTTCGTACATGCACAACACCATTCTGCTCTACTCACATCCAAAATACATGCATGTACTGTATGTATACGCACAACATAAACACACAAAGAGACCACATGTATAGATTAAATAAATAGACCATATATAGACTGGACCCACAACAGATGTCCTTGGCCCTTGGCCCCAAGAGCAGATGTCCAAGGCCCCAACCCATAATTGTAACCCCACTCACCCCTGTAATCCCAGTCTCTCCTAAAACAAAAATAAAGGGTCTCAGAACTGCATTCTCATTGATCCTCAGCATCAGCTCACAACTGACTCATCCCATTGTCCCAAAAAGAAAACACACAAAGGAAGTCACACTGTTTCATTATGTATATCCCTTTGAGGTTGTCATAGCCAATGTCGATTGTTTTGTTACTGTCAACAGGAGATATAGGCATCCCATTTTTTTAATCTATCAATCTGTCTGGATTGTGTATTGGTTGCTGACGAGGAGTGAATGTATGAGAAATTAACAGGCAGCGACAATTTTCTCTTTTGCTGAACAGGCTACACTTATTTGTTAATGACATAAACTGCTTGAGGTGCCCACACCCTTGGCTAATTCCACCACTCTCTCTTTCCCTGTTTAAATCAATCAATCCCTCCTCAGTCATCAATAATCATTGTCAAATCCGAGCAAACACTATTCCTTAAGAGTGGGATCTGAATAACACATACAAAACACATTTCCAAGAGTTTTTGAATTCTTTGAATAACGCAAGATCTTTTATGCCACAGTAATGGCCCATTGCTGGTTCAAAGGGTGCTCGTCCATTGAACCATTTTTTTGATAAACATGGGCAACACAAGAAAGACAACTAAGGACAAGAGATGGGAGGTTTATAAATAAAGAATGCATATGATGAAAATCTGTTGACAAATTGATAAGATTTTAGTTATGGATTTTGCACTTTAACACATATTAATGCATTGCAATTTGCAAATGATCTCTATTCATTTTCAGATATAGAATTAGCGTATGACAGCGAGCAACATCACAACCTCTGTGATATTAAGCTCATTATGTCTAGACAGACCATAACACTGAGCATCCTATTCCTCTCTTGTGCCCTCTCTGTTCTGTGAGATTGTTGTGGATTTTTATATATGTATTTACCCTTATATTTATTGTTGTTTACAATTTGATTCTGCTACCCCATGTGCCCTCCAATTGCCCCTTGGGGCCAAATAAAGTTTTTTCTAATTCTGATTCTGAGGAGAGAAATAGGGGCATGTCTGCCATTGTTTATATGAATACTGGGAAAGGATGTTAATATGTGATGTCTGAGTCATGAATACAAACTGATGGGATACACCAAGTCGCTTTCTCTTACTCGCTGTCAGGATCCTCTGCCCCCAGCCAACGTCAGACTGCCAGCTGAGACACAGCAGGGCTGGCAGGTCATGCTTAACACCACAGCCTCTGCAAACCTCCTTGCTCCCCATCCCCCTCTGTGCCCATCCCCCATTTGATCCTTAAATCTGCATTACAATGAAGATTGCTCAGGAGAAGGCTGGGGGAGGGGATTTGGGGGGCTCTGTTTGAGGGGAAGAAATGACAGAAGCTAGAGCGATGATCTAAGCAAGAAGGGAGAAGTCCAGAAGGTCCAGAAGGGAGATAGGGAGTTTCTTTCACTTGTCTATCTTTCCCTCCTATTTGAATCTGTCTCTTTTTTCTTGGTCTTCGTCTCTCTGGCTTTCTGCAAGTCTGTTTCAGTTCATTTTCCATTCCTTTGCTGAAGATAATGGCACACTGAACCAGTAAAGCTTCAGGACTGTGGCCAGTGGGGATGAGAGCTGCCATACTACTTATATATATGTGTATGTATTTATGTGTGTGTGTGTGTGTGTGTGTGTGTGTGTGTGTGTGTGTGTATATATATATATATATATATATATATATATATATATATACCTTCATGTCTTTTACATATACCTTCATACCTTCATATCTTCTCTCACTACATCCATAAATCTTCTCTTCATTCCTGACTGGCATCTCCAATTCCAGCATTCGTCTACAAATACAGTCCCTATCCCTCCCTGTACATGACCGAACCATCTCAGTCTGACTTCTCTGACCTTCTCAGAAAACATCTCATGTCTGCTGTCCCCCTGATGGACTTATTTCTGATCCTATCCATCCTCGTCACTCTCAAAAAGAACCTTAACAGCTTCCTCTCTGCTACCTCCAGCTCTGCCTCCTGTTTTTTGTTCAGTGCCACTATTTCCAAACCATACAGCATCGCTGGTCTCACCACTGTCTTGTACAGCTTTCCTTTCATTCTAGCTGATATTCTTCTATCACATAGAACCCCTGAAACTTTTCTCCACTCATTCCAACCTGCTTGAACCCGTTTTTTTTACCTCTTTTCCATATTCTCCATTGCTCTGGACTGTTGACCCTAAGTACCTGAAATCCTCTTACTTCTTGATCTCCACTCCCTGTAGCCTCACCATTCCACCCGGGTTCCTCCCATTCACACACATATATTCTGTCTGTTCCTCTCCTTTCCAGAACATAGCTCCACCTCTCTGGATGTTCCTCCACCTGTTCCCTGCTCTCAGTACAGAGCAATGTCATCTGCAAACATTATGCTCCATGGAGATTCCTGTCTAACCTCATCTGTCAGCCTGTCCACCACCACTGCAAATAAGAAGGGGCTCAGAGCTGATCCCTGATGAAGTCCCACCTCCACCTTGAACTTCTCTGTTACACCTACAGCACACTTCACCGCTGTCTCACAACCAGCGCACATGTCCTGGACCAGTCTAACATACATCTCTGCTGCTCCAGACTTCCTCAAACAAATCCAGATTTCTACTCTCAGCACCCTGTTGTATGCTTTTTCTAGGTCTTCAAAAGTGCAGTGCAGCTCCCTCTGACCTTCCCTGTACATCTCTATCAGCATTCACAAAGCGAAAACTGCATCTGTAGTACTCTTTCTAGGCATGAAGCCATACTGCTGCTCACAAATACTAACTTCTGCTCTTGTCTAGTTTCCACTTCTCTTTCCCATAGCTTAATTGTATGGCTCATCAACTTTATCCCTCTATAGTTACTGCAATTCTGCACATCCCCCTTATTCTTAAAAATGGGCACCATCACACTTCTTCTCCACTCCTCAGGCATCTTCTCCTTCTTTAAGATCCTGTTGAATAATCTAGCCAGAAACTCGACTGCTGCCTCTCCTAGACACTTCCATACCTCCACAGATATATCATCTGGACCTTTCCATTCTTCATCCTCTTCAGTGCCTTCCTCACGTCACTTTTACTAATCTCTGCTACTTTGTGGTCCACAATAGTTACCTCTTCTACCCTTCCCTTTCTTTCATTTTCCTCATTCATCAGCTCTTTAAAGTACTCTTCCCATCTTCCCATCACTCTTCTAGCATCTTTAAATACCTTCCCCTCTCTATCCTTAATCACCCGGACCTGCTGTACATCCTTTCTATCTCTGTTTTGCCAACCTGTATAAATCATTCTCTCCCTCCTTACTGTCCCAATGAGCATACAAGTAATTGCACGCCCTTTGTTTTGCCTTTGCTACCTCTATCTCTACCTTACGCTGCATCTTCCTGTACTCCCGTCTGTTCTCTTCAATCCCCTCAGTGTCCCACTTCTCATTTGCTAACTGCTTTCTCTTCGTACACTCCTGAACTTCCACATTCCACCAGTCTCCACCATCTCACCAGGTCTCCTTATCTGCTTTCCTTCCAGATGACACACCAAGTACTGTCCTACCTGTCTCCCTGTAGAACAAAGCTGTTCTAAACATATTGGTCTCTTCCTTGACTCAATTGTAAAAAAGTAAGGTATGGTGATGGTCTGTGGTGGGTTTAAAACCATATGGCTGTCATCCACATCAAGACATTTTGACTGGTGAAAAGTTTGAGATTGTTTGCTGTGACTTGTGCATGCCTCACATACCTTTTTTGTGAAATGTCAATGTAAATGTGGAGATTGGAAGTGTATTTATCCCTTTGATTTAGGGGAATGTCAGCATGAGATGCGTATAAAGAATAGAGGACCTTCATTAGAGGAAATCATAAATTAATTGAGTTCCTGTCCTTTAAGATGTTTCACCTCTTATCAGAGAGGCTTTTTGATGCAAAACACTGTTGTCATTCCAGGTTGTATATTTCTGTGGACTGTAACAATTCCCAAAAGCTCTGTTGAATTTTGCAGAACAAGGGGAGCTCAAAGCTATTTTGTGAGCAGCAATTTTTTTTTTCTCCAGAGAATACAGATTAAAAATATTTTGCCTCGAATGTATTTTTCAAACTTTATCATCTTTTGACATGTCCAATCCTAACTGGAGTCCTTGTGGTTGGTAGCCATACTATGTTTGGACAGTTAGGAAGTAAGTTGGTATGCTACGTCAATACCTGAGATTATGTATAATGTGGCGGACACTAAAGGGTGTGGCCTCTCACCCAGGGACTGAGGGCTTGGGGGGCGTGGTTATGGATTGTATATATATGCTGGCGTTCCCGAAAGTTCTTGAGTGGTTCTGTCGGTGTGTTAAGAATAAAGTTGGAAACTCCTCCGCAAAGCCTCTGTCATTTCCTCATTAACACACCACATTGGTGACCCTGACATGATGTCTGATAGCGAGGAAATATGCGATTCCACCTCGGCCACGTCGCCCCATGTCGCACAGCCAGCTCTGTCCATCACAGCTATCCGGCTGCCGGAGTTCTGGCAGAGCGGACCGGCCGCTTGGTTTCAGCAATCTGAGGCGATTTTCCACCTGCATAGATTCGTGTCAGAGGACACGAGGTACTTTTTGGTCGTCGCGGTCCTGGACCAGCAGACCACCAAGCGGTCCATGGAGCAATTGCGCGACCCCCCGTCGCACTGCAAGTATGCCCGGGAACTTGCTGCACTGGAGATGCAGTCTGTCCGCAACAGAGCGAGTGGACAGGCTACTTTTTCTGCCAGGTTTAGGCGACGGGTCGGCCGTGAACCTTATGTAGGACATGTTTTCGCTACTGGGATCTGACGATGGCGGATTCCTTTTTCAATATGTATTCCTGTGGCAACTTCCTGCCCCAGTCAGCGATCCTGGCAAACTCCCGTTGTCTGGCCGACGGAGACTACCGGGGTCTGGCTGGGGAGGCTGACTGCATCCTGCTGATGACAAGGCAGTGTGCTGTTAGGAGCGTGACGTTGGAGCCCCCAAGGATGGCACCGGGAGAGGAGGATGCAGCAGTGGTGGCCGGGGTGTCCGCCCCAAGAGGACGGAGGACTGGCCTGTGCCTCTTCCACCAGCGGCTCGGCAGCAAGGCAAGGCGTTGTGTTTCCCCATGTGTGTTCAAAAGAGGCGGGAAACGGCGGAGCTGGTTATTGCTTTCCGTGTGTCTTGGTGGCCACCATTTTGAATGGGATTTCGTGATCGCCTCCATCACAGTTCCCATCATCGCCGCTGTTGGTAGACATAGCGAACCACCGTTATATCAATGCCATATCGTTCGCCACATATCTTTGCGAGACGAAGGAGGTTGGACCACAAATGCCCGCCGGTTTTTCGGTTGCGGGGGATATTTACCAATGGTTGCTAGCGGATTTCCCGTCACTGATGACGCTAACATTTTCGACCGTGTCTGCATGTCATAGTGAGGAGCATTACATCCCCACGGTGGGACTGCTTGTGTTCGCGCGAGCAGGGCGCCTTTACGCGTCTAAACCAGCGATCGCAAAGGAGGAATTCGCCACCGTGGAGCGTTTGGGAATCGTGAGGCGGTCTAACAGCCCGTGGGCCTCTCCTCTCCACATGGTGCCGAAGGCAGATGGGTCATGGCGGCTGTGCGGCAATTTTGGCGGTTGAATACCGTGACCACGAACGACTGGTATCGCATTCCCCACATTCAGGATTTCTCCGTGTGGCTGTCGGGTACCACCATTTATTCCAAGATGGACCCGGTGCGTGGTTATCATCAGGTGCCCGTGCGCGCGGAGGATGTGCCCAAGACTGTGGTGATCACCCCATTTGGCCTTTTCCAGTTCTTGCGCATGTCTTTCAGCCTGAAGGGAGCCGCTCAGACTTTCTAGGGACTCATGAACTCGGTTTTATAACCGGTTCCTTCCTCACGCTGCCCATCTTCTCCAGCTGTTTTACGGTGCTTTGCGGTCAAGCCGTACTTGGGATACAGTCGTCTGGATCCCGGGGAGGGTTCACGCCTTTGACAGGGCCAAGAGTGCCTTGGCCAACGTGGCTCTTCTCGCACATCCAGCACTCGCTGCTCCCATAGCGTTGATGACCGATGCGTCCAACGTTGCAGTTGGGGCTGTGGTTGAATGGCAGGTGGCGGGCGCCTGGCGGGCTGCAAATTGCGTGATAGTGAACGCAAATATAGTGTTTTTGACAGGGAGTTATTGGCCTTGCACCTGGCGACGCGGCCCTTCCATTATATGCTGGAGGGCCGCTGCTTCACGGCATATGTGGACCACAAGCCGTTGACTTTCGCCATGGCCTGGGTGACTAAACCGTGGTCTGCTCGCCAGCAGAGGCACCTCGCAGCTGTTTTGGAGTTTACCACATACATTAGGAATGTGACGTGGAAGTTCAATTCAGTCGCGGATTGCCTGTCATGGGTTATGGTGTATCCTGCGCTTGTCGGGGTTGATGGGCCGTTCCGCAAACTGGAGGTGGTCGCTAAGGGTTTCGTCTTGGACATGGGTGGGCGTAAGGAGCGTGTCATACTGGCACACTGTGTAGCTGGTGACGCTGTTTCCTCCTTCCAGGTTCCGCGCCGTGGTCGACCCCCTTCCAGGACTCCAGAAGCACCTCCGCAAGGCGCAAGGCCAGTGTCCGGCGCCCCCTGACGTCCAAATGGAGGGACGCTGCAGCCGTTTTGGAAGATTGCTCAGGCCCCCGTGAGGGACTAGTTGCCCCCCCCCCCAAACTGAGGGCTTGGGGAGCGTGGTTATGGAGTAAAGTTCTAGAGTGGAATTGTTCCGTTGGTGTGTTAAGAATAAAGTTGGAGACTCCCCCGCAAAGCCTCCGTCATTTCCTCAGTAACACATCACAATAATACCTGATATAATCTTAACAACTTTTATCCTCATTGACTCACCTTCAGGGAGTCATAATTCGCCTTTGAGTAACGGGCAAATATGCATCTTTTTCCATGTTACTCATGCTCATGAATTTTAAAAATGTCCAAAATCTTTAGCACGTCAGACTGTTGCATTGACAGAACATAGAGAGGCCCATCTCCTGGCTGCCGATTGGATATGAACCTGACTATCACGCCCAGGGGAGGAGTCTCTCGAGTCAGAGGCGCGGTTGATGCACTCTCAGTAGTAACCGTAACAATAGTTAATTTGAGTTTAGTTGCTGCGGGACCATTTACAACTGAAGAGGGAGCTCTTCTTTTTCAGACCAAACTGGAAGAGAAGGGGGGTTTATTTGGGATTTTGACCTCGTTGGTGTGATCTTATTCATCCCAGAGTTGGATTTTAAAAAATCCTCGAGGTTTTTCCTTGAAAATTGTATTTATTTATTTATTTTTGTTCCGAACACCAAAAAAAGGGAAAATGGGGGGCCATATGTCCAAGGGAGGAGTAGCCGCCACAGCTGAACCCGCCGCTGCCAAAGCCAACGGGCAGGTGAGTCAAACAGACCAGACAACCTTAACAGCTGGAGCCACATGGCATCCAACGCCCACTGCCGGCATGGGTGCGAGGCTCGGGATGGCATCAAATCTTTTTCTCCCCGCAGACAGCACTAAAAGCACGTTCATTCAAATGATACTCACGATTAAACGTAAAATGGGAAATTAGGTCGTGGAAAATGTTGCAGGTTGCGATCGGGAGTGGGATATATATAATCTGACGACAAACAAAAGGTGCGGGGCGAGCGGCGTCGAGAATGCAAATATGCTCTACTGGAGGAAGATTTTTCGGAGTCGCGATGATTGCGCGTAAAGGCGCCACGTTAAACAATTTACTTCAAAATTTCAAATAGATAAATTGTACCATATTACATTATGTTTCGTGGGGTTGCAAAGTTCAGAGCAACGCTATGTTTGAACGTGATTATTGAACTCATGAATTGTGTTTTAAGTTTGTTGGAATAGACACCAGTTCTGAAGATGGATTGTGCGATAGTTATTTCTCAAATTATCCACAGATATTTGTCAGCTTTGCTCTTTATAAATCTTTTCTCTTGAATCACCGAACAATGTTTTACTGCAAAGACGAAACTGTTATTGTGAATATAAAGAGCAGTTGTACATTTAAGCTGCAGCCCCGTTTGAAACCTGTTTCTCGGGGATTCCTTTGTTCTGCAACATGTTGACATTTCGATGCAGCGCTACTGCCTCCTTTTGTCGGGTCAGTCATGCAAACACTGTCGGCAGAAGCAACTCTAGAGTTTAACTTACATGGGATGTCTGGTAGGAAAGTGCTGATGCTGATGCTAATGCTGATGTATCTTATCTTTTGGCCATGCATTTTAATTTCACTGAAAATGCTTTGTAATTGCTAAATGTGGTAAAGAAGCCTCTGTTCTACAGGAGAACGGCCATTTAAAAACCAATGGTGATGTATCAGCCAAGTCTGATGAAGGAATGGTAACTGCTGATGGAAACGGAACAATCCAAACAGCAAATGAGGGTGAGACTAATGCTGGTGATGCTATCGAGCTCGCTGCTGCAGCTGATGATGAGGCTGCAAAAACAGAGGGTGAGGCCAAGGATGGCAAGAAGAAGAAGTTCTCACTGAAAAACTCCTTTAAGTTTAAAGGCATTTCACTTAAGAAGCGTAAGAAGAGCAGTGAGGACAGTAAGGAGGAGCCCACCTCACCTACGACTGAGGAGAAACCAGAGGAAAACGGGCATGCAGCCGAGGAAACCAAAGAGGAGACATCTGCCACAGAGGCAAAAGAAGGCCAGGCCACTACTCCAGAGAGAGAGACCGAGGCAGCAGAGGAGGCCCCAGCCACAGAGGCTGCTCCTCCTGAGGAAGTTACTGCCATTACAGAGGACACAATACCTGTAGCCTCCAAGGACGAGGCCAAGGCAGAGTGATTTCAGCATGGCAACTGAACTGATTTTCCGAGATTTAAGTATGTGTGTGTGTATGTATATGTGCAAATGTATGTGTGTGTGTACACACGTGCGTATACACACACACACACACACACATATATATATATATACATACATACATACATGAGAGACTTGTACCACATTCATAAAGTTATAAAGAAAACTACTAAAGAAGACAAGGGTGTACAAATATATAACCTTTACTGATTCAACCACCAGTTCACTGCCTTTCTTTTAGCTCTTCAAGATGGAATCTCACCAGGCCCTCGCTTGATGGGTCAGTTTGTGCCCCCCCCATGCGAACCATAAGGAGAGTTTTGGTTCGCACAGTGACGCACATGTGGTGAAGATAATGGAATGGATATGGAGCGACTTGGGAATACTGACTAATTTTTTCCAACTCATGGAAAAGCATCCTTTTATCAGAAGGACAGCCCTATAACACTTTACTCATCATTGTTGGACCGTGGGCAGACCATCTTTCACTGAATATCTGTTGTATGGACATATAAATCTTTCAGATGAACTTGTGAATTTTTAGAATTTTGGATTCCTATGTTTTACCCTCAAATTTAAAGTATTTTGTCATAGGAAAGTGAATAAAAACAAGGAGGGAAGGAGGGACAAGAGCTGTCTTTGTGCATTTTGATTATTTCTGACTAAAACCACATTCCATCTTTTGAGCTTTGCAGCATTCACATTTCAGAGCTTATAATGATGGGGTTGGGTTTGTATCAAAATTGTGACATTTCAATCTGCAAATTGTCTATGTAAATATGTTTTGGCCACTGCTTTTGGTTCTTTCATTTTGCTATAAGTCAAAAATCTTTATGGTTTTATAGTAACTTTTAATAAGGTGAAATAAATGTTTGTTCCCTCTGTGTTTTTCTTGTGATTTCAATCTAAAATGTAATAATAAAGTGTGTGAGGGAGTGAGAATAAAGATATTTTAGGTCATGCCATTCATAATCACATAATATAGATTAACATGTAAAAAGTACAAATTAAAATGACATGTAAATACGATCAAATATGCAGCACATTCAACAGAAGCAAAGGTGGGCCCAGCTACCGGCCATTTATACCTCATGCACTAACCATTGTTTAATTGAGCCAACCGTCACTGACATGTTGCAAATGTCATTTGGGATTTAGAGAGCGTCATCAATTATACATTAAAAATACTGAAAAGGTTTCACATCAGGCAAGTCACCGGAGAAGAGCCACTGGACTAGGTCAGTATTTAGATGGATTGTCATGAGAGATGTACTTATTTCATTGTCACAGAAAGGGCGCTTGTAGAAATCAAATGGGAATGCTTGTGCGCAAACAACACTTACACCTTACACTTGATGTGTTCGTTATCGCAATTTCTGTATGATCGAACCATGTAAAACAACAAAGCCAAAGAAAAGCCCAAAACACTGGGCTTTGCACAAGTGCCTCTTATGGCTACATGCAATGGCAGGTAATGGTTAATGCGGATGGAAAATATGAAATGAAGTAAGCCAATTTCCACAAAACAAAAACAGACATTTTTTTTTCCCATTTTTACCCTAAATTAACAAATTATTGTTCCTCGCCCATATAAGGCCAGCATATTCGTTACGAAACATTACATCAAAAGCAAATGATGGCCAAGTAAAAGGTATTCAAATTTAAACCATATTGCGGTACTTCTTTTTAAAAAACATTCGGGACTGTGATGAACCATTGTGAGCGGTGTTTTGAACGCGGCAGCAGCATTACGCATGACCGTTGGTCATGTGCTGACCTTTTTTTTTGTGTAGCTGCGCTAACAGTCGACAGGCTCGGCTTAGCAATACCAAAATGGTAACAGAAGCGTGGTACACGGACAATTCTGACGAAGACCAACGGACACCTCACAGACTTAACCCAAATAAGCCTGTTTCCTTTGAAGAATTACAGAAACTTGGAGTCTTTTACTGGAAGGTACGTACTCGTCAGTTACGACTCATACTCTTTGTATTTGCATGTCAGTACGATGTTCTTTAGTGTCAGGAGAGGCGCATTCAAATACAATCATTATTATTACTCTTAAGTTTCGGACATCGTTGAACGGCGATCAGCGGTCTGCCTCGAAAGTAGCCGCACTCTGTTTGTTAAACACGTACTTTTATTTGTAGCCAAAGAATGTCTTGGACGTTGTACTTTTTCCTGTCTCTTATCTTTGCTATTTTAGCAAGGATATCACTTAAAGTTCTCGTTTAAACCCCCTACTCGCTTCATCACAGCTTACCACACAGTAACTATTTGTTGTGTTATCCAAAACAGATGGTCGGAATAAAATCACTCAACACTGGAGCGTGGAGAATCAAACAAGAGCGAGCAACTAATACTTGTACTTGTAAATTAATTTTTAAAGCGTAATTTTATCTTTCCAGTTGTAATTGAAATTGGTTGAATTGTTTTTGTGTACAATTTGGACTTTTGCACTCAGGGTTTGTTATGATTGCAGCTGAATGCCGATATCCATGAAACAGACCCAGAATTGCAGCAGATCCGTAAAGACCAAGGGTACTCTTATGTGGACATCATCACAATTCACAAGGACAAACTCCCCAACTATGAGGAAAAGGTATCCTGAGCATCTAACATGTAATGGTTTTTTAGTATCATATCTTGAACCACATATGAACCCATATCTTTGACATCTTTGTTTGTCTTCTTAGTTGAAGATGTTCTTCACAGAACATCTACATTTGGATGATGAGATTCGGTACATCCTAGATGGCAGGGCCTATTTTGACATCAGGGACAGAGACGATCAATGGATAAGAATTTCCATGGAGAAGGGTGATTTGATCACCCTTCCCGCTGGTATCTACCATCGTTTCACCCCTGATGAAACTGTAAGTCTGACAGCAACATGAGATGAAACTAGACAAATGTTTTGAATACAGACCCAAAAAGACAAATGTTAATGTGATTTTGATAACTTCAAATGCTTTGCCCATTTGTTATTTGGCAAATGTAGACAATTAACAGGAAAGGTCCTTCAACACTGCAACTTATGAATGCTAGCTAGGATTCAATTTTGTTGTCTATGCTGAACTTGGCTATTGTGAGAAAATACTTCACTAGTTTCCATGAAACAGAACCAAATTAATATGCAAATAAATGTTACCATGTACTATGTCTTTAATTGAAACAACATAGACAGTCTCCTATTTATGTTGAAAAAAAGCAGTCTTTTTTTCACTGACCATTTTCCACATTGCTGCTCCTGACACATGAAAGGTATGATTGAATCTTTTGTTTTTCAATTTTTCTCAGACTCTTGTTTCTCAATTGATATCTATGTATAAGCCTTCCCACTTTCATCTTAAGCTGCTTTTCTAACAATTTTACTACAGCTAATTGCCCTATGGTACTGTATTAGAACAGGGCTACTGTATTCATATTACTATGAGAGTAAGTAAAGCAGATTAAAGAATTAATTTTTCAACCGAGGTGGTCAATGTTCTGAGAGGTTTTGTTTATTTGCAGGACTATACCAAAGCCATGAGACTGTTTGTGGGTGAACCAGTTTGGACTGCCTATAATCGCCCTGCGGACAATCATGATGCACGTCGGAAATACATCAATTTGCTGCAGGAATCAAGAGAGAAAGACCTCTTGGAACACTAGTTTGCGGACTTTAAACTTTCTTAAAGACCCAGTTTCTAAACAGTTTGAGTTTCAATATTCACATGTAACTAACAAGAACTTCTTTTTAAAGTTGTAACAATTGAGTAGATTGAGCTAAAAATGGTGCAAGATGGTATATGGAGCAACAGTTTCAAGTATCTGATTTGTATTTTTCAAATACCAGTCAAACTAATCCGGTCTAGATATGATGCCTGCAGATCTTAACAATGTCAAGCTTTTGGTTTAGCCAGTATTCATGTTGCAAAAGGTCTAGTTTGAGTCGAATAAACATGCCAAAGCCTTGGCATTTATAAAAAATCAAACATGCACATGAGCCTGATATCTGTTGGTTGTCTTACCTCTTTGGATGGCTCCAGCACCACATCCTTGTTCAAGATTATGAGTTCACTAACATTGACCATGAAATAAGCATTGAACAGCCCAAGCTTGGAGTGCCCTGAATGCAGTGGAGGTATGGAAAGCCCCGATGAGAATAAAGACCAAAATTCTTATGACTTCTGTAGAACCCATACTCCTGTACGGCTCTTAACTTGTGGACACTAAATGCTATCCATTACCAGGAGAATCAGTGGAACTGATAACCAAATACCTTGTTGGTCACCAAATGCTAGACATAGAGTAAGATGTCCCATCATCACCCTAAAGAATCTATTCCATCAAAGTACTGGTTTGATTTTGTTTCCCCAGCATATATTTAAAAAGGATCTGCTCTGCTTCTGACTAGTTAGGACTAATATTCGTAGTCACCTAGTCGGGCTTCTGGTTACCTTACCAGCTATGCAACAACTATCTGCTAGTTGGAGGCTGAGTAGGTCAAATGTTTGCAGAATATTAGTCTGTGTGGCTTTCCCACCTCAACTAATACATGCAGGGATGCATGCCATTGTGCAAACAGATTATTTAGATAGACTGTCTTACCAGCACATAGTGTGTATATATATATATATATATATATATATATTTGCTCTGGCATAGATACTTTAGCCTGTAAATAACAGTTTTAATCCACATTTGCCCACACATCGTTATTGAAAATGTATTCAAGCATCGAAATTCGATAGCATTCCTGCCACAAATTTGCTCCACATATCAGAAGGAAAAGACGGATGATAATGAAAAAATTCTTTGCATTGGCTGAATGTTCTGCACGCTGACGCTGAAAAGACTTTTTCAAACAAATACACATTAATTCATGCAACAGCGATAAGAATTGAAAAATGTTAATTAAATTCCCATTTGCTGATTAGCGACCTATATTTCAAATCAGAGATGCAATAAGAGGGGCCTTTTATCTTGAGCTATGCTAAAATAAGCACAAACCATCTAAAGAAATTATCTGGTCAACTGGAACAATTTAAATTTGTGGGAAAGGTATTTTCTGGCATATGTGACGAGTTACAGTTCTTAAAGATTGGGATTAACACATTGTCTTTTTAAATAATAAATTCAAATTGCCATGCACATATTTTAGGGGGTTATGGGATTTTCTGTGCATTGGTGGTATTTTATAATTTAGTTATTTATTTGGTTTGTTTGGTTGTGTGCTTTATGTTGTAGGAATGCAATTGAAGATTTACTCAAGATAACATTACACAAGCTGTCAAACTGTAAGGTACTGTAAAAATGTCTCTACTTCTACTCCTCTACTTATTTGTGGTAAAGGTTTTCTTCAAACTCTATAAATTACACCATACTCCCAAAAATAATAAAAAAACGAAAACTTGAAGCAAACTCATCTCCTGAGCATCTATGTTGCCTCAAACGAAAAAAAATAAATGCAGTGCCAGCTTGATTAGACTTGTCAGTCATAGAATCTTGACTTTGTAGTTAAGAAGATTACAGTATGTGATGCCCAGAAGTCAAAATATTTTATGAAAGGGGTGTCAGGGGGCAGATTTTAGACAACGCTTACCGTTTTTCCTTCTTTCTATCCCTCGATCAAGGGCAACCTAACTGCAAAACCATTTATTATATTGCGTAAGTGAAACTTGCCCAATGTTATACAAATGTTTCACTCTTCACCCCTACCACCATGAGTTGGATGTTTAATGCTGTTAACTACTTCTGTGGGAGAAGAGCGCCCCTTGGTGGGTGAACATGAGTAAACATACATAGGTCAAATTGTATACAAATTTTTTTAGATAGCAATGGATTGTGCAATTGTAATGCAACTGCTACTAATTCTTCTCTTTGGGGATGAAGTCCCGGTGCCACAATTCAGGAGTTTGCGTATGTATTTATGGGTATAAGAGTGAGTCGTTCCGAGTCTTGTTCTCTTGCCTCAAACCAGTTTGAGGCACTGAGTGTTGAAGCTGTCACCCTCCCGGCAGGCCACAGCCTCCAACAATGCCTGCTTCTTCTGGGTGCTGCGTGAAGACTCCAGCTCATACATAGTGGTCAGGTTAAAGAGGACACTCTCATGGAGGTATAATGTGGGGTCCTGCTGTACCAGGCCTTCCAGCTGGCCCAGGGAATCCTTCAGCCGGCCGAGGTAGAGCAGGCATACTGCTGCGTTGTTGTTGGCCTTAGGCATGTTGGGGAGAGGGGTAACATAGCTTAGTCACATTACTTTCAACTAAAGAAAATTTTGACGAAAAACACAGAAACACTGCTTTTCAAAAGGTACATTTTCAGACTTTTTTTGAGATATAATTGTGCTCTTATGGCATAATTAATTCAGGTCTAAGTGTGGTCATTATTTGTTGGTGTGTAGGGCAGTCTTTCATCACTTGAGTGAAATTTTCCTTCAGATGTGAAGCAGCTTGTTCACAGCTGTGGATGTTGGTTTTTTGAACAGTTGACAGAGGCTGGACATAATTTTCCTCCTATTCCCATACTTTGATGCTACAGAGAGACAACAGCAAATACAGTGCATAGACCTGCCCCTGAAATGTTTCATCTCACGTTCAGATAATCTCGAATATTACTGAAATGTGGTTCAACATTTTTTAATACATGTAAGGATTGTAATTAAAGGATAGCAACACAAGGGATGATTTTACATCACTTAAGCATTTTACAGCTTATGTGCTGTGAAGACAGGTATGTTTACTAAATAATAATACTTACCACTGGGTTTTTCGGATCAATTTTTAAAACTTCAGTGAAGGACATGTGTGCATCAGCATAGTTGTTCTGACTGAGGTAGACAAATGCCCTGGAGAATAAATGTAAAATACATGACACACCGTTGACCAGGTGACGTGACAGTTAAAAGTACTCCTCCTAAAGTCTTGTCATAGCAACTGGATTTGTTTAGTTTCTTGGAGACATCTCACCTCTCGTCAGGGGGGCTTCATCAGAACAGTTCAGTGATGAAAAAGATCTAAATCAGAACTCTAAACCCCTGTAAATTGCTTGTGAAAATATGACCAGATTAAGCACATTTATTAATTTGCCTATTTTGGTTTTGGGCCCATGGTTTCACAAGTTGTCCAGTTGCCAGTTTAGATTAAGATGAATAATCCATTTCATAACATTAAAAGCTTAACACTACGAATGTGGAAAAAAATAAAACAGCAAAAAACTGCAAATAACAAGAGCACTTAAATTGTCTCCATTTGTGAAATAAGCAGCAGCAACCAGTGTGAACTGAACTTTGACTTTTACTCTTAGACTGCTTTGGCCAATGCTATAGGCATCCAATAATTTTCTATCAAAGCAACTTGTAAATGATGCTGAGGAAATATTGCTATGAGACAGAAAATTATTCTCAGCAACATTATATAAAGTACCACACATGTGCATATCCTGCTTAGAGGTGCTCAATATATCCTCAGTTGCGCATACCTGTTCATTAGCACACATGGGTTGTGATCGGGCTGTCTCCCATTCATTTGGTAGTCTTTCTCCACATCCTGGAAATAACTCTCTGCTGTTTTAATGTCTCCTATCTGATAGGGAAAAAAACAAAAAAACAAAAACAAAACTAAGCACTGTGCTTAACAAGGCGTTCTAATTATGTATTACACACCTTTCTCATAAATCTAGAGAATTTAGTATCAAACACACTGCATCAGGAAAAGTTTGCAAGCAGTATATCTTTTAGCTTTATTTAAAAAATTGCACTGTTGCAATATTTGACAAAGACACAATTTTGACCTATATACAGGTATATCTTCTTTAATTCTTGCTTATCTTTTTGTCCCTTACAGTATAAGCGCCTTTCTGATTAAGCTTAAGTTCCAGCACTGTTTCGAAAACAAACAGCAGCTCTCATTGATTGTGTTAATAACTGAAAATCATTTTCAGTTAATGTCCGTGCCTATTTAACAAAAACAGTTCATTCATATGTAATACTTTCAAAAAATCTATTGTATGCATATGGGTGGACCTGCAAGAAGATGCGTCCAATGCCACTGAGAAGCTGCATCCTCTGCTTTGGTTCATACTTGATAATGGAGTGATAGGTCTCCACGGCCAGGACATAATCCTGGAGGGGTTCATAAATTAGAGACAAAAGGAAAAACAAAATAGAATGACATAATGATGAATGGGAAGATGAGTGAAGGGAAAATCAGGTAAAGAAGAGCAAGGTTGAGCCATGAGGAAGGAAGGATGCAAGCAGAAAAGGAGACAGACGGAGAGATAGAAAGGACAAAGAGAGGAGTATTAAAAGCATGCAATATGATTGCCATGGCTCAGTTTTCATACAGGGCTCTATACACAAGTAAATGCCATTAAGAGGTTATGAAATCTTTACTTTGGATTTTGATTCCCTTCGGACAATATATTATGTTATGGCAAAAGTGAATAGTCCAAATCTAGAGCAAGCTTGTACCTGTCAGTCAGCTCTACATCAATGATAAATAAACTCAACGCTGGTTGTTCATCATCAATGCAGTTGATTACTTGTATTGTACTTTGTGTGATCACTAGTGTGTTTTTACCCACAAATGAAAATAGTTCTTAAAAGGCACATATGGTATGTTCATGTTTGTGTGAAATTCACAACAAAAAAAGTAAGTGAGACTTTAGTTATATTGATATAACAATAGCTTTTTATATCTATTCAATGATATAGACTGAGACTTTATATGACATGAAGAAAATATACAATATTATGAAGTTTTCATGATTTGTAATACTTTGCTTTATTTTATTTTTCCTTTAGCTTTATAAAAAAAACAATACATTTATACAAATATACACATTTATAAAAAAATATTATTTATATACCCCTCCTTGAGCTGCCACCTTATTGTGGTGGAGGGGTTTGTGTGTCCCAATAATCCTGGGAGGGATGTTGTCAGAGGCTTCATAACCCCAGAAGGGTCACCCAAGCCAAACACGTGGCAGGTGAGGGGCCGGACAAAGCGCGGCTCAGAAGACTCTCATGATGAAAAAGAACTTTGGACCTAGTTTTCCCCTGCCTGGATGTGGGTCACCGGGGCCCCCTCCTGGAGTCACGCCTGGGGGTGGGGCTCCATGGCGAGCACCTGGAGGATGGGCCTGCACCCATGGGGCTCGGCCGGGTACAGCCCGAAAGGACGATATGGGTCCCCCTTTCACTGGGCTCACCACCCACAGGAAGGGCCAAGGGAGTCGGGTGCAGTGTGAGCTAAGCGGTGGCCGGAGCTGGGCACTTTGGCGGTCTGACCCTCGGCTGCAGAAGCTGGCTCTAGGGACATGGAATGTCACCTCTCTGGCGGGGAAAGAGCACGAGCTGGTGCACATGGCTATCACCTCGACGCACACGGGGGGTCTGGAACCAGGCCTCTCAAAAGGGGCTCTTTTCTACTCTGAGGTTGCCCCCGGTGAGGGGCGCCGGGCAGGAGTGGGGATATTGATTGCCCATTGACTCGGCGCCTGCACGTTGGGGTTCAGCCCGGTGTATGAGAGGGTAGCCTCCCTCTGCCTTCAGGTGGGGGATGGGTTCTGACTGTTTTTTGTGGCTATGCACCCAATAGTAGTTCAGGATACCCACCCTTCTTGGGGTCCTGAGAGGGGCTGCTTGAGAGCAATCCTTCTGAGGACTCCCTCGTTCTACTGGGAGACTTCAACGCCCATGTGGGCAACGACAGTGTGACTTGGAAGGGCATGATTGGGAGGAACGGCCCCCCTGATCTGAACCCGAGCGGTATTTAGTTATTGGACTTCTGTGCTCGTTACGGATTGTCAATAACAAACACCATGTTCAGGCATAAAGGTGTCCATATGTGCACTTGGCACCAACGCACCTGAGGCTAGCTTCTTTGATCGACTTTGTGATCATATTGTCGGACTTGCGGCTGCATGTCTTGGACACTCGGGTGAAGAGAGGATCGGAGCTGTTAACTGATCACCACCTGGTGGTGAGCTGGCTCCAATGGGAGGGGAAGATGCCGGTTAGACCTGGTAGACCCACACATAATGTGAGGGTCTGCTGGGAACGTCTGGCAGAGTCCCCTGTCAGAAGGAGTTTCAACACCCACCTCCGGCAGAGCTACAACCAAGTCCTGAGGGAGGCTGGGGGACATTGAATCCGAATGGGCCATGTTCCACGCTTCCATTGTCGAGGCAGCAGTCCAGAGTTGCAGCTGTAAGGCAGTTGGCGCCTGTCGGGGCGGCAACCCTCTAACCCGCTGGTGGACTCCAGTGGTGAGGGATGCTGTCTTACTGAAGGAGGAGTCCTATCGGGACTCCGGAGGCAGCTTACATGTACTGGCAGGCCAAGTGACATGCGGCTACAACGGTCACCGAACCAAAAACTCTGGCTTGCGAGGAGTTCGGGGAGGCCATGGAGAATGACTTCTGGTGGGCTTTGAGGAAATTCTGGTCCACCATCCGCAGCTCAGATGGGGGAAGCAGTGCTCTGTCAACACTGTGTACAGTGGGAGGAGGGCGCTGCTGACCTCAGCGCGATACGTTGTAGATCGGTGGCAGGATTACTTCTCAGACCTCCTCAAACCCGTTGAAACGCCTTCCAATGAGGAAGCACAGCCAAGGGACCCTGGGGGGGTTGGCCTATCTCTGGGGCTGAAGTTGCTGAAGTAGTCAAAAAGCTCTTCAGCGGCGGGGCCCCGGGGGTGGATGAGGTCTGCCCTGGGTTCCTCAAGGCACTGGATGCTGTAGGGCTGTCCAAGCTGACACGACTCTGCAGTATTGCGTGGACATTGGGGACAGTGCCACTGGACTGGCAGACTGGGGTGGTGATCCCCCTTTTTAAAAAGGAGGATCAGAGGATGTGCTCCAACCATAGGGGGATCAACCTCCTAAACCTCCCTGGCAAGGTCTATTCAACGGTGCTGGAGAGGAGGGTCTGCCGGGTTGTTGAATCTTGGATTCAGGAGGGGCAGTGTGGTTGTCATCCTGGTCGTGGAACAGTGGACCAGCTCTGTACCATAGTGTTTTGTGGATTTAGAGAAGGCATTTGACTGTGCCCCGCAGGCAGTCCTGTAGGGGGTGCTTATGGGGTACCGACCCCCGTCATACGGGCTGTTTGGTCCCTGTATGCCTGGTGCTGGAGCTTGGTCCGCTTTGCCGGTTGTAAGTCAGACCCGTTTCCGTTTTTTTTCCCCCAGCCGACTGAAGCGGCTGGGATGAGGATCGGCAGCTCCAAATCATGGACTATGGTGCTCGACCGGAAACGGGTGGGGTGCCCACTCCGGGTAGGGGAAGAGGTCCTGCCCCAAGTGGAGGAGTTCAAGTATCTTGGGGTCTTGTCCACGAGTGAGGGAAGGATGGAGCGGGAGATCGACAGGCAGATTGCTGCAGCATCTGCAGTGATGCGGACTCTGTACTGGTCCGTTGTGATGAAGAGGGAGCTGAGCTGGAAGGCGAAGCTCTCAATTTACCAGTCGATCAACATTCCTACCCTCAGCTACGCTCACGAGCTGTGGGTAGTGACCGAAAGAAAGAGATTGCGGATACAAGCGGCCAAAATGAGTTTTCTCCGCAGGGTGGCCGGACTCTCCCTTCGAGATAAGGTGAGAAGTTCGTCCATTCGGGAGGAACTCGGAGTAGAGCTGCTGCTCCTCCGCATAGAGAGGAGTCAGATGAGGTGGCATCTGGTCAGGATGCCTCCTGGACACCTCCCAGTGGAGGTATTCCGGGCATGTCCATTTGAGAGGAGGCCACGGGGAAGACCCAGGACACGTTGGAGAGACTATGTCTCTAGGCTGGCCTGGGAGCACCCTTGGGAAGAGAGAGGGAAGTCTGGGCCTCCCTGCTCCAGCTGCTGCCCCCGCAACCCGATCACGGATAAGCAGAAGAAGATAGATGGATGGATGGACTATTTATACAAAAATATCTTGCTTTTTTAGTTTCATTTATTTATTATACCTTTTTATTCCTATTCAATTATGTATAAATATGTTTTTTCACAATTCGTAACTTTCATTGTTTCTTTTCAATCAGGATTTTGTGTATATGCCCGTACAGTATCCTTTAGTGTTAAGTAAAGCGGCTTCAATAAAATGTATTGTTATTAATATTATTGCTGATAGCAAAATCAGTTGATGACAACGCTCAAAGCACTGAAATGATCTTGTCCATGTATCTATTACCACTAGGTGGTACTGTAGTTCTCTCTGATCTAAACCCTATCTTCACTCATTTTTTACCCCTCCCTCTTGCTTCACTTGTTCCTCTCTATCTCTCAATGACCAAGAATCCAATTAGTGGTCAGTCTGGGGGGAATCCTCCACCAGTCTGACACAAAAGATCTTAGAGTCTCATGCACAAACACTTCCCAGGCGCAGACTGAAGACACTCATAAATGGACACATGCATTTAAATTCACACATACCTTCATCAGTAGCAGACAGTTAGCCATAGAATACATGACTCGGCTGAGACGAGATCTCCAAAGCTTGAGAGACTCTAAAATATTGGGAATAATAAGAATAAGGTTTTTCCTTTTTTAGGGTGACAATATTTTCATCTCAAATTGTATGTTAATGGAGTCACCACAATGCCACATTTTCCTTTGTCCCTTCTGTAATGCATCACCCAACCCCTTCTAAAGCTTGCACTCTTGTGCACAGGCACACAGGCAAAGACAGACAGCCACAATATATTTTAAGACAAGTTGTTGTGGAAGACACTGTAGGACCCTCCATTTTCCTGTTTCCCTCAGATGGTTCTCTGTCAAAGAGCGAGTGTGCAGGCCTATTAATATTCATCACAATGCACCTGTGAGTCTGTGCCTGCACGTGTGTTGGGATGTTCTAGAAAGGAGCTAATCACTCAGTAGTGGTCTGATGTGCGAAGGCAAGACCTTGACTGTCAGCTGTCAGTGTGGGCAGAGAGGAGAGACAGAGGGAAGACCTATTGCAATAGATTCAGATGGAGAGGAACTGGAAGAGTCCTCATATATATTTGTGAATGTCTGACACTCCGTTTAATGTTTTATCTAGAAAATTTGAGCTCAGTGTCATCATGTTGTGTGAGGCGAGTCCCACTTCTGAAAAAGATGAATACCAGAAGACCTACAAACACAAGATGAGGAGAAACCAGTATACAAATTTAAAGCTACCGAAAGCAAATTTGAAAGACAGGAGTCCAAATTCTTCAAGCAGCATGAATATGTTGTTAACAAATAAAACTGAATAACTGATCAAGATACCAGCTTATTTCCACAACCTGCTTGTGCGGGAGAGTATCTTGGGTAAGATTTAACTACATTGATCTATCTGTTGTGAGGGGCCAGAGAGACCATCTATAATTCAATGCAAGCAGTGAGGTGCCAAATATTTTTCAAGCACTGCATTGGTGTGTGTAGCTAAAAGGGTGTGTATATGTGGCTAAGGTTTACTGCAGTCCAGCACCAGTTGTGCCTCTGCTCAATGCTTGTGGCTATTATCCAGCGGGGCCCATGACCTAACTCCTCCCACTGTGTGAAGCAGTCTGGGATTGGGGCCAGGTCTGCAGCCAAAAGACTTTGTGTATGTGTGTGTGGGTGTGTTGCGTGCACACGTTTACCTTGCCTGTTCTCCTGCGTCAGGGTGATCATTCTGCCATCCTCAGCCAAGCCTCTTTCCAAGTTTGCAAGAATCTGTCGGGGTTAAAGGGGGTGGACTTTAAACTTCAGAGGGTATTTTTGTTTCATAGCCAGAACTGACGCCTTTTCATATCTGTGTATTAAAATAATCTATTCAACAACTATTCAACAGTGTTGTACAGATATTTTTTGTGGGTGAATTTTTGTTTTGCAAATACATCAGAACATGCATATTATTATATTCAGGTGTGTCCTTATGTGCTTCTACTTACAGTAAGGCAGACGGATTTGAGATTATGCAGGCGGTCCAGAGCCTCTTGGGGCTTTGCTAGGTATTGGGGAAGCTCGGCATGCAGCAACCGCATGGAGAATGGCACCATGGAGCCTAGTGATGTTAGTTTTTGGCAGTGGTCATGAGAACAGTGGGGTGGGGTTGGTATGAAGAGGTTGGATCGAGGACATAACAGGAGACATAAAGTAACAGCCAGAGAGAGCCAGGAAGAGTGTTAGATGAGAATATACTCCCATCCTCCCTCATACACTGCATACAGTCCTGGAGGCAGGAACCTACAGATGGCTTTGAGCTATGTGTGGCTGCTTATTGAACCCTCTCATCTCTCTTTCTGTATCTGCTGCACAGTTCAATCACTCATCTCTCTGCCCCATCAGTCTCTCTCTGCCTCTATATAATTCATACACACACGCTCACTTGCTCGCTCACTCACCCATCCACGGCTTGCCCATCTTTTGTTCAGTTATTTAGCTTCTGCTCTCCAAATTCTACTCATCTACAGTACAGAACAGAGGACATGTATTCGTTGTCTATCACTGCATTACTGCACTTAGTATTTTGCTGACGAAAGGTGGTTCTCCAACTGTGTGCCTCTTTAATCTGTTTTTCCCTTGGGATTTCAGCAAGTTTTTCCACATAAACACATTCAATGTGTCTTGATGTTTTAAGAGATACAATGAAGAAATCAAATTAATGAAATCAGTGGATGCTGAAAAATATATTTAACCATAATAATAAGTAATGCTCTGATATAATGGTCCAAATTTGCTTAACAGATTAACACAAGGTTATATACATGTAATAAAAAAAAATTGACAAGCAGCTCAACATCAATCTACATGACGTGTCACGTTGGAAATGAATATCTATAAAAGATCTTCCATTCTTGAAAGAGAAGCTCAACTTAAAGAATGGCAGATTAGCCAACCCAGTGCTGGTGCTGTTTGGGCCAGTCTAAAATATTCAACATGAAAATAGATATGCTGGAATGCAGGTATTTTATATCAGCCACTGATTACAATTAGTACTTTTGGGATTTCCCCATGTCTGCGTGGGTTTCCTCCAGGTTTTCCGGTTTCCTACCACAGTCCAAAAACATGCTGCAGGTTCATTTGAAAAAAATTGGGAAAATTGCCCCAAATGAGTGCGTGAGTGAATGGTTATTCATCTGTTATGTGGCCCTGTGATTGACTGGCGACCAGTCCAGGGTGTATCCCGCCTCTTGCCCGATGACAGGAAGGATAGGCTCCTGCATCCTCCATAACCATGAGTGCAGGATAAGCGGCAGACAATGGATGGATGTACTTTTGGGATAATTTTGAAATGATTGATACATTGGTACACAGGTACTTGGTTCACTTCTTTGCTTGTAAGGGTAATGCCCACATTTCTCGGTACTTAGACCAATACTTTGAGTGCTAACCACGACCACAACATATATCATATACAGTATATCCAACAGTAAAACTGATCATTTCTTTTATATAAAATTGTGATTGAAAGTACAAACTGCGATGACAATTGTCACTGAAGTGACAGGAGTGTGAAAATAATAATGCTTTGGTAAATTTCCATAAAAGTAAATGGGCAATGATCTCGAGTGAGTTCGTAGAGTGATCATGTTCAAGAAAAGTCAATGCAAGCACAGGGCCAGAGAAATGATCAGCTAACTTCTGATGCAGGGCTTTAAAAACTTGAGCCACTTTGTCTGCGGGCACCAAACAGGGCACAAAGCATTTAATACTGAGCATTAGAAAGTTAATTGGTGCTCTCTTTTGAGGGCTATGTGTTGTAGCTTTGTATGTGCCTTGTGTTAGTCCACATGAGCACACGTGTCTATGCATAGCTATCTCTGGTACTGCCTTCACTGTGGCGGCCCAAGGGGCAAAGCATATTCAAATAATGGGAATACATTAGAGAGCTATTGATGCAGTGTAAAAGAGGAAAAACAAAACCAGAGACTTTTTGAAGACAAGTAGAGTTACTAGTGCTTCTCAACAATACTCTGATATCAAGCTTGAGGGGGAAACTTTCCATTGAATATTAAATAGGACAGTTAAAGTATACTTCAGTATCCTTAATAAAAAACTGGCAAAATGCAGAGTTCTTTCAGGGGCATACAGTCAAGTCATAATAAGGGTTTAAGAGTACCTTTTCAGCACAATCTTGTACACTATTCCGCCTACCCCAAACCCACACATGCATGCCCGCATGTGGTGTGCAACCTGCTAAAAGCGGAATTTGTCTGTCCTTGACTTAATAATTTTACCAAACGACAGCAAGCTCACATATATACCTTTCAAGATAACTCATAAAGAGTATTCAATCTTTGAACTGAAAAATTCTAAACAGATAACTGGGGATTTGGGGGGAAAACCATATAGTGAAGAGTGCTACTTTGTTATAACACATTTTAGAAGGGCAAAACAGATATTTGGGAACATGCAAAAAGGAAGGGTAAAAAAAGGACAAAAGGACTTATTCTACAGGATTGTGGATAGCAATGATTTACAAAAGCTGAGTGTATGTGCATACCTCTCCTCCCAGGGTAAACAGTTGGGTAGTACTCATAGAACAGGTCTGGTTGATCCAGATTGTCAAATGGCACCAACTCTAGCTCAGCATTTGCAAAGAGGTTCAGTTTGGTGAGCAGAGACAGACGCACAAACCAAAGCTGTAGAGACACACAACACCAGCCTGTGTAGCACATTTTAAAAGAATGCTCAAATGCTAAATCTAAATGGTTCTTATTCACAGAGATAAATCATGCAAATATTCAATTTCCTCCAGTCACATTAGTATTCAATGCCAGGCAACAAAAGGCTGAATGTGGTGTATGTCCCTCTATGCGTGTTTAACTGAAACATAGGACACATTAGTTGCTAGAATGAAAATTTACACTTAAGTGTAAATCAAAAATTTTAATTTTAATGTCTCTCAAATGAGCGATTCCTACTCCTGATTTAGTAATTCGTTTTTGCTTATTTAATTCCCACTGTGGGAAATTATTTTCTTTTTTATACATTAATTACATACTTCTAGAACCAATCTGAACCACTGTTTGGAAGATGATTTCACAATTTCATCTTACTTGTTTCCACATCACCTAAATAATTTTTCATCAGACAGAATCCTTTAGTATATTTCTATTAATAGAATAGAGATCACAAAAATCAAGTCCAAAACGGCACAAATGAGTTAGAAAAAGTATGGCATGGCACCAGGAAATGTTGGGATGACAAATTCATATGGACTAAACTAATAATCAATAAACAAAAAGTTATCTGAAGTCCCATTTTTTAAATTCAATTTTAATTATCCTACCTGCAATGAGTCACTGTTGTGGGATGTTGGCTGGCCAGCCTTTCCGTATCCTTGACCATGAGCAGTCAGTAGCCGGCCTGTAAGATCCACAGCAGCCCGCCAGTTCTTAGTGCTCTACAAGGTGAAAAGTTGTAACAAACTTTAGCTGAATTCCACATAAACCCAAATGAGAGGCAAAAACATGAAAGATCTAGGGCTATTACTGTATACAGGTTAATTGAATGTGTAAAAGGCCAATCATAAGAAGCTATGCATCACTAATTTACAACACCTTTTCTGGAGAAAGGAAATGTATCTATAAAATATTTCATCTTATCTTTCTGCAACGCTCTTGGGACCCCCTGACTTTTGAAATCTTTCTGAAGGGTTTTTGAACTTAAAAGTTACTTTTTCATACTTTAGACTGACATTATTGTAACCTTTAGTGAAATGCTGTGATATTGCTTGGATTATTGTAAGTTGCAGTTCCTATTAATGCAAATGTGTGCTGATTGATGTAAAAGATTACATTCAAAGTAAACAACTTGACTTCAGTGATTGTAACCTGGAGTGTGTATGAATTACTATTACCTTGTCTCCTAAAATGACTTTCTAAGTGCTAGTAATTTATCGACCTCCGAAGGTCATCACTAATGATTTTTTATCTCTTTAGGTAAATTACTAAGACAAAGTGATGGAAAGGAAATCATTCTTTTGGGTGATTTTAACCTAAAATGGTTTGAGAAATCATGTATGACAAATGTCAAGAAATAACAAAATCTTTCACAACAATGACACAACAATTGAAAAAACCAACACGAATAACAAGATCTTCTCAAACCTTAATAGATTTAATATTCACAAATATGCCTGAGAGAATAACCAACACTTATAATTTGATTACAGGCATGTCTGATCACAATTTAACAGTAGTAGCTATAAAATTGACAAATGCAAGGTATAAGGAAGAAAATCCAGTGAAAAGTAAAATGTGCATTACATTCATCTCGAAGAAAGACTTACAAATGGTTGAGAATGATTTAAAACCAACAACATGGACAGACATCATTGAGAACAAATCTTGTCAACACAGTTGTCATGATTTGATGCTAGCTGTGAAGGATATCTTAACAAAATCCTCCAAAAATAAGCAAAGAAATCATTGAACAAAACAAAATCTGCCATAGTTTAACAAAACCATTTGGGAAAGATGAAAAAGCGAGATGCTGAGCTAAAATATCCCTAAAGTCAGGATTAACAAGAGATCATTTTATTTTCACAAGTCAAAGAAATAAAGTCACAGCTGAGCTTAGAAAAGCTAAAGCTGTGGTGTGTCGACGAGGAAATATGATGGCGGAGTTGTGGAAGGGTTCAAACTTTAATCAGTAGACATACCAACATAATAATTCATCTCTTCGGAACATTCGGGAACGTCAGTATATGTACCCTTCGTAACCACGAAGTAACCCCCAAGCTGTCAGTCCCTGGGTGAGAGGCCACACCCTTTAGTGTCCGCCACAAAGCCAGCTTTTTTACTTTTAATTATTAAAAATGCAAAAGAAAATAGTAGAATAAGATGGAAAAATATTGATAAATTGACTGGAAAAAGAAAAGTCTAAATGTGATCATGTTCATCTCAAAATAAATGGAAATGTGATTGATGAGTCCTTGCAAATAGTAGTAAATTTTAATTAATATTTTTTACACACTGTCCTGAATCTGGCTCAAAATTTTCAAACTGTTCACTTGCTCCTGGCAATAAATGACAAATCCGATTTTGACCTCTGTCCAACAAACGAAACCAAATTTGAAAAAATAATCACAGCATTGAATTGCAGCAAAGCAAAAGATATTTATGGACTTGATACAACTTTCCTCAAACAATACAAGAACATTTTCTGTGGTCCATTAACATTAATGATTAATCAATCAATTAATGAGGGTATTTTCCCAGAAGCCCTAAAACCGGTTATTATCAACCCCATATTCAAGTCTGGGGACAAACAAGATGTAGGCAGTTACCGTCCGATAAGTATCCTTCCAGTAGCGTCAAAGTGCCAGAGAAGGTTGTGGCAGAGCAACTTACCACCAATTCAGATTCACTAGCTCTTCTAAACCCCATGCCATTTGGTTTTAGACAAAAAATATTCCATAGATTCGGCCTGTTGCTACTTCTTGGAAACTATCAGGGCTTACGTGGATCAGGGAAGGGTAGCGGGAGTAGTCTTCCTTGACCTTCGTAAAGTCAATCAATCTTCGATAGGGTCAATCACCAGATAGTTTACAATAAATTAAAGAATACAACCTCTCTGCGCTCACCCAAAAGTGGGCAAGACCTTATTGAAGCAACCGATGCAAGAGTGTACAGGAAAATAACATTCAATCCCCATTTAAAGACTCCTCAATGGGAGTGCCACAGGGTTTCTATTTTAGGACCCCTGCTTTTAAGTATCAACATAAATTACCTCCAAGAGTGTGTTCTGACATTGATTTAATAATGTATGCGATGAAACGGTGATCTTTACCTCTGGAAAGAACGAAGCGGAGGTCACTGATAAATTAACAAAAGAGACTGAAAAAGTTGCAGAATGGCTACAGATGTCCTGCCTTACCTTAAACCTAGATAAAACTGTCTCTATGTTTTTCTAAAATAAATGTAAACGACAACAAACTTATGAATTCAAGTAAATGAACAAAAAATTAAAAACGTAAATGAAACAATTTATCTCGGGCTACTACTGGACTCTAGCCGCTGTTTTAAAAATCATATCAAAAAACATCAGAAATCCAAAGTCATATAGAATAAAAAATAAACAAACTATTGGCCAAAAGATTTGAAGGAGGATATGAGGCACTGAGTAGCAGAGTGTAGAGCAGGAAATGATGAGAAGGGAGCCTGGATAAATGCAGAGTGTTATGTCAGGAAGGGCATCCAGTGTGAAACTCAATATCCAAATGTAATAGAAGATGACTTTGTACTGTGTTGGTTGAGGCCCGGGTCAACGATGACTGGCATTGGTGCCGACAGTCTACTGCAGTGTTTCCCAACCACTGTGCCATGGCACATTAGTGTGCTGTGAGAGATCAAGAGGTGTGCCATGGAAAAATGCCCACTTTCACTTGATTGATCCAAAATTTTTTTAGTCAATGCAAATAATGTGTCTTTGTACATCTATCAATGTGGGCAGCATGCAGTGACAGGCAGAAAAATTAAATGCTCTTCCAATAGATGGCAACAGGTAGTGAATTAACGTGTGTATCTACCTGTTGCTACTCTAACCCCAGAGTTATTAGTGATGCTTTGAGAGATGAGTGGTCCAAACCACCAAGATGAGTGGTCTAAATCCAGTTCCTGCAAGAATATCAGCTTTGTGTTCAATCAAACAGGGCCAGATTTCACACCATCCATCCATCCATCTTCAGCCGCTTATCTTGCTCTCAAGGTCGCGGGGTATGCTGGACCCTATCACAGCTGTCATCGGGCGAGAGGCGGGGTACACCCTGGACTGGTTGCCAGTCAATCGCAGGGCCACATGTATCGACAAACAACATTCACTCACTCATTTCCCAATTTTTTCCAATCAACCTGCCGGATGTTTTTGGACTGTGGGAGGAAACCAGACACGGGGAGAACATGCAAACTCCACACTCCACACAATTCCTGTTGGAATTGAACCAGGATCCTTCGTGCTGTGAGGCAGCAGCACTAACCACTGCGCTACTGTGCCGCCCCATATTTCACACCGAGTAAGTAAATTAAGACCACAGTTTCATTCTATTTCATGAAAAACATTTTTGACATGTTTATTTGGTGGTGTGCCTTGTAATTTTATCTCATGTAGAATATGTGCCGTAGCTTAAAAATGGTTGGGAAACACTAGCCTACAGGGCACAAATGGAAATTGGGCCACTGTGGGTGATGAAGGAGAGGAGGAAGGCATGTTCGTAACGAGATAGAGAAAAGGAAAAGCAAGAGTCAGGGACATTAATTTTGGGATGATGACATTTGGAGAGACAAGGTATCAGAGAAGAAAGGTGGAATCCCTTTGTGTCCAGGAAACCAGATGGAAAGCTGTTAAGGCTAGAAGCTGGATTATATTATTCTACCATGGTACTGATGGCAGAATAAATGGAGAAGGAGTTATCCTGAAGGAGGAGTTTGTTGGGAAAGTTCTGGAGATGAACAGAGTGTTAGTAATGTTAGAAATTGAAGGTGTGATGTGCGGATGAGCACACACAGACCAGGCCCATCTGCACCCTCCAAACAACCCTGAAAGATCCACCACCAGAACCAGCCCCCGGTAACTTCCACATGAGCCTCATCATGTGATCCAACCGGTTTCACTCCTTTGTTTCACATTCTGAGAACTTTGGCTTCCCCTTTTCAAAGTCTAATCCAGGTAAATCCCCAAAAGTCATATATTTGACTCCACCTGACAAGGGCCATTAGCATGACAAACCCCTTCGACCTAGTTTCTGTTGATCAACTCTCCCATTGACATTTCTTCACTTGAAGATGTCAAATGTCTTCAAGCGAAGAAATTCATGTTCAGTTGCCATGACAAGAAGATTTTGACAAGAATCCTCAGTGTTGTTAATGGCTATGCCCCACGGTCGGGATTTTTAGTTAGAAGAGAAGGAGAGTTTCTGGAGTGAGTCACATGACGTGACACAGAATATGACCAGAGGTAAGAGGGTGGTAATTGGTTCACACTTCAATGATCATGTTGGGGCAGGCAATAGTCGACGAAGTGATGGGCAGGTTTGGTATCCCAGATAAGAATAAAGAGGGAAAGATGGTGGCTGAGCAGCAAAAAGGATGGAAATGGCTGTATTAAATACTTCCAGAAGAGGCAATGACATATTGTAACTTATAGGTGTGGGGGTAGGAGCACACAGATAGACTTCATCTTGTATCAACAATGTGACTGAGACTGAGTGAGAATCATTGACTGTAAAGAAGTGATAGGTGAGAGTGCAGCTATAGGATTGTGGTTGTAGGATGACTCTGGTGAGGAAAATGAAGAGGACACAGTAGGGCCTGAGGGCGAAGTGGTGGAAGCTTAAAAGGTTGGAGTGTTGTATAGTTTTAGTGAGTGAGAGGATTCCTGAGGAATGGAGGAGAAGTGTACTGATGTCATTTTTTTTTTTAAATAAGGGAGATGTGCAGAATTGCAGTAACGATAACTATAACCATAGAGGAATAAAGTTGATGAGACATACAATTAAGTTATGGGAAAGAGTAGTGAAAACTAGACAGAATAAAAATTAGCATTCGTGAGCAGCAGTACTGTTTCCCCGCCAAGAAAGAGTACTACAGATGAAGTATTTGCTTTAAGAGTGTTGATACAGAAGTAAAGAGAAAGCCAAAGGGAGCTGCACTGTACTCTTTTACAAAACTAGAAAAAGCATATGACATCTGAAAAGCGTGCAGAGAGGAACTATTGTATTGAATGAGGAAATCAGGAGTTGCAGAGAAGTATGACTGATGCAGGAAATGTATGTGAGCTGTGAGACAGTGGTGAGGTGTGCTGCAGGTGTGAAAGAGAAGTTCGAGAGGGGGTGGGACTGCATTAAGGATCAGCTCTGAGCCCCTCTTCTTTGCAATGGTGATGGACAGGCTGACAGATGAGGTTAGACAGGTATCTCCATGGACTATGATGTGTGCAGATGACATTGCAGTGAGAGCAGGTAGAGGAAAATCTTGAGAGGTGGTGGTTTGCCCAGGAAAGAAGAGGAATGAAGGTTAATCACTGCAATACATGTGTGAAAAAGAGGTGCCCAAGTGGAACAGTGAGGTTAAAGGAAGTAGAGATAAAGAAGGTAGATGATTTTAAGTACTTAGGCTCAAGAGTCTAGAGCAATGGAGACCGTGGAAGAGAGGTGAAGAAAATGCTTTCAAGGAGGTTGGAGCAGGTGGGGAAAAGTAATTCATTTAATCGTGGGGATGCTGGAGCAAATCCCATGTCACTAGGGGAGAAGCAGGGTTCACCCTGGACCAGTAGCCAGTCAAGCGCAGGGCCACAAATTGAGATAAACAACCTTTCACTCTCTTATTTGGGCAATGTTGGGTCTCCAATTAACCCTTAAGGATTATGGGAGGAAAACCTGGAAACCCGTAGGTAATCCACGCAGAGATGGGTATAATGCAGACACAGTGAGACCAGCAATGCTTTGCAAGTTTGCCCACCCCTGGACTGGAAACAGTGGCACTGAAGAAAAGACAGGAGGCAGAGCTGGAGATGGCAGAGATGAAAATGTTGAGTTTCTCTTTGAGAGTGATGAGAATGGACAGGATCAGGAATGACTCTTTCAGAGGAACAGCACATGTTAGATGTTTTCGAAGATAAGGTCAAGGAAGCCATACTGAAATGGTTTGGTCATGTACAAAGGAGGGATACTGAACATTAAAAGAAGGATTCTAGGGTTAGAACTGCCAGGCAGGAGGTCTAGAGGAAGGCCAAAGAGAAGATTTGTGGATAAGGTGAAAGAGGACATGAGGTTGGTTGGTGTGAGAGAACAGGATGCAGAGAATAGGGTTAGATGGAGGAGGTTGATTGGCTGTGGCGAGCCCTGAAGGGGAAAGCCGAAAGTAAAAGAGAAAGACTACGCACCATATGAACATGCAGGGAGAAAAGCATTTGAGCCTTAAGCAGAGGCGTAAATTTCAAAGTAAAACGAATGCAGAGAGAGAGAGTTCAGCATCTTGGGGTAGGGCGGAATGGAGGGAGTGGGATAGTGGGGAGAGAGTTCAGCATCCCGACAGCCTGGTGGTATGACGTATTACCATAATTCTACTTGTGATATGAGTGAAATGAGGAACTAATAAAATAGGCTTGGTGAGCAAAGTGTGTCCTCAGATTGTAAAGGCAATTCTTAGCTGACAAAGTGGCAAAGACCAAGTTCATTCTGTGTTGCTGTTGCTGGGGATTTGAAGCAGGTTGGTTGCACTCCTGATATTTTTGGCACAATGAATATATCGAAAGAAGAATCAACAAAACCAAAAATGACCCACAAGAATTACAATACTGGTTCAGCAGCTAAGTGATATGCAAGACCTGTTGAAGCAGTTGAAGCAACCATGAATTCACGAATTTTAAAATCTAAGACTGTTTTCTTGTTGACAGTTTGATGATAAAACTGATTCCACTCTAATGCACACATGAAATATCATAGTAAGGCTGACATCCTTTACTTTACCATTACATTTGAATTAAATGTATACAAAGCTGGTTAACACAACTAGGTTGCATATCCCCATGGGATGAAAATGTAAACGATGTGAACAAGTGAGACACAATCCATTGTCTTTGATTATGTACTGTCGTGGTGTGTCGACGAGGAAATATGACGGCGGAGTTGTGGAGGGGTTCAAACTTTAATGCGTAGACACACCAACAGAATAAGTCATCTCTCCAGAACGTTCGGGAACGCCAGTATGTATACACTCCGTAACCACACCTCCCTAGCCCACAGTCCCTGGGTAAGAGGCCACACCCTTAGGTGTCTGCCACACAGCCCCCCCCCGAACACCCAGAAGGGACTCCAGCCAACAACTAGTCCTTCACGGGAGGCCTGAGCAATCTTCTGAAACTGCTATGGCGTCCATCCGTCTGGACATCGGGGGGTGGCAGACACTGGCCTTGCAGAGGTGCTGCTGGAGTCCTGGAAGGGGGTCGACCATGGTGAGGAACCTCCAGTATGCAGAATGGTCCATCGTACGGGGGCCGGAAATTGCCGCAGGAAGACATATTTAAAAAGGAATCCGCAATCATCGGATCCCAGTTGCGACAACCTGTCCTCCCGTCACCTAAAGCTGGCAGAGAAAGTAGCCTGTCTGCTCGCTACGTGGCAGATAGACTGCATCTCCAGAGCAGCAAGTTCCTTAGCACGGCGGGTGGGGGCGTGTCGTGCAATTGCTCAATGGACCGCCTGGTGGCCTGCTGGTCTGCTGGTCCAGCGCCGTGACGACTGAAAAGTACCTTGTCTCCTCCAACACGACTCTCCGTGTTCTAAAACCAAGCAGCTGGGTTGCTCTGCCAGAACTCCGGCAGCCAGATGGCCGTGATGGGCAGGGCCGGCTGTGCAAGATGGGGCGACGAGGCCGAGTTGGAATCGCATATTTCCTCGCTATCAGACGTGATCATGTCGGGGTCACCAATGTGGTGTGTCGACAAGGAAATATGACGGCGGAGTTGTGGAGGGATTCAAACTTTAATGCGTAGACACACCAACAGAATAAGTCATCTCTCTAGAACTTTCGGGAACGCCAGTATATATACACTCCGTAACCACGCTCCCACCAACAGAATAAGTCATCTCTCTAGAACTTTCGGGAACGCCAGTATATATACACTCCGTAACCACGCTCCCCAACCCCTCAGTCCTTGGGTGAGAGGCCACATCCCTAAGTGTCCGCCACACTGTAAACAATAGTTTAAAAAAACAGTGATGATGACAAATTTAAAAAGTGGATATGAAATATAAAGATACCTTGTAGCGTACACTAGGGGCGGTGCCTCTCGCCAAACAGGCCTGTTTCCTGGTGGGCGTGGTTTACGTACCTGGTGTATTTTAATACAATATGTTCCTATGTCAGTTTTGGTTCAAGAGTTGAGGAATAAAGTTTAAACACGCCTTCGTCTCCATTATCTTTCCTCATCCTGCCACAACCTAAATGTTCACAAACTTATAGGATAACAGCGCATCACCGAGACACCTACCAACTTGCATCCACAAAAACTGGTGGAAAATTTTCACAAAAGTAGTGTTGCTGTGAGTTTAAATAGGGTTGACTCTTCTATTATTGTGTTGAAAAACACAAGTTTTATGTGCCTTTGGAACGGCTCAAAATCGTGGATTAGAACAAGGCTCGATGAACAAATGAATCATATTTTGGAAAGCCAAAAAAAACTCAAAGCAAGTCGAACTTTAAAAAAGGTTCCCTCCATCCAGCTTTGGGTCACACAGACCTTGCATATAGCTGAGTGTTGATGCTACAGGGAATAGAGATAGGGAAAGGTGAAGGATTTTCAGCACTTAGGGTCAATAGTCCAGAGCAATGGAGAGTGTGGAAAAGAGGTAAAGAAACAAGAGAAAAGTGTCAGTAGTAATGTGAGGTAAAAGAGTATCAGACAGAATAAAAGGAAAATTATACAAGACAGGCATTGGTTGGCATTGGTGGCATACAAGACTGAGACTAGCAATATTTTACAGTGGTGTAGAAGACAGGAAATTAGAGCTGGAATTAACAGAGATGAAGATGTTGAGGTTCTCTTTGGGAGTGACGAGGATGGATAGGATTAGGATTGAGTCGATCAGAAAGATGTTAGATGTTTCATATAGGGTCAGAGGCCAGGCTAAGATGGTGATGTACAGGAGAAAGATATTGAATACAGTAATCTCTCACCATATGGCGGTTCACGTTTCACGGTCTCACTGTATCGCTAATTTTTAACTAACTTTAACTCTCTTTAATATTGTGAATTTTTAGCTGTACCATAGGATCTTGCCTTATAAATGTATTTTAGTAATGTATGTAAATGTATTTTTATTTCAATTACTTTTATGGTAAAATAAGCATTTCTAGGGTGCCGACTAACCCGAGCATGGTGTTCTGTATCCTGGGGGACTGATTCTCTCAGAGACTGCATCATTCTAGCATTATAGCATCATTCTCTGCATCTTCTGCACATAGCATGCATTCGGCACCTTGCATTGTCCATTTACATAAACGTGCTATTGCTACTCGTAGCGTTACTCTGTGTTTAAGAGTATAGGAAGTGTTTATCAGAGTATTTTAAAGGTTAATAAGAGTGTGGGGAGGGTCATAAAGCTTTGAATTGTGTATGAAAAATAACACAAAAAAATTATCGCTGTCTCGCAGATTTTTCATTTATTGTGGCAGGTTCTGGAACATGACCCCCACGATAAAAGAGGGACTACTATATATTGGTAGAAGGATACTGGGGTTGAAGCTGCCAGGCAAAAGGCATAGAGGAAGTCAGAAGAGAAGATTGCAGGATGTAGTGAAGGAGGACATAAAGTTGGTTGATGTGAGAGAAGAGGACACAGAGAATAGAGTAATATGGAGGAGGTTGATTTGCTGTGTCAATTGAAGTTTCATAAAAAACAAAACAGTAGATATGCCGTGAGTGTTGCTAAGTTATCACTGCAGTGGTCGGCAATTTGATGCCTATTAAGTTGGTACACAGGCATGATGGCCTGTTTCCTCCAGGATGGCCTGTTTTGCTGCTGCACAGATTGGAACTTCACAAGGCAGCCATTTTGTCTCCCACTGGCACAAGCTGGAATCTTCCAACAATTCCAGTGACAGATTTTGAGACAGAAACTTGAATTGTATATTATGTACACAAACTGTGCGAGCTTGTGGCTTGGAAGAAAACTACACATAACACTCCCTAATGCTGGGCTTACACCTTACGGTTTTCAGGCCGCAGACTTTAAACTGGCAATCGTAAGGAAATTGTAAGAGTCATAGCAGAATCTTAGCCGAGTCACAGCGTGTTCCTATCATCTCAGTTGTTCAGTGTGAGCTGGTAGTCTTAAATCTTAGCACAGTGCTATCTCAATCTCTGGCCAGTCTTATGGCATACAACATTATCAAACATGTATGACATCATTGCAAGTCGAAATGTTAGTTGCCTTAAGATTGAATCAACAACCAATAAATGAGCTCCAACAAAACTGGAAAAAGGAAACCTGGTAGACAAACAATTGTCAAAGCGGTATAGATGAACGGGAACGGCGAAGGACGTCCTGTATGGAGTGATCAGAAAGAGGAACAGATGGTAGAGCCTTGGGCAGAGCACTACAGCTTGTATGATGTAAACTCTCCGAGGTATTACCACAGAGTGCAGAAGGAAAAGCGATAATAATAACAATAAATGTCATTCAGGGCACCTTTATGATGTTGGAGTTACTTCACATTATTTTTCATCTTTTTTTTAAATGTTACCTTTATTTTATATCGGAATATTTATTTTATATAAGTATATAGATGTTCATCTGCTCTAGGTTGCCATGCTACCCCTTGCACCCTCTAATTGCCCCTTGGGGACAAATAAAGTTTCTCCGATTCTGATTATTGCACTGAAATAGCAGAGGCTCTGCAAATACCGTGTGAAAACATTGTATGCTAGCAAACAATTGCTGAAAGAATCTAGTTGTAGTTTTCCACAAGTGTTTTCAAAATCAAAGTCTTAAGATGCGACACCCACAATCTTTGGTCTAAGACTCCGCTAAGGCTTCAGACTCTAAAAAGTAGTCTGAAGATGGAAGATGGTGTGAGTTGATAGTTTTAGACGAGTCTTAACCAAATCCTAAGTTTTAAGTCTGAAGGTCTAAGTCCAGCATTAGATGGTTCAACACAGTTTCCAAGTTGTAAGGATTACTTTTCTGGGTAAAATCATTTACTGATTAACTGGTGGGCAAACTGAATACTTATCACTTTTCAGTACCTTGAATGTCAATATAATCAATTTCTATAACACTATCTTTTTATATAGCCTGGAAGGTAAGAGCCAATCTCACCTGACATTGGTCTACAGGCAAAGCACACTCTGGATGGCTCACCATTTAATAACGACCATAGAGGCAGACAACTATCTACTGTCAATGACTTATCCCCAATTTATTTATATTCTTCAATTTACCTTTCCACAAGTCTTTGACCTGTGTGAAGAAGCAGGAGTACCTGGACAGAACCCATGCTGAGTCATTGAAAACATGCAAACTCCACAAGAAGAATCCCAAGCAGAAACCTAGAAATCCTAGCAGACTATTTAGAGCAATGCAAAAAATAGTGTCAAGAAAAGCTGTGTCCTCATTCACATCAAAAGTTGAGCACAAGGGATCTTTCCAAATAATCTGTGACCAGACAGAATTTCTTTATGCAATTAATTTCAATCAATCGTAATTATGGTGTTTGCCATGATGAAACTGCACATAGAAGTTTGTGCTTTTACATATTTTAGCCAACATCCTTAGGAACAAAAAATAATGTTGAGTAGTGTAAAGCTAAACTGAATGAATTGTTGTTTCATTTATAACCCACAGTTAAATATATTTATGATCAAGATCTTGTATAAGAAGATCAGCTGATTTTCTTTCATGCTTTTTCTAGAGACACGCATTCGGTCTAATTTATGCACCAATGTTCAAGACCTTGCGACTTAGTCCATAGATTGGTCGGATGATGCTACCAGGACATCATATGAAAAGCCTAGCCCGAATGGGCGGCAAAGCTTTGATCCTTGACTCAATTAGGGTGTGTTATCAACCCAATCTTATCTTCAAAGTAGCTACTATTAACTGCCGCTCTATCAAAACAGATTCTACAAAATTAAAGATCTGTTGAAGTTCTTTAATGCAACCTATTTAGTGGACAGGACCAATGAATGGGGAATTTCAGCCATTTTGTCTCTTTCAAAAAAAAAGGGATCAAATCTAGCGTGAAAATACAGAGGAATCTCACTCAAGCAAGTCTGTTGAGCAAAAAGCAACAACCATTAGAACATTTACCTTCAAGTGGTAAGGAATTACCGATCAACAAAAATGACTCAGCACTTTAAGCTGTCACAAAGACCTTGTTTCAATGTCTAGTTATTGCCATTCCATTGTTGGTAGTGGTATTGTGTCAGCAAAACATGTAATGACTACAGAAGTTCTTAGTCATCCAGGTCATCAATAATCCTTGCCAAATCTTATTGTGGCAACTGGACTTGATTTCTCCTCTTCAAGATGTTTCACATCTCATCATACCTGAATAAGCTTCTTGGATGAGAGGTAAAATGTATTCAAGAGAAGTCCAGCTCCAATTATTAGATTTGACAAGGATTAACGTCAGAGTGTTTCAAAATCTGAAAAACTCCATAAAAGTTTTATTCTTTACTTTCAGGCACCATTAATGCCTTATGTCGCATATGTTCTTCCTTTACATAGAGATGTAAACCCTTCATTGGTCTCACTTCCCCTGGGCTCACCACTCACAGGAAGAGCCGAGGGGGTTGGCTGCAGTGTGAGCAGGGCGGTGGCTGGAGTGGGGGACCTTGGCTATTCGACCCTCGGCTGCAGAAGCTGGCGATGGGGACATGGAATGTCACCTCTCTGGCGGGAAAGGAGCCCGAGCTGATGCGCAAGACTGAGAGATTCCAACTAGATATAGTTGGACTCACCTCGATGCACAGCCTGGACAGGGGTCTGGAACCAGGGCTCTTGAGAGGGACTGGACTCCTTTTTACTCTGGAGTTGCCCCCATTGAGAGGCAAAGGGCAGGGGTGGGCATATTGATTGCCCCCCGACTCAGCGCCTGTACGTTGGGGTACAATCCGGTGGAGGAGAAGGGAGCCTCCCTCCGCCTTCAGGTGAGGGGATAGGTTCTGACTGTTGTTTGTTTTGGCTATGCAACAGCAGTTCAGTTTACCCACCCTCCTTGGGTCCCTAGAGGGGCTGCTTGAGAGCGCACCTTAGACCACAACCATGTCCCGAGGGAAGCAGGGGACATTGACTCCGAATGGGCCATGTTCTGCGCTTCCATTGTCAAGGCATAAGACCAGAGCTGCGGCTGTAAGGCGATCGGCGCCTGTCAGGACGGCAACCCTCAAACCCGCTGGTGTAGCCCAGTGGTGAGGGATGCTGTCAAACTGAAGAAGGAGTCCTATCAAGCCTTTCTGGCCTGTGGGGCTTCGGAGGCAGCTGACTGGTACCGGCAGGCCAAGCGGCATGCAGCTTCGGTGGTTGCCAAGACCAAAATTTGGGCGTTGGAGGAGTTTGGGGAGACCATGGAGGTTTTGGAGAGACCATGGAGGTTTGCGCTATGGAAAAGAGCAGACTTTTGAAAAACAAAATAAATTTAAAAAATCTATGTTTTAGCATAACTTAAAATGCTACGTGTAAAGATGTTGGATTAACCAGACCTTGGGTTGCAAATGAAGCACATGATAGACGTAACCGCAATAATCAAGAGGAACAAGCACAGAAGGATGTGACTGCTAATAAGAGAGATAGATGAAGCTGGTCCCAGGTGGGGCTGAGCAACAGACCACAAAAAGTGTGGATATCAGAGGAGACATATTTCCCTGGAAAGCCAAAGGAAGAAACAGAGTAGAGTAACAACAAAACTCAATTCAGGCACCATTGAACTTCATTCTCAAAATGATAAACCCTTTTATTAAAAAAACTCTGAAAACTGTGTTTAATGTCTCCTCCTCAATAAGAATACATGGTGATAATTTCACTTCGCCCATTGTCAGAAACAGGTTAAGCTCTTCATGGGCCCTACTATCGCTACTGTATTATCTGTAAAAAGAAAATACTTTTAGTGTCACATTAAGTAAAACATACAAGTACAACATCAGCTAAATTTGACCACTGCATTTAACCCATCATGGATGAACCATGAGCAGAAGGCAGCTACTGAACAGCACCAGGGGAACAGTTAGGGGTACAGTGTCTTGCTCAACAACACTTCGAAAGGGTAGGAGGAGCCGATAATCGAACAAGAAATGCTTTGTTCAAGGACGACCACTCTAACCCACTGCGCAACGCTGCAGTATAATGTAGCATGTCTGGGAGTTTGCTTGAATGTGGATACTATTTATAAAACCATGGCATTGGACAGGTCCTCAGGACACATATACATGCAGAGGCTGGAAACTCAGTATCTGGCTGAGAATGCATCCCTGTCCTTAACCAGCACCAGATAATGGACACAACAAAACCCTTTTTTTTCCCCAGTGCATTTGATTAGCTTGTTGCCACAAACATTCCCCTTTTTGAATTATATATCTGTTATAGTTATATTTTTATTTGGTTAAAGGCTCTGTTCTGGACTTCTTTGATATAGATTCTCAAATTTTATTCATCTACCACACTAAACATGAAAACATTTTAGAGTTAAGAACTTGTCTGAAGCAAACATAGCTATGCAGTTTTCCAACTGTATTTGGCATTTGCTGTTGTGACTGCCCTCACGAGAGGTAGTGAGTTAAGTCCAAATAGTAAGGGAGAGGTTTTTTGCTCGAATGGGAAACAGAGTCTAGTCAGAGCATCAGCAAGTGCCTTCTTCTTTCTCAAACTTTGGAACTAAATGCACTCACACACGTATGTGCAGTGAAAAAATTTAAAAGTTAACTCAAAAGATAATTATACTGTCTTCTAAATCAGTGGAAACAGATATACACTGAATCTCTTCTTGTAGATTTGCTGTGAGCAGTGTTCCCAGTGGTCTATTGGTTGAGCATTACTTATAGAACATTGGGATGTACGATTTGGACAACACCTCATATAAGTGCCTAACACGCCCACCTGACTCTGCCTCCAAGGAAAAATTCCCAATTTGATTAGATTTTTTAATGAGTTTATTTGACTACATTTGATTTTTTAATTAGTATATTTGACTATAATGTTGATTCTAAATGAGCCATCTTAATTTCCATCAACTGAAGATGCCAACATAAACGTAGAAATTATATGCAATCGGTGTTTTACACAGATCTGGATGGGACATATATACAACATAAATTTGAAGATGCATTTGTGAACTATATAAATCATATGTGTCAAATCTTAAAATACAGCAAACAGCTGGTTCAGTCAAATTCTATAGATGAAGTCATTACCCTTCTTCACACAGCTGCAAACACCACCAGATTCCTTAGGCTTGTGAAGCAGCGATCATGGGCTAGATGACATTAAAGTCAGGCTTCTCCCAAAAGATAAAACAATGTGCAAGAGGCGAATTAAACATTTAGGCTGACCTGGACCACATGCACCCAATGAGATCACAATACAGCCTGACATTGTCTTTCAGTCTACCACAATCATATAAAGGATCATAACTGAAATGTCTGTCCCACAGGAGGGGGTTATACAAGCTGCTTATGAGAGGAAAAAAAGATAAATAAACAGTGTGTGGTCACAAACTGTCTTTAAGAGAAGAAGAGGGCTCTTAAAGACCAGACAGAAGAGGTGGTAAAAGGGGTTTTTGCTCTGGTTCTGCAAAAAGGACAACATCTGGAGTAAACATACATTCTATAGCCCACTGCAGGGGGATGGCAGGGAGGTGTCACTGCTGCTGCTCCACCACTCTGAAATCCAGGATTAAGAGTGGGTCCTGGCCAACGACTCCACAGCAAGCCGAATGGCACTCTGGGAGGTGTTTCAAGCAGAAATGCCCAAAAGTAAAGCCACCTGTGCTTACATCTTTCAAAAAGGAAAGATATCCTATCCTTTTAACTATTTGACCCCTATACCATATATAATCTAAGTAGTAGTTTGGTCTTATTCATTTGATAAAAATATCATAATTGGATGGCAAGTCAATCTTCTGACTGCATGTCACTGGTGATAGAAAGGCAGAGGGTGACAAGCCAATTTGTCATTGGACAGTGCCATTATTATTTCATACGGAGTCATCAAATGGGAATAGCCCTAATGAAGACAATAAAAAATACTATGCTCTTTATCATTAGGAATCAGCATTTGCTGGTGCCACACTACTGATCTGTCTTATTGCAGCATTATTGAAAAGGACAATGCCTCAGTAGTAGTTTAATAGTCTCAATATGATGCTGTAATTTTCTCTGCAAACAAAAAGCAATAAGAAGAAAAAAGATTTTCCTTCAAGAATTGAAAGTATGAAATGCAAAATCAGCAACATCTGGGCTAATGCACAAAAGGAGGTATGATTTACACTCCCATTTATTGGTCACTGATCATGCCTAGTAAATTTAGTAGTACATATATCCATCCATTCATTATCTGCCGCTTTTCCTGCACTTAGGCTCGTGGGGATGCTGGAGCCTATCCCAGCTGTCATTGGGCGAGAGGGGGGATTCACCCTTGACCGGTCGCCAGTCGACCTATAAATATTTTTCTCTATTTTCTACTTTTTGGACAGGGGGTGCCAACTCAATGGAGAATCCTGACTTCGATTGCAATTATTTTTATTCACCAATAACATAATTTTATATTTTTATACAGTCCTTTTTCAATGAGAGTTTCAGTGGTTTATATTTAGCGTTAGCACACTGACTTTTTCAAAGGTTTAGTAGTAATATTATTCATATTTTAAACAAGACATGCATTTGTGAAGGTTATCAGTTATCCATATCATTGACAATTGTTGTCAAATCTTATTGTGGCAACTGGACTTTTCTCTTAATTTATGATGTTTCACCTCCTATCCTGGGGGCTTCAGAGGACTCGCCAGGCATGCGGTTTCCATTCCTTTAAGAGTCATTGTATCTGTAAAGTTCATCATAATTTTTAACATTTTTTAGATATTGACTGATAATGTCCCACATGAAACTCCAAATTTTTGACATTTTGATTTATATTTGATTAAACTACACTGGGCATCACCAATGTCAGCCTGGTCCTTTCTTTAAGTGCCTTGATTCTGACAAAATAAAATTGAATGCTGGAAAATTCAGCATGAAATAATTCTTTTTGTGGATTCTGTCTGCCTAATTATCTGATTAACTGAGTTGAATTGGAGTTTTGAGATGTTCTTAGCCACATATTCACCATTCTGTTTTGATATAAATGCTTTCCTGACTGCTTGTTGTCAGTGTGATAATAAATGTTAAATAAAGATGTAGTAAATACAAATAGTTCATGATTTTTAAGCATTTGATTAGCTTTTAAGACACCCTGAGTATTCATTTTCATGTAACTATCACCATGTCTTAGGTATGAATTTTCATACTTTTTTTACTGGAGCTAATGTAGTATCCTGTAATAGTAAGTGAAAAGCTATTGAGAATCAGGAATACAGGAGAGGATGTGATTTCTGAACTTTAGTGAATGTGGGCTACAGGGATTGTAGATCAAGAAGTTGGAGGATTTCAAATACTTCGGGTCAACAGTACAGAGCAACAGAGAGAGTGGAAAAGAGGTAAAGAAACGGGTTCAAGCAGGTTGGAATGGGTGAAGAAAAGTGTCAGGGGTACTATGTGATAAGACTATCAGTCAGAATGAAAAGAAAGCTGTACAAGACAGTGGTGAGACTGGCAATGCTGTATGGTCTAAAACAGGCATGGGCAACGAAGGCCCCCGGGGGATATACAGCCTGCCAGGCGCTTTGATCAGGCCCCTCGAACCTGAAATTTTATCAGAATTTAACCTCACTTATTTTTACTTTTCCCTAAAATATTTGCAGTTTTCAAAGAATACAATATCATCTTTAACTATGCTTATGAGCAGTCGATGCAAGAATGGGTGGTCGCGGCACAGAGGTTGACAGCTAATTTACAGACTCAGCATTTTTTTTTCCCACGGACAAACCACAATTCCAGAGTCAAGTATCAATGTACTGGTTGGGGTACGGACCGATTGCAACACCATGACTCCACACCAACAGAGAAAGAGTTCAAAGACTTTGCTGAGGGTCTGCCAGTTCGCAACAGCAGAATGCAGATGAAGCACTGAAATCAGAGACAGACGAGGTCGGTACCGGGAAGACAGGCAAGCGAACGCGGGGTCCCTTAAGTCCAGTGGGAGAGTGCGAAGCCCGACGAGGGAACGCAGGGCTCCTGAGGCCCGGCAAGAGAGCGTGGGGCTCCTGAAGACCAACAAGGGAGCACAATGTCCGGCGAGGGACCTCGGGCCCCAGAAGCCCATTGAGGGAGCACGGGGCTCCCAAACCCCAAAGAGAGAGCACAGGGCTCCTGAAGATTGGCAAGAGAGTGTGGGGACAGACAGGGTCAATGCCGGGAGGTCTCCCACAGCAGATAAAGGCAACCTGTCTACGAGGAGGGGAAAGAAGACAACCTGGCAACTAGTGGAACTGGAAACAAAGCTTTTAGGTCCGCAGTGAGTGCCTGCCATGGGTGGCAGCTGTCCTGGTGGACAAGATCAACTGATGAGGCGGAACCACCAGAAAAAGCACTTAGAACTATGACAGCCAAGACAAGTTTTAAGCTGACATTCAGATTAGCGATTAGCAATGATTCTAAACCTCCAGAGCACGGCACATAAGATGCTGAACTTGTTTGGCTCTATCTTAATATGTTAGCAAACATTCAGTGTCATGAACAACAACAAAGCCAGTCACAGATCCAAGTTATCTGACCAACAACTTTGGATCCATCCTGAGAATTGCCACAACACAGCTCTTGACTTTGATGCACTGGCAAAAAATGATGATCAACAACGCATTTCCTACTGGAACTGAATGTGACTTTCTCTCCTGTGTTATGAAATCAATGGATTTGGAAAACAACTTGTACAATGGGCCTTGTGTAACTGTGATATGCTAAAAGGCCAAATCATTTTATGTAGTGACTTTTCCATCTACTTTTATTCTATCTATGCCATTCATATCTGTTCCTGGCCCGGCCCCTCTGTCAAATTTTGGAAACCACAGTGGCCCCTGAGTCAAAAAGTTTGCCCACCCCTGGTCTGGAAACAGTGACAATGAGGAAAAGACAGGAGGCAGAGATGGAGGTAGCAGAGATGAAGATGTCGAGTTTCTCTTTGGGAGTGACAAGGATGGACAGGATCAGGGGTGAGTCCATCAGAGGGACAGCACATGTTAGATGTTTTGGAGAGAAGGTCAGAGAAGCCAGACTGAGATGGTTCGGTTATGTACAGAGGAGGGATAGTGAATATACTGGTAGAAGGATGCTGGAATTGGAGCTACTAGGCAGGAGGTCTAGAGGAAGACCAGAGAGGATTTTGGGATGTAGTGAGAGATGACATGAAGTTAGTTGGTGTGAGATAGGAGAATAAAGACAATAGGGTTAGATGGAGAAGGTTGACAGGCTATGGTGTCAACGGAGGGGAAAAGCTGAAAGGAAAAGAAGAAGAAGGCTGAATGCGGGATATAAAAAAAGGCCAAATACCAAAGCCGCTATCAACATCAAAACATCTGTTTGGCTGCCATTTTTTGTTCAAAGGTCTTAATATTCAAAGATCAAATGAACTGGAGCAGTATTACAGTTTAAACAGGGACAAAGATGAAAATCATCCTCAAAGAAAACCCTAACTAAGTATCAAAAAAGTATAGAAAAAAAGCAGAGGATGTTACATCAGAGGTTTAACTTCTACAGGGATGCTTCAACACAAGTAGTTTAAAAAAAGACATGAACTGCTGTAATCACTGTCAAGTCTTCAAACGGCCATCAAATTTGCATCATCGTGTGACTTGGGCGCCAACTCTAAACACTGTTAAATTCACATTTAATCTACTTTGAATTTTATGATACACTGATGTCCATACTCATTATCTACTCATCACAATAAATGAATGAAGATATGTGATCATCTATTTTTTCATAAAACATAAAAAAAAAAATCATTTTGTTTCACTTCAGATTCTCACATGGAGAATAATATATCCGGGTTAAAGAGGTTTTGGTCTACCTCCGAATCACAATCACACATGAACACACATACCATCTCTTTCTCCCTTCTCTTGTCACTTCTTGACATGCCAAAGTTTAAATTTTAACTCCTAGTCCTTCTCCATTGCCTCTGGCTACAAGAACTCATTGACATTAATTGTCAGAAAGCAACTGGCACACAAAAGTAGTTATCTACATTATGTGTGTGTGTGTAAAATCCAGAGGGCACCGCAGTCCCATGCATAATACATGGCCACAGTGGGCGGGAGGAAAAAAACCAAAAAACAACTTCTAAGCTAAGAGGATTTCCACATCTCCATTCCTCCACCCCTCTGCTTTTAGCTTCCATAAGTATTTGTAGCTGTTGTTCATTTGTTTCCAATAACATTCTTAGGGTTATTAATGTATCAGAATTAATAATAGAGTGAATGCATGTTGGCTAAGGAGACGTGAAGACAGCAAAAGAAAATAGATTGTATTTAGCTATAAGTTCTATGCATGACAAGAGATTCTGGGACACATGTAGTGTCCCAACAAATTTTAAGAAGTTATCTGGTATTTCCAGTTAGCTTTGGAGCTAACTGGAACACCCAGAAAACACCTTTCTTAAAACAAGGGACTGTTGAAAAGAGATTTTCAACAAGCCAGCCACACTACAGCTGCCACAGAATGCAAAAGTGTGGTTACCAGATGGTACGTGTGTGACTCAAGACGTACTGTCTTTTCTTTTTTTTTTTTTTTAAATGATATTGACGCTATCAAGCTCTATGGCATAGAGGGACTAATAAGACGCAGACTATACTTAGGAGAGCTTAACTTTTCATGAGGTGGGTCAAAACTGTCCTATCGCTCTCACCTTCTCAAGGTTTCTGCCAGGAAAACAGCAGTTTTTCCTTGCCACTGTCGCAAAGTGCTTGCTGATGGGGGGAATGTCAGGTTTCTCTCATTCATTTTTAAGAGTATGGCACAGATCTGCTTAAATGTAAAGTGTCATGAGATAACTGTGTTGCGATTGGCACAATATAAATAAAATTTGACTTGACTTAAACAAGAAAAACATACACACACACAAACCCTAATTCCAATGAAGTTGGGATGTTGTGTAAAACGTACAGAATACAATAATTTGCAAATCATTGTATTCTGTATGATCATTTTGAATTTGAAAAAAAGCTTGGACAGGGGCATTTTTACCACTGATTTACATTACCTTTCCTTTTAACAACACTCAATAAGCGTGTTGGATCTGCGGACACTAATTATTTAAGCTTTGTCAGTGATATTCATTCCCATTCTTGCTTTATGTACAACTTCAGTAGCTCAACAGTCTCTGTTGCACTTCATAATGTGCCATACATTTTCAATGAAAAGTCTGGACTGCAGGCAAGCCAGTCTAAGCCACGCTGTTTTAATGCGTGCACAATCTGGCTTTGAATGGTCTTGCTGAAATAAGCATGGACGTCACTGAAAAATATGCCATTGGACGGCAGCATATTTTCTTCCAAAACCTGTACTTATCTTTCAGCATTAATGGTGCCTTCACAGATGTGCAAGTTCCCCATGCCATGGGCACTATCACAACCCTATATCATCACAGACGCTGGCTTTTGAACTTTGTGCTGATAACAATTTGGATGGTCCTTTTCCTCTTTAACCCAGAAAGTTTGATGTCCGTTCTTTGCAAAAACAATTTGAAATGTAGACTCATAAGACCAGAGCACATTTTTAAACTTCGCATCAGTCCATTTCAGAGGAGCTCGGGCCCAGAGAAGCCGATGGCATTTCTGGGTGTTTTTGATGTATGGCTTTTGCTTTGCATGGAACAGTTTTAACTTTGTAGATGCAGCAACAAAGTGTATGAACTGAAAATGTTTTTTTTGAAAATGGTTCGGAAGTGTTACTGAGCCCACATGGCTATATCCTTTGAAAAAAGATGCTGTTTTTTAATACAGAACTGTCTGAGGGATTGAGGGTCACGGGCATTAAATATTGGTCTAAGGCTTTGCCACTTTGACACAGAGATTTTTCCAGATTCTCTGAATCTTTTGACGATATTATGGACTATAGATGATGAAATCCCTAAATTCCTTGCAACTGCACGTTGAGAAATGTTGTCCTTTTGAACTGTTGGACCACTTGCTCACACAGCTGTCCATAAAGTGGTGAGTCTCACCCCATCCTTGTGTGTGAACAACAGCGCATTTCAGGGGGTGCTCTTTTTATACCCAATGACAACACCCACCTGTATCCAATTCACCTGTGGATCATTCCAAACAGGCGTTTTTTGAGCATTCCTCAACTGCCCCAGTGTTTTGTTGCCTCTGTCCCAGCTTTTTCAGAATTTGTTGCAAGCATGAAATTCAAAATGAGTGAAGAACAATAACATTTATCAGTTTGAACATGAATTATATTGTCTTCGGACTGTATTCCACAGAGTATAGGTTGAAAGTTATTTGCAATCATTGTATTCTGTTTTAACTTACATTTTACACAACGTCCCAACTTCATTCGAATTGGGGTTTGTACAACATAGGCAAGTTTAGAACCAGGGTACAGGCCTTGGCCTAAAACTGAACCCTGCATATTTTGAGATTTTACTGCAGACTTGCCTTGTATTATGAACTGTTGAATGCATGGTTTGGGGGTATTCAGCAGTCAATATGAATCATTTGTGTTTACTGCAACCCCTATATTTTGTTTAACAGTTACGAAAAAATAACACAAAATAAATAGCCATTTATTTCAAATGTAGAAATACAATAAGCATTCAGTCCAAATTAATTACCATTCCAATTAGTCAATATTTAATTAAATGAATCAGTGAATGCTCTACAGACAAATGTGAATTATTCTTACACATAAACAACAGAAAAAAAGGCTGTGTGTGTCTTACGATAAGCTGTTTAAGTCCTGAGAAGGACTGTTCCACAGAGGTGGCTGTTAGAACTTGGCGCTCCATGGCAGCTTGCTCTCCCAAAAAACGATGCATTAAGTCTTTCACAGCATCACCCTGCATCAAAACAGACATCGGTTATAAGATTGCTAAGTAATAAAACAAGGGCCAATTTTTTGAAGAATAACATTTAGAGAAGTTCAAAAACAGCTGATTGCTGTTCTTTGTTGTGGTACAGTACAATTTTGTACAAATTTGCTTTCTGTAACAGACCTTAAGACAGCTGCTGCATAAGTCTGAAAAGCTGCTTGATGAATGTGTACACATTTGATTTTGCCAAAATGAAGATTCATATTTTGAGTATTCATGAACGAGTGTATAAAGGCACAAGAAAAACTCTTGTTTTTAAACAGTTGATATTTTCCATTTTTTACTTCTTTTTTTCCCCACTTCTGTTAATAAATGCAAAGGAATTTCATTTAATCCGTAAATGTGCTCAAATGTGTTAGCTGTATAATGAATAAATTAAAATAAATATCAAATAAATACATTTCATTTATTAGCTATCATTATGGTATAATTCCTTTTTTCCACTCACTGATGGAAATATTATCTTGGAAAGGCCTCAGTGGAGGGTTAGTTTTTGAAAAAAACAAACAAAAAAAACAAACAAAAACAAAAGTCGACAACATATCCAGTAAGATCACTTTTCGGCTCAAATTCCTTGACAATCCATGTCCTTTTTTTGTTTTGTTTGTCTCCAGGTAAGTAAAGGTTTGCAAAACTGAAACCAAAATTTTCTAATCACATTCATTAGTTTATTCATAAAAATGGGTATATTCTGCTTTACTTAAAAGTAGAACTGTGCAGTGAAAGTGATGAGTCAAGCCAGAGGCAGCTTTGACTCTTTGTAAAAAGGACAGAATAGCGTGACGAATTCAAACCACATTCTCTTCATTTAACAGCAGAATATTGCTTAATTATAGCAAATGAAAGACCAGGGAAGGGCCTACCATAGAGCATTCAAAGGGTACAAAGTTGTAATATTTATATGTTAAATATATCATATTAATTTCCTGAAATGAATGACGTTGATAGAAATTCATAAACTTCCAAAATATGATGTTATCTTCCACATTTTAAGTTTTTCCCAAGTTACAAGGAACTGTAAGGAATTCAGGACAGGTCTGTTTTGTTGTTTTCCCTTTTCAGTTTGTTACAATGTCACAATCAGAGAAACTTTTTTTCTTGTATCTTCAGTGTCAGGGAATTGAGTAGTGGACACCTGGTATCTATAGATAACATATCTATTTAAAGTTGTAGGGATCAAGAAAATAAAAATGAAAAACAACAAGAATAGGAAAGCCCAGAGCTTAAACTGAAAACTTGGAAAAACGCAGACAACAAAGTGTTGGGACACTAATGATCCAAACCATTATGGTGATAGCTCATTAAATTATACATGATTTCAACAGATTTTTAAAAGTGGTACCATTGAGGTTTTAATTACATTTTTCCTAGAGGTAGTTATTCTTAAAGACAGATGCTACATAATAGCCTGGTAGCTTCATACCAAATTTCCTACCTGAAGGTTGTCAAACTTTAGGCCTGGCATGGTGAACTTATTGATCTCATTGTAGGTGGGGCTGTACTGCTGTGTTGCAACTGACATCAATATCTTCCTGGTTGCCTCCGATGGCAGCCAGGAGTCATGGCGCCTGTCCACCTCACTCAGACTGAGTGCTGTTGCAAATGCATCGTCGCTGCCTGAGAATACAGCCTGTAGATGGTTGATGGGATGTGGATGAGAAGCAGCAGTAGTGGGAGGTAATATTGGAAGTAGGGCTGCTGGTGGTAGAGGAGGTTTGGATTCGGTAACTGAAGCGCCAAATACAAAGCTTGGGATGGGACCACTCAAGTCTGGAACTCCTCCAGTGGTGGAGAGGGAGGAAGATGTCTTGTTCTCAAGAATTGTGGTTTCGGTAGCTGTAGCAGGCCCGGGAAGGATCTCTGCATTAGGATTTGAAACAGAAATAAAGGTGGAGGGTGCCATAAAAGAATCAAAGAAGTCAGAGGCTGGGTTTGCCTGTCCGTTATCAGTGAAAAATTTGCTGAGGCTGGGGCTAGGCTGGCAAACAAGTGGAGAGGTCAACCTGCTGGGAGTAACTGCCTCATCACTACCTCCTCCAGTCCCCATACTAAAGCTTGGGGACTTGATGAGAGTGGGCTCGAAGTCCTCAGGCATCAGGGACTTTGGCTGGTTACTCTGGTTAAATATGGTACACACTGGCACTGTCACATTCTTAAGAACTCTCTCTTTACCTTGTGCTGCTTCCTCAAGATTAAAATTAGGTGGACTTCGCCTATTGTCTTGAGATGTAACACAGACTGGTTCTTGCACATGGCTGTCTGTCTCTGTATTCTGTCCTTTTGTCTCTGAAGCTCTTTTCTGCTCCTCAACTGAATTATGTCTTATTTCATGTTGTTCTTTGAGGTCATGGGAGATGTCACCGGCATTCTCCTCTTCTGCTCCATCTAAAAGTGAATCAGTAGGTGGCATATCATCTTCTTCACTGTTATTTGGTGAATCGGAGAACATTACACTTTCCATCATCTGATCATTGAGCTTGTCCATCAAGCCTGCTGATGGTGTTGCACTGTTGTCCTCCTGAGGTGTGTCAAACTCTCCTCCTAGACGGATGCTTCCTCCCCGTGGCAGGACATCATCTGTGGGGGGAATCTGGCTAAGAAGTTGTTCTGAGGGTTCTGGGCAAAGGGACTCCTTGGTCATTTCCATAGCGATGTCGAGGGTTACAGGCCGTTGGACTGGAGCCTCCCCACTATCCATCCTGTAAATGATATTTATAGGTGTTCACTCGTATTATCCTCTTAGGATAACAAGAATCCAAAAATGCCACTCAATTGGCCTATACAGAGGCGATTATGTAGCTTCCTGCCACTTTCAGCTAAAGCTAAATAAACTAGATTTTCGTCGAAAAGTAAGCGTGTGTGTGACGTATTCTGCTTTTGGCGAAAGTATCTTTGAAGCGAAGAGGGGGTCCTTCGTCGGAGAAAGACAAGTTATTCAGTTGTACTGTTTTGCTAAAGCTAGCTCAACAGTCTGAATAAGCTAACAAAGCGAGTGGTCACTAGCCATCATTTTTTTTGGTTTATACGAAATACTGTCACATTGTTGTCAACACGTTTTATCTAATTTAACACAAGTGGAGGAGTACAACCAAAATACGATTACCTCACAGATACACCTCTGCAGTGCACGCACAACGCCACCCGGAAGCTAAATATACGACAAAGACGAGTTGCCGAACTTCAACCCGCAGATTTCTGGTATTCTTGACAATGGAGTACGTAATTTTTAAAGCGTACCCAAAGTCAAGCTGAGTACCTCAAGTAGTCCAGGCGTAAACTGGGTCTACGTAAATTTAGAATCGCGGAAGTGCTCCGCATGTGTTGTGTTTTGTGTTTTAATTTTACAGTTCTCTACTGCATCATACTAAAATCGTTTCCATAGTGAGGTAATTGTTTTGACGATAGAAGATAACAATTTGTACAATATATCGGAAATGGAGGACGATGCGCCTGTCATTTATGGACTCGAATTCCAGGTAGGTGCTTCGTGTTGTCGCTGCACTGTCAGCCTCAATGATTATTTCACAAGTGAATAACGTAACCTGCATTTGCTCTGTCTATTCTGGTAAGTTTTGTTAACTAAAGTAAGAAGGAGAACACATTTATTTTGTGACATTTCGTTCTATTTACAATTCCATACGGTCGGATTCTTGCTGACCAACGAATAACCAACATCGGCTGCCATTTTGTGTTTTGTGAAAATTGTAGGCACGAGCACTTTCTGCACATACTGCTGAAACTGATTCCATTCGTTTCCTCGTGGGAACACAATCTTTGAAGTTTGATAACCAGGTAAGAATATGTAGCCACATTATGCCATGCTATGCTGGGTGAGAGGAAGTTGAGTTTACTTCAGTGATTCCTATTATTTTCTATTGCAACCAATTTAGGACACTAATTTGTCCATGTCCTGTTTGAAAATGAACTGTAGTTTTCGAATTGGCAATTTAGAGAGACACACATTTGTTTTTATTTTCTTAATTAGACTAATTCAAATGAAGTTTGGTACGAGTCAAAGAAATCCTATAACTCACTGTGAATCCACCAACACTATACGCTGATAAATCAAGCTGCTTAAAGAATGTCTTCTGTGCTAAAGACAAAATGTCTTCTAAAAAATTATAGAACTCATGAAAAGAAGACAGTGAGTGAGACCAAGGGCAATAATTATACCTCATGAGCTATCACCAAAAACATTTCTGTATTGATAATAAACTTATCCAAATGAACACAGTGCTGCTAAACACTGTGACCCTTCTCCTACCACACTCTAACTTCTTTTGTTTCTTCCTATCTTTCCTTGGTTCTAAGAACTTTAACATACTGTGTTGACCTATTATTTATTTTCACCTATCTGGCTTCACTGTGGACAGCAAAATAAGGATATCGTTGTACTGGGAGACATGTTCCAGACTGTGCAAATGACAAACACTTTAAATGTTGACTCTTGAATGGCTCACAGTGATGCAGCTTTTATAATGAGACTGATCTTTGTACACATCATAATCTTAGGCATAGCGTACAGACATATTCAGTTTCAATTTGGCTCAGCAAGAAAATGTGAAAGTCAGTAATTCATTCATTAATTCTTTCATTATCTATACCATTTGTCCTGCACTCAGGGTCATGGGGTAGCTGTCATTGGGTGAAAGGCGGAGTACACCCTGAATTGGTCGCAAGTCATTCACAGGGCGACATATATAGACAAACCAAGATTCAATCTCTCATTCATGCATCTCCGCAATTTTGGGTCTCCAACTTCCAGGTCTTGGGAACCAAGCCTTTTCTTGCTGTGAGGCAGAAGCACTAACCACTGCGTCACCATGACCCCATGAAATGTAGTAATGGAAAAAGGGGGAAAAAAAGTCTGCTTGAATCTGGACAACTCAGTCCAGTCATATTTTCCATATAGTGCCAAGTTTTTGGGTGCCATTGATAAGAGCTGGTGGAACTGAAACACTTTGGATTAGGCATGCAAAAGAACAGACCCCAACAGCAAACACTGTACATCAATGCATATTTCACAATATTGCACCACTTTTGTACTTTTGTATTTGTTAATGTTGACTTTGCAGCCAGCCATTCAAATCTAGGGAAATTACAGTATTTCTCATTTTGCCCAGATAGCCACATAATGTACTTTATTAGTCTTCATCCTCTTTTTCTTTTAGCTATTTCCTTCCAGGGTTTCCCCAGAGAATCATCTTTGTCCATCCAACCCTCTACTCTGCCTCCTCTTCTCTCACACAGCAACTAACTTGATGTCCTCTTTCATTACATCCATAAATCTCCTCTGCCTGGCAGTTCCAGCCATAGCCTCCTTCTACCAATATATTCACCACCTGTCCTCTGTACATGTCCAAACCATCTCAGTCTGGCCTCTCTGACTTTATGTTCAACATGTGCTGTCCCACTGATAGACTCATCAGTGATCCCATCTATTATCGTTACTGCCAAAGAGAACCTCAACATTATCACCGTTGCTATCTCCAGCTCTGCTTCCTGTCTTTTCTTCAATGCCACACACACGTCCTCAGTCTTGCTGTTGCTAAGATACTTATTGGTCGGAACTATTTCCATATCCATGCCCCTTTGAGAAATGTTGTGGGCGGGGCTTGTCTCTCAGAAAGTTAGCCACTATTTCTTTGGTTTTGGAGGTTTTGATCTGGAGTCGGTTTGACCTGCACCATGCCACAAAATCCTTAACCAGGCTCCCTTACTCCCTCCCCCTGCTGTCCTTAATACATCCTGCAATAATTTTGTCAACACTACCTTTAACTACTCACACCTACCTCACTACTGAGCTTACATACATGTCCTGCACCAGTCATACTTTTCTGCAACTCCAGACTTCCTCATTCAGTACCATAGTTCCTCTTCTGGCACCCTGTATTATGCTTTTTGTAGATTTACAAAACCACAGTGCAGCTCCCTCTGACCATCTCTGTACTTATCGATCAACTTACTGTTCAATCTAGCATAAAGGTCACCATAACCCCTTTGTTTGGCCTTTGCCATTTCTACCTTCAGCTTGAGCTGAATTTCCCTGTTCTCATGTCTAATCTCTTCATTCCCCGCACCATCCCACTTCTTCTTTGCTAACCTCCTTTTCTGTATATATTCCTGCACTTCCTCATTCCACCACCAACTCTCTTTATCTATTTCCTTCCCGGTGACACACTAAATACTTCCAGACCTTTCTTCTTGATCACATAAGCTGTAGTTACTCAATCATCTGGAAGCTCTCCCTGACCACCCGTTGCCTTTCTCAACTCCTCCCTGAAAACCACACAACCTGCCTCCTATTTAAGCTTCCATCATTTCATCCTCTGCTCTGCCTTGTCTTTTTCATCTATCTTGTCACCAGAGTCATGCTACAAACCACCATCCGATGCTGTCTGGCTACACTCTCACCAACCACTACTTTGGAGCCACTGATTCTCCTTCAGATTACACTGTCAGTACAAGATGTAATCTACCTGTATGCTCCTCCCTCCACTTTTACAAGTTATGTTCCTTCCTCTTTTGGAAGAAAGCATTCAATCCAGCCATTCACATCCTTTTTGGAAAGTTGATCACAGTCATTCCAAAACTGCCCATCACTTCTTCATCACCTCTGTTGCCTGCATCAACATGTCCTTTAACATCTGTACTGATTCCCACTCTCTCACTTCTCGGGATATTCTGCACCGCCTCAATTAACTCATTCCCCTTCCCCTCTTTCATACACCACACCTACGGGGCATAACCACAAACACAATTGAGCTTCACACCTTCAATTTCTAGCCTTCGACTCATCACTCTAGGTGACACTCCCTTTCACCCCCAGAACATTCCCAACAAACTCCTCCCTCAAGATAACTCCTACGCAATTACTCCCCCTATCAATGCAATTTTCAGCTGCAGTCAGTGTATTCAGACAAGACCCAAGGATATGAATGAAAAGAATAAGAAATGTGAGTGGTTCATCAGATAAGATTCTGCATTGGTTTCAAAAATATATCCTTACTTTTCAAGATAGTCTCTCTATTTTTCAAAACATCAATCAAATGTAAAGGCATGACTAAATAACCCACCACATTGCATTTCACTTTAAAATGTTGAATGGATCATTAAAGATTGACCCACAGGAGGGCACATTATGGATCAGCATTATGCCAAAATCCATCGAATTTTTTTTCTTTATTTATGTTTAATTTAAAAGGCTATTTAAAAACAAAGAACATAAAACTGGCTATCACTAATGAAATTATATTTTGAAGAACTTTATCACTGAACTTTAAAAATGTGGGGCAGAGGGTTTATTTTTCAGATTTTCGATGAAAAATGAAATTGTTATAGAAGATATTCTACCAACAACATATTAGCTTCATTGTTTAAAGTGCTCACAACTCAAGACTCAAGACTTTTTAATTGTACAATTTTAATTGTAAACAGAACTCCCATTATGTAAACATAATGAAATGTCATAGAAAATCGCAGCTTTAGGCATGGATGGAAGGAGGAAACAAAGATTTACATAGACAGACATAGCAGCATCCAAAAAAAAGAATGTAGACATAGCATATACACCATGGAATTTAAATAGATGATAGCAGCATCCAAATAAAGTGTTTTAAATGGGTAAAATAAGTCAGTGGAGACTTTCCCTCTGGAAAAGTCAAGATAAGTGTTTTCTAGAATTCATGAGTAGCTTGACTATACTTTGCTGACATTTTCGTGACGCATGTTATTGCGTGTCCTTTAAATCCCCAGTGTTGTGCATTGAAATATATCCATCCATCCATAGTCTGCCACTTATCCCGCACTTAGGGTTGCAGGGGATGCTGGAGCCTATCCCAGCTGTCATCGGGCGAGGGGCAGGGTACAGCCTGGACTGGTCGCTAGTCAATTGCAGGGCCACATATACGGACAAACAACCACTCACTCACTCACTCACTCACTCACTCACTCACTCACTCACTCACTCACTCACTCACTCATTCACTCACTCGGGGCAAATTTCCCAATTTCTTCCAATTAACCTGTTGGATGTTTTTGGACTGTGGGAGGAACCGGATAACCCGGAGTAAACCCACGCAGACACAGGGAGAATGCAAATGCCACATAGAAAGGTGCCCTTGTCAGAATCGAACCACTGTGTGGAATTTTTCCATCCATTGGAGATGACTGTTTCAAAATACCTCTGAACAACACTTGGGTTGTGTTCCCTTTTTAGCGGGTATTGTTGCAAAAATGCATGGTTTGAGTAAAAAAATTTTTTTTTTTTCATTGGTACCTATTCGGTTCCCTCAATTGTTGATCAGACCATCTTAGTTTGGACTCAAAACACATAAAATCTTCTTTTCCTTTCGGCTTTTCCCTTTCAGGGGTCGCCACAGCGAATCAACCTTCTCCATCTAACCCTATTCTCTGTATCCTCCTCTCTGGCGCCAACTACATTCATATCTTCTCTCACTACGTCCATAAACCTTCTCTTCGGTTTTCCTCTAGACCTCCTGTCTGGCCTCTCCCATTCCAGCATCCGTCTACCAATATAGTCCCTATCCCTCCTCTGTACATGACCGAACCATCTCAGTCTGGCCTCTCAGACCTTCTCTACAAAACATCTAACATGTGCTCTCCCTCTGATGGACTAATTTCTGATCCTATCCATCCTTGTCACTCCCAAAGAGAACCTCAACATCTTCATCTCTGCCACCTCCAGCTCTGCCTCCTGTCTTTTGTTCAGTGCTACTGTCTCTAAACCATACAGCATCGCTGGTCCCACCACTGTTTTGTAAACCTTTCCTTTCATTCTTGATGATATTCTTCTATCACAAAGGACCCCTAAAACTTTTCTCCACCCATTCCAACCTGCTTGAACCCGTTTCTTTATCTCTTTTCCACACTCTCCTTTGCTCTGGACTGTTGACCCTAAGTACCTGAAATCCTCCACCTTCTTGATCTCCACTCCCTGTAGCCTCACCGTTCCACCCTGGTTCCTCTCATTCACACACATATATTCTGTCTTGCTGTGACTAACCTTCATTCCTCTCCTTTCCAGAGCATAGCTCCATCTCCAAAGTTTCTCCTCAACCTGTTCCCTGCTCTCACTACAGATCACAATGTCATCCGGAAACATCATGGTCCATGGAGATTCCTGTCTAACCTCATCTGTCAGCCTGACCATCACCACTGCAAACAGAAAGGGGCTCAGAGCTGATCCCTGATGAAGTCCCACCTCCACCTTGAACTTTTCTGTTTCACCTACAGCACACTTCACCACTGTCTCACAACCAGCATACATGTCCTGGACTAGTTTAACATACTTCTTTGCTATTCCAGACTTCTTCATACAATACCAGAGTTCTTCTCCCTGCACCCTGTCGTATGCTTTTTCTAGGTCTACAAAAGAACAATGCAGCTCCCTCTGACCTTCTCTGTACTTCTCAATTAGCATTCTCAAAGCGAGTATTGCATCTGTAGTACTCTTTTTAGGCATGAAGCCATACTGCTGCTCATAAATACAGACTTCTGCTCTCAGTCTAGTTTCCACTACTCAGCAATGCTGCACATCCCCCTTATTCTTAAAAATGGGCACCATCACACTTCTTCTCCACTCTTCAGGCATCTTCTCTCTCTCTAAGATCCTGTTGAATAATCTAACCAGAAACTCGACTGCTGCCTCTCCTAGACACTTCCATACCTCCACAGGTATATCATCTGGACCAACTTCCTTTCCATTCTTCATTCTCTTCAGTGCCTTCCTCACTTCACTTATACTAATCTCTGGTACTTTGTGGTCCACAATAGTTACCTCTTCTACCCTTCCCTCTCTTTCATTTTCCTCATTCATCAGCTCTTTAAAGTACTCTTTCCATCTTCCCATCACTCTTCTAGCATCTGTCAATA
>CAAKHD010013493.1:0-14151 GCA_901007705.1 Fistularia tabacaria
CTTCCATCGTTGGATGCATCACCAACGATGACGAGGAGGAGTACAGACAGCTGGTTGCGAGTTTTGTTGAGTGGAGCAACCAAAATCACCTCCTACTCAACATGTCCAAGACTAAGGAGGTGGTAGTGGACTTTAGGAGGAATAGGAGGAGACCGATACCAATCACCATTCTGGGTGAAGAGGTGGAGATTGTGGACTCCTACAAGTACCTTGGGGTCCATATTAACAATAAACTGGACTGGACACTCAACACAGATGCCCTATACAGGATGGCTCAGAGCAGGATGTTCTTCCTGAGGAGACTGAGGTTGTTTGGTGTGGCAGCGTGCTCCTTAAGACCTTCTACCAGTTTATGGTAGCCAGCGCACTCTTCTTTGCTATAGTGTGCTGGTGGGGCGGTGCCAGGACTGGTGAGGTCAACAGGCTCAACAAGCTTGTAAGGAAAGCTCGCCCCGTGCTGGGACTCAACCTCGACCATCTTGAGTCGGTGGCTGTGCGGAGGGTGAAGGACAAACTTGGAGCTATCCTGGACAATCTTTCCCACCCCCTGCACGACGAGCTGTGGCATATGAGCAGCTCGTTCAGCCAGCGGCTTATCCCACCCCGGTGCAGAACTGAACGCTTCAGACGCTCCTTTGTGCCCACGGCCAACAGACTGTATAACAGCAGTCTGGACGGGACACAACCCTGACTGCCTGGAGGGCATCTGTGCTCCCGCTACTCCATCACTCCGTCACCCACTCACATGTGTGGTGCCCATAACTACCATAGGTCTCTTTGGTTCATTTAATCTATTTGTTCTTGCTCATGTGTGCTATCTGTGTGTAAATGTGTATGTATATATGTGTGTGTGTATATTGTGTATATGTGTATATATATTTATGTAGGTTTGGGTATGTGTGTAAAAAAATGTATGTATACATGTATGTATATGTGTGTTTGGGAATGTATGGTGACTTATGTGCATATGTGTTTGCACTGACATATGTGTTTTATATATCTTTCCTGTTTTTTTTTTCTTTCTTTCCCCCTATGGGGATCAATAAATTATTATCTTATCTTATCGCTATGATTCCAGTCTGCCAAGTTTACAACATATTGGCAGTAGAGAAAGGGATAGTCACAGGAGGCAAATTCTTTCCCATCTTGATCAGCATGGGAATGAACCTTATCATATACGCAGTGAATAAACTCAAGGCAGTGGAAGACCATTGCTGGTTGCCAACAGCCAGTAATCATGGCATTCATGGATGACCCAGAGGGGTCAGTCTGCCTGGAGGGCCAGTGCAGGGGTCTGCTCTGGAGTGCCTGGTTGATGACATCTTCAATGTCCCAGAGGAGAGACCCATCAAAGTAGTTGGGTGGCAGGATGAGAGCTGGGTCCTGATTAGTGTCATCCACTGAGAACTGGTGGGAAAGGGCATCTGGTTTAATGTTTTGAGTACCTGAGCGATATGAGATGGCGAGGTTGAATCTGAAGAAGAAAATGGGATTGACGCGAGTTGAGACATTCAGCTTCCTGGAGGTAAGCTAGATTCTTATGATCTGTCCAGACTAGCACAGGATGTTCGGCGCCCTCCAACCCATGTTGCCACTCCTCCAAAGCAAGTATGATAGTGAGGAGTTCCCGATCCGTAGAGGATAACCTGCAGGAGAAAAAGGCACAAGGATGACGTTCCCCAGAGTTCGTGCGTTGTGATAGGACCACACTGGCCCCCATTTCAGAGGCGTCAACCTCAAGAACAAATTGTTTATGGGGCTCGGGCTGGATAAGGATGGGTGCTTGGGAGAACTTCTTCAGGTCCAGGAAGGCGAGATTGGCTTCAGGATAGCATGAGAAGATGGTCTTGGTGGAGGTGAAAGCGGTCAGTGGGGAAGCCGTCTGACTGTAATTCCAAATGAATCTACGGTAAAATTTGGCAAATCCCTCTGGGGAACCTCTGGAGCTGTTTGCGTGTTTGTTGGACCAGCCAATCCAAGACTGCTTTCAACTGCAGAGTGGATTTCAGCCTACTCCGCACTTTCCCAAGACATATGACCATCTCAAACATAAAAATTGAACTGTTTAATGGCCAATCATTGACAAACAAATCCAACTTTATATTTGAACATATCTTAGACAGGAAAATAGATATACTATGTCTTACAGAAACGTGGCACAAACCAGGGTCGTATCTGTGCTTGAGTGAAGCACGTCCCCCAGGTTACACATATCTTGAGAAGGCCAGGACCACTGGACGTGGACGTGGAATGGCAGTAATCCATAACAGTAACTTGGGTCTCTCATTCCTTCCAATACCAGTAATCTCTACATTTGAATGCCTCCCCTTCAAATGCACATCACAAACAACATTAATTATCTACCGCCCCCCAAAACCACACCCAGGTTTCATTCCTGAACTCCAGGATCTGCTGACATCAGTCTGTACTGCATCATCTCGTACACTAATTTCAGGGGCTTTAACTTCTATGTGGACTCCATCACAAAAAATTCTGTTGACGAGTTCCTGGAAGTCATTGACTGCCTACACCTAACGCAGCATGTCAGAGAACCAACACATATTGAAGTCCATACATTTGATTTGGTTAATACCGATACTGCCCCATCACCAACTTGGAAGTCAATGACTTAGGCATGTCTGACCATAAAATTATCTCCATGGAACTACACATTGGAGGCCAATATCACAAACCAAAATGTAATATTCAATTCAGAAACTTGAAATAAATTGACTCAGCCTCTTTGAACCAGCACCTGCAAGAACTCTCATCGATCACACAGTTTTCATCAATGTCTGTCAAATACTATAATTCTAATCTCCACACTATTCTTGACTCCCATGGAAGCCATCCTCATTGGTACCCCACACCAAACCCAGTCATCTCCCATCACCAGCATCTCTGTCTCTGGCCATAACATTACCCTGCCCCCCTCAGTTACAAACCGTGGAGTCAGACTTGACCCATAACTCTCCTTCGAACACCATATCCGTCATCTCACCAAGGTATCCTTCTTCCACCTCAAAAACATTACCAAACTCTGCCCCTAAAAAAAAAGTGCTCTTAAGCGCAGGGAGGTTCCACCCAGATGCAGCCGCAAGCGTTCTAAATTCAATGGAGAATTCAGAGACGGTTCTCTGACCCAGTTTAATCATCCAGAGGTTTCTGGACCAGGCGGTGTGGTCAGAATTTCTGCCAAAGGTCTGCATGAATTCCTGGATGAATTGAGAGAAAGTGCACCCGAAGCTGAAATAGTCCTGGAATCGTACCTCAGCCCATCTTAGGGCTTTGTCGGTGAGAAGTCCGAGGACGAAAGAGATCTTGGCAATGTCATGGGGGAAAGCAATCTAGTGAACGGTTGAACACCAGAGGGCATTGTAAAAGGAAACCCCCACAACAACCTATTTTTCCTGAGAATTTCTCTAGAATGGGGGAGCGGAGGGAGCCCCCGCAGGGGAATATGGATCGGACTGAAGGCCAAGAAGCAACTGAGTGAGCTGAGCCAGTTGCTGGTTGGTGATATCTTGTTCGCTAAGGACCCTAAGAGCAGTGTCATGCAAGGAAATTGTAGAGCTCTGTTTGGCTCGGTTCCTCCCCAAGAGTATCAGCTGGGTCAGAGTGGCCAGATCGTTCTGGAGGGATTTGACCCAAAACACAAGAACTCTCTGAGGAGGTAAGGTGTTAGAGGGGTTTATTTACAAGTAGACGAATGGAGGGCTGTGCTGGTCAATATTGTTTCTGGAGCCGAGGTCAAGCCATTGCACCTTGTGAGAGGGGTGAGACGAACAGGGAACGAACAATCTGGCACTGAAGGGCTGCCAACAGGCTCTCTTTATGCTCAGCCTGACAAGGCTTGATGACTTGCACCTGTTAGGGTTCACCCTCCCACACGGCTGCTGCTTGATGAGCAGCCGGATCCCAAAAGAGTATTTCAGTTACTCAATGACTGCTGCTGCTTTTTTGAGGCATTATGGGATTAAAAAAAAAAGCTGATAGGACAAAACCTCCTGAACTCCTTCACTTGAATATGTCAAACAGCATCTGCTGACAAACAATATTTCATGTCATTGTTATTCATAAGTGTGTTTTTTTATACCAGTGTTCACTAATTGTTTTTGAAGTAAATTGCTGTGATCATCTGCAGTGTAAGTGAAGTAATTTCAAGATTCTGAGTTCAGTATATAACCTGGATGAATAGTTAACTCATCCATCCATCGTCCGCTTATCCTTCACTCAGGGTTGTGGGGGATGCAGGAGGCTATCCCAGCTGTCATCGGGTGGGAGGCAGGGGTACACCCTGGACTTTTCGCCAGTCAATCGCAGTGCCAGAAATAGTTAACCCTCAAAATAAAAACACCTTCTTGTTTTTTTTATTCTTGTCTGGATTTTTTTCCTTGATAATGCAGACATTCAACAAATATCTTCATTCAGAGCATCGGAACACTTTCAAATTGATTTTTGTTGTATTATGTCATGCACAACTTCTTTACACCCATTGATCAAACTGCTGTATCACTGATGTTTGCAGGTGTCAATTAATTAAAAAAGAAAAAAAACAAAACATCGCAAACATGAGGGTAAGACCGTTATTCAATTTAAGCCCAAACAACTATGTACATGACAGTGTTACACAATTTTCTGTTACCATCTTTTTGTTTGAAGATTTCCCTTTATTTTTTCACTTCTCCCTGTACTCTTCTACTTCTCTCTCTGAGACACACTCTCACTAATCCTCTCACTCCCATTAAATAATCCCAAGGTCCTTCAAGGGATTTGGAGATGGGTACCTTCTTATACCAGTCCTGACGATAAGTATCATTCCACATTCCTTTCTTTATGTGTAACACCTCTTATGTAACTGCAGTTCTGTACATGTATTGTTCACTCTTTATATGAAAGGGACTCACTATAACCAATAAATTGGAGTCCTGCTGGAAGAAAAGCAGACACTGTCTCTCCCCGTAATTAAAAACTAACATTTGATACAATAGGGCTCATCCACCATGGAGATGGCTTGGAGATCTGGACCCTAACCTTGGACTGAGAGGAAGAGAAGGGCTCACCACGGTTCCTGGTGGCTGCCACCACTACCTCGCCTCAAGACCGTCCGCAACAAACAGAGGGCATGTAAAAATTTAGAAATACATGGGTGTGATATGCTGAATTAGATTTTGTTTGTCTTATCACTGCATATATCAAAATGGATGACATTAATAATGTTGTGATAACAGGATCTCAGCCACCTGTTTCTGGAAATGTTGTCCAAACCCCCATTCAAATTAGGTTGATACGTTGTGCAAAACATAAATAGAATCATCCATCCATCCATCTTCGCACGTTGGCCAGAATTCTCCCTTAGAGATAAGGTGAGAAATTCGGCCATCCGGGAAGAACTCGGAGTAGAGTCGTTGCTCCTCCACATAGAGAGGAGCCAGATGAGGTGGCTCGGGCATCTGGTCAGGATGCCTCCTGGACGCCTCCTAGGGGAGGTACTCTGGGCATGTCCATCTGGGAGGAGGCAACATGGAAGACCCAGGACACACTGAAGAGACTGTGTCTCTAGGCTGGCCTGGGAGCGCCTTGGGGTCCTCCCAGAAGAGCTGCACCATGTGGCTAGGGTGAGGGAAGTCTGGGCCTCCCTGCTCCGGCTGCTGCCCCCACAACCCAACTTTGGATAAGCGGACGAAGATGGATGGATGGATGGATGGATGGATGGATATATATCAGAGACATTAGAGGGCAAAGATAACAGCAAATATAAGAATAGATAATGGAGTGACAACAACAAGGATAAAAATAGGTAATAGGTAAACAAAAAACAACAACAAGGATAGAAGTAGGTGACAAAATGACAACACCAAGGATAAAAATAGATAAACAGGATGAGGACATGGCATGTGTAAATGAGTGAGGTAGTGAGGTAGTAGTAGTACAGATGCACCAACGGCTGGTCAGAGTTGTGTGCTATCCAGACTGCTGTCTAATGGCTGTTCGTACGAAGGAGTGTCTGAAGCCTTTGGTTCTGCACCAAGGTGGGATGAGCCGTTGGCTGAATGAGCTGTCCATCAGCCACAGCTCGTTCTGCAGGGGGTGCGAAGGATTGCCCAGGATAGCTCCCAGTTTGTCTTTAACCCACCTCACTGCCACCGATTCAAGATCGTCGAAGTTCAGTCCCACCACCGAGCGGGCTTTTCTCACCAGCTTATTGAATCTATTGACCTCTCTGCTCACTGCCCCACCAGCACACTATAGCAAAGTTGTCTTGTTTTGAACTATTTTGGGATAATTTGTTTCATAGTTTGATCTCATTTTGTTCAAATTTAAATGACGTTTAATTGTCTTACCTTTACTTTTTGATGAAGTGCATACAGCTCTCCCTCTGAGCAAAAAAAAAAAAAGATCAGTTACTTGGTTCTCCTATTTTTCTTTCAGCTTCAAGAGTCTCTCCTTTTCAAAACAGATTATTTCCAGTGAAGAAGGTCTTCCTTGATCAGCCCTATCCCGAGCGAATGTTTTGATTTTAAATGTAGAGAATGTTCTTTCAGCGGACAGCGTTCTAGCTGTCACAGTGAGTGAAAGCTGGAGTAACCTTGTTTCCTCAGGCAACTGGATGAAATTCTTTTTAGCCAAAATGCTAAGAAGCTGTCCAGGAGTTTTGCACCCATTTTTTCAAGATACCATCTTCCATGTTTGCCCAGGTTTGTGAATGAGAGAGTAAATGGTTGTTTGGCTCCACATTTGGTCCTGCGATCAACTGGCATCTGGTTCAGGCTGCATCCCGCTTCTCGCCCAATGACAGCTGGAATAGCTCCAGCAACGTGCGACCCAGACTGTAGGTCAGATAGGTAGATAATGGTAGATAATGGATAGATAGAATGACACATCACATGGCCCCCACCTTGCTGGTAATCTGTACTCAGCAAACTCAACGTCCAAACTGAAATCCTGAAAATTGTTTGGGACCTTGCGCTGTTGGCAGGGTCAATTTCATGCCTCCCCATTTGGCTCTGTAGATGAGATGGATCCCGACACCTGTTATCCAGTCCTTGCCTTACCCTCTGCTGGTATCAATGGTTGATACAGTACCAGCCTGTCCCAGTCTAGGACAACCACACTCCTCTTTATCAACCTGACCCTGTACACAACAGTTTCTCCAGTACAGTCCAGGGTATGACCAGATGGTTCATTAGTGAAAGGGAAATGCCCTTCTCCCGCCCACATCTGTTCCCTGGTAGTGAAATACTTTCCACAGCAAATGTCATAGGTTTTCATTTTGGAGACTTCCTGGTTGGGTCATGTACTCTCCTGAGTCATTCTCACAGATGATAAGATAGCTCAAGCCAGACTCACCTCCCATCTTGGGTGGGGGTCCAAAAACCAAGTACACAGGTGTCCGTAGTTATCACCAAAACACAAGGACAACCGGGGTACATTTGTTGGACTCCATGGGAGCATCAGGTTGGTCCCCTCTGGGCTGTACCAGTGTCGCAGCAGTGAACAAAGAGCTCTACATCTTGACAGCATCCTGGCCAGTAGAACCAAGTTGAAAGCTCTGAGAGGGTCTTGATGACTCAGAAGTGATATGTTCCCACTGAGCCATAAACCACTTGGAGCCCATGTGGTTGCAGCTTGCAAGGCACCACGAGCCATCACAGGTAACAAGGCTGGCCCACTGTGAGACTGCTGTCCAAGCTGGTTGTTTACATGCTTTTATCCATTGAAAATGGGAGAGAGCAGGATCACTGTTCTAATCCTGCTTGGCCTGTTGAGAGTCAATATTCCCAAAGTTGTGGGTTGTGGAAGGGACCTGTAAATCACCTGCGCTGCTCTCTGAGGCGTCATAGTTTGGGTTCAGGTAGGGCTGCTACGACTTGAGTCCCCTCGTCCTGCTGTTCTGCACTTTGGCAGTATTGACACTGCTCCTCCTCCCAGGCCTGCCTGGATAGAGCATCTTTGTTGATGTGGCAGCAACCAGCTCAGTGGGAGATTTCAAATTCAAAATCCTGCACAGTCCACAGCCACTGGGGCAGGTGCCTTTCTGTCTCTTTAAAGTTAAGAAGCCAGGTGAGAGAAGCTTGGTCAGTATGCAGGCAGAACTTTTGTCCATAGAGGTATGGCACAAAAGGCAAAGGACCAGGACAAATAGCCATCAGCTCCCAGCAGGTAATACAGTGGTGCCTTTCATGGCAGGCATGACTGAAGTAGGCTATAGCCAGCTCTCCTTGCTCCCCGTGCTGGGACAACACCTTGCAAGGCCAACATCTATAACATCTGTGTCCATAATGAAGGGTCACTGGGGATAAGTTAAGGCTGAGTTGAGAGAAAGCATGGGCATAGTCCAAGCACCACTGAAATGCCTTTCCCTTCTGGGTCAGCGTGTGCAGTCTTCTTGCCAGCATGGTGCAGCTAGAAAACATGTTGAGATGCTATATATGAGCAGACTCTCAATAGCATTAGAAGACAGCAGCTCCTTCATCAGGTTGATCCTCCTGAGGACTCAGAGAAGCTGGAAAGGTGAACCGTCTTCACCTCAGATGCGGTGGAGCTCCTAATGAGGTCTGCGTCCATATGTACACCCTGGAACTTGAAGCTGTGCAAACATCTGCCAACTTCTACTCCAATCTGAACTCTTTTTGTGTGTGATCAACCATATGCATTGAAAATATTTTCCCTTTTGATATTACTGATACTTCAGGGTACCACCAAACAATTACGAGTTTGGTAAGCTTGTCCCCAATAAATAGAAGTTTATTATTTTTTTTGCTAAATGCACTATGAAATACTGAGGACGAGATATCAACAAAGGTATTTTGGTATCCCAGCTGATATGTAAATTATGACTATTATGAACGGTGTGATTAGCGGCTGTAGAAATAACCAATTAAGAATGCTACGATAGTCACTAACAACTTTAACAACGTTGGTGATTTACTTAGAAAGACTTGATTAAATCTCTGCACTTCCACTTTCATATTTCAAGTTAAATAAAGAAGTAATCACAAGGATTAACTTAATGGTTGTATACAGATTTGCAGAGGCATGTTCTGGGTGGGGCAGCAATTCGGCCTTACAGTATGAAGGACCCTGGTTCGATTCCAACAAGGGAACCTTTCTATTTGGAGTTTGCATGTTCTTCCCGTGTCTGCGTGGGTTTCTTCTGGGTTCTCTGGGTTCCTCCCACGGTCAAAAAATATGCAGGAGGTTATTTGGAAAAAATTGGGAAAATTGCCCAATTGAGTGAGTGAGTGAATGGTTTTCTGTCTCTATCTGTGGCCCTGCAATTGACTGGAAAACATTCAAGGGGTGTACCCCGCCTCTCGCCTGATGACAGCTGAGATAGGCATCCAGCATCCCCCGCAACCCTGAGTGCAGGATAAGATTGTCTGCTGTTTGCCAAGTGGTATGCTCTGGGTACCATTTTGGCACCATTTCGAGTGGAACTTTGTCTTCACCTACATTACCGTCACAGAATATCTTCATCATGGCATTTCTGTGTGCAAATGGTATGCTTTTTGTTGTTGCAAACCACTGTTTAATCGATGCCATGTCTTTCACCACATTTCTGTGTGACACTGGAGGTGCTGGACCATTCACACATGCCAACTTTTTATCATCAGCCGTGGTGGAAAAGGCAGGTTTGGTCAGCGATGGAAAATCGCTGACTAAACCTGCCTTTTCCAACGCGGCTACTAAACATATTGTCAAACATTTCACGCCCACTGTGGGACTGCCATTTTTTGCGTGTGCACTTGCGCAGCACCTCATTGTGGTAAATTTTGCCATGGGTAAAGAGGAGTTTGCCACCATGAAAAGTCTGGGTTATAGTGAGGTGATCCAACAGCTCGTGACCTCATCACTCAAGTTTGTGGCGGTCTTGCGGCAACTCTCAACCATTGAACAATGTCAATGCGAATGGCCACTATCCAAAATGCAAAGAAAGGACATCTGCCCAGAAGGTGCCAAAAGACATGACCTCTCCATTCTCCTGGAAGGTGCCACTATTTTTTCTACGGTAGACATGGTGCACAGCTATCGTCAGGTTCCCCAAATAATGCTAAAGTCCACAGTAATCATTAGGCTTTTTGTGTTCGTGTTCACGACTTTTGGCTTGAAGGGAGGGAAGCACAAATTTTTGAGACGCTGATGGACTCTGTGTTGAATGACCTTGCTTTTATCCATACTTCCATCAATCTATCAATCCATCAATCCATTGTCTGCTGCTTATCCAGGATATTGGGTCACCGTTCATGTTTTGGCTCAGCTCCTTCTTCACCAGGATAGGCCAGTGCAGCGTGCGCATCACTGCTGACACTGCACTGATCCGCCTGTTGATATCCTGTTCCATCCTTCCGTCACTCATGAACAAGACCCAGAGATACCTGAACTTCTTCACTTGAGGCAGTACCTCCTCCCAAACCCCGAGTGGGCACTCCACCAGTTTCCAGCTGAGAACCATGGTCTTGGATTTGGGGGTGCTGATTCTCATCCCAACCGCATCTCATTCAGCTGAAGATCAAATTCAACCACTCCTGCAAGAGCTGGAGATCACGGTCTGATGAAGGCAACAGAACTATATCATCGGCAAAAAGCAGAGACCTAATCCTGAGCACACTAAACCAGATCCTCCCAACATCCTGGCTGCAACTAAAAATTTTGCCCATAAAGTTATGAACAGAATCTGTGACAAAGGACAAGCCTGGCAGAGTCCAACCCTCACCAGGAATGATTACAACTTTCAACCACCATGCTCTGGCACCATGCTCTGGCACCGACCATAATTTACTTCATTTTATCTCACTCTCTCCCGTCTTAACTTTTGCAATACAAATCTACCTATTTCATATAGTACAGAGAGGATTTGTTTTGTATAAACTATTCAGAAAATTTTACCGACTCAGTGGCATTTTCGTACATTAAGCTTTGTCGTAGCTCTTTACCTACAGCATGCACCATGTTAGAATTAAGTATATTGCATCAAACTGTGACAGCTGTGATCTTATCCCTTTAGTACATTCAATGTTGCTTCTTCTGTTTTGGTTGCACAGTATCATTGGAATTTGCTCTTTGGGAGGTGGAGAAGACAAGTCAGAGAATGTGATCAAATTACTTTAAGTGTCAAATAATATATATTATCATATTTGAGGAATGAAACACAAAAATGTCAGTGTCCTGTATCAGCCCATGAACCTTTTAATGCCTGAAAATAGGTGGCTGTTAAAGCTGAGTGACATTATGAGAGCCAGAGGTTTAGTCCTGTCCTTAGTAAATTACTCTTCAGAGTTCAAGGCTATCCATCGACAACGTTGTGTTTGCATTTTGTGTATGTGTGTGTGTGTGTGTGTGTCGGTGTGTAAGTTTGTGTGCTTGTGTGTTTGTGCGTGTGTGTGATTTAACTGACCTTAAACAGCAATAGCTCTCAGGGTTAATTGAGCACTATATTCAGGGCTGGTTCCAGTTTCTGACCCAAAATATAATGATCTCTCTTTTCTAAGGCTCCTTTTATAAACTACAGAAAATTAGCAACAACAAGGGAGAGACATAAAAATGTGAGGAACAATGTAGGAAACATCAATGTTGTTTTTCATCCAGCTCCATTTCTATGTGTAGTTGAAAAGATTAAGAAGTTTCAAATATCTATGGAGCAATCAATTTGACATTTTACCACAGCAGTGATGTTAAGAGAAAAGTTCACTTTCCAAGAATGGTAACTGTAATCAGAATTTCACAGGTAATTGGAATTTGGCCCATACTGCTGGGTCAGAAAAAATCAGCCCAGAAAAATCAACATGGATTGATTGTCCTGAGATCACTATCCGCTAGTTTGGGTGCCAGACAAAGGTTGAGACCTTCACATTGCAGCCATTTGCGTGGTAAACTGACTATATATAGAATATGAAGTATTGTGAAATGCAATGGAATTGTTATCATTGATTTCCTTTAAGGAAAGAAAAAAACAATAATAATTCCAAAATTCATCCATCCATCCATCCATCCATCCATCCATCCATCCATCCATCCATCCATCCATCCATCCATCCATCCATCCATCCATCCATCCATCCATCCATCTTCTGCTAATTATCCAAAGTCGAATTGTGGGAGCAGCAGCCGGAGAACGGAGGCCCAGACTTCCCTCTCCCCAGCCACATGGTCCAGCTCTTCTGGGGGAACCCCAAGGCCCTGCCAGGCCAACCGAGAGACACAGTCTCTCCAGCGTGTCCAGGGTCTTCCCCTTGGCCTCCTCCCAGATGGACATGCCCAGAATACTTCCCTTCGGAGGCGTTCAGGAGGCACCTTATCTGATTCCTCTCTATTTGGAGGAACAGTGACTCTACTTCTCTCTACTCATCCCTCCTGGATGGCCGAACTTCTCACCTTATCTCTGGGACCCTGCGGAGAGAACTCATTTTGGTCGCTTGTATCCGCAATCTCGTTCTTTCGGTTACTACCCACAGCTCGTGACCATAGGTGAGAGTAGGAACATAGATCGACTGGTAAATTGAGAGCTTTGCCTTCTGGCTCAGCTCCCCCTTTACCACAACAGACCGGTACAGAGTCCGCATCACTGCGAATTCTGCACAGATCCATCTGTCAATCTCCCGCTCCATCCGTCCCTCAATCATGAACAAGACCCTGAGATACTTAAACTCCTCCACTTGGGGCAGGACGGAGTGGGCACTCCAACCATTTCCGGGTGAGGACCATGGTCTCTGATTTGGAGATGCTGATCCTCATCACAGCCGCATCACATTCGGTGGCGAACCGCTCCAGTGAGAGCTGGAGATCATTGCCTGATGAAGCCAACAGAACCAGATCATCTGCAAAACGCAGAGATTTGATCCTGTGGCCACCAAACCAGATCCACTCGACGCCCTGGCTGCGCCTAGATATTCTGTCCATATAAGTTATGAACAGAATCGGTGACAAAGGGCAGACCTGGCGGATTCCAAAATTCAAGACACAGAATTTCTACTCATGACTACTTATGAGAATGTTTAAATAAAAAATAATTACATTCACAATGGTTCACCAAAATCACATGACATTTCCTCAATCTTCATACATCTGAAAATAGTTCCTGAACTTTATAAGGAACTAACCAATTATACTGACTTATCTCTGTTCCTGAGTAAAATTACAGTAACAAGGTATAGCAATAGCACCATTACCTGAAGCACTCGTGAATGGCTCTCGTCGAGATTCCTGGCAAAAGCAGCAGCTCATAAGGGAAGTATAGCTTGTTGATAATCTACAGCCACTGGTTTTTCAAAGCCAATTTGCAAGATATGTTTATTAGTTGTATCAGATTTCTCTCCACAGGTAACCAAGATAGTGAATGGGTTCCATGGCCATTTGGTCAATCATTTAATAATCCAGTGCAATTACAATTCAGTATTGATTGTTCTATTCAGTCTTAAGTATTAAAAAACCAGGAGGGGTGGTGTACACTGAAAAAAAGTCTTCCCAGGCTGCATCCCTTTATGTTCATTGAATGCAATTACTGAAAGGGAAGTGAGTGCCATGATTCGTTCATTGATTCTCTATTGATCCCGCCTCTGCCTCCTCATTCTGCTAGGCTCACCCACCTCATCAAATCATTCGGAGCCTCAGGTCAGAGCTCGAGAGCAGTTGGGGGAATCCTGAGCTTCGCTGGCCATTCTTGACGACCTGCTCCTTGCTCCTCAGCCTGCAACCTAACACGTTTGCCACCAAGGAAGCTAAGCTGGCTAATGTTATCAGCCATCTAATAGGCAGAGCGCTCCCCTGGGGAACTGATAAGATAATACTTTATGGATCCCCATAGGGGAAATTCGGGTGTTGCAGCAGCAACACTAGAGGGAAAAAAAAACACAAAAAACAGGATATATACTGTATATATGCACACATATGCACAATATACACAATATACACATACAATATACACATACACATATATACATACACATTTACACATAGATGGCACAAAAAAAAAAAAAAAAAAAAAAAAAAAAAAGGGGGGGGGCAGGAGGGGGGGGGGTGGGGGGGGGGGGGGGGGGGGGGGGGGGGGACCCAGATCCTGCAAGAGAGGTGCTTGGCATTTTGACAACTTGGTAAAACGAGCTGCTTTTAATTCGTTTTGAAGCCGAGCCTAACAAGGTGCGCTTGACTGAA
>CAAKHD010013493.1:14878-33302 GCA_901007705.1 Fistularia tabacaria
GCAAATAATAATAAAATAAAATAAAATAAAATAAAATAAAATAAAATAAAATAAAATAAAATAAAATAAAATAAAATAAAATAAAATAAAATAAAATAAAATAAATAAGCAGGATGAGGATTGAAAGACATCAACAAGGATAAAAGTAGTTGACAAAATGACAACAACAAAGATAAATATGGATAAACAGGATATGGACATGGCATATGTAAAGCACCTCCTTCCTGGTGGGGCACACACCCTGCCTACCTTCACAGACTCCTATGAATATATCCATATTATGGTTGAGAGCTTGGATATACATATGGGCCTAGAGAGTGTCCCGTTGGACACCCCAATCCCTGTCAAGGCTCATAATGATCATTTGCTGGGTACTGTCACTCACCTGACCCTACAGTTTCAGATCCTGACGACCTCCAGCCTTCCTTTGATCCTGAGCTACCCTTTGCTCGGTCAACTACCCCTCACCCATTTGACTGGGACACAGGGGCCATCCTCAATTGGAGCAACTCCTGTCACAAGGTTTGTCTTAAAGACACCTTTGTTCCATAGCAGACTATGCACTGCAGTTCCTGTCCTGACTTGACCAGAGTTCTTGCAAAGTACCATGATTTCCGGGAGGTGTTCAATAAGGCTAAGGCAACTCAATTACCTCCTTATTGCCAATATGATTGATGATAAAGACCAACTGAAAATCTTGAGAAAATAATGCAGCCTGAAGCCAACCCAGCTGGGGGCTCTGCCAACAAGGAGTGCATAGACTTGAGGAAGTTTGAACTGATAGACGATCCAGCTTCATTACTTCCTCATCAACCATATGATTGCTCCTTTGACTTGAGGCCTGACTCTTCCCCTCTCATGGGGTATCTATACTCCTGTCATTCTTCATCCCCTGCTGGAGCAGGAAAGGGGCAAAGCCCCTTTGCCCCTATATTGATTACCGAAGACTTATCAACATTACCATCAAGAATCGGTACCCTCTTCCCCTCATATCCTCAGCTTTTGAATCACTCCAGGGGGTAGTTGTCTTCACAAAGATCCCTCTCCGCTACGCTTACCACCTTTTCCACCTGCGAGAGGGCAACAAATGGAAGACTGCGTTCAACACACCGCCTGGACATTATGAACATAATATACAGGCATTAATCAATGACAGTCACAAGGACCTGGTCAGTAAGTTTGTCTTTGTTTGTTTGGTGGACATCCTCATTTTTTCAAGATCCCTCAAGGAACACATCCACCATGTCCTGAAGGTCCTCCGGTGTGTGCTGGAGAATGTCATGTTTGTCAAAGCTGAGAAATGTGATTTTCACATCCACTCCCAGTCCTTTTTGGAATATATGTTAGCCTGTGGTGGACATAGAGGGGCGTGGCATCTCACCCCATGGGACAAGGTGCTGGGGGCATGGCTTAGGCCTGTGCCTATATATGTGCGCCCCAGAAGTTTTCCAGGGTTGGTTAGTAGTATGGTGGTGCACATTAATAAATGCAATCTTTGCATTCAAGACTCCAAGGCTTCGTCATCGTTTATTCCTTGCCGAGCGCCACAAGCCCAGGATTGCCTAGAAATGGATCCAGCTAAGGTTGATGCAGTAAGATTCTGACCTTTTCCTGAAAACCGAAGCATGCGCCGCATATTCTGGGCTTTGCCAACTTTAACCGATGCTTCATCTGCAGTTTTAGCTCCATAGTTGCCACTCTCACAGACCTGACTTCCTGACTTCCTCAAATACTCCCTTCTGCTGGTTCCAGTCTGCAGATATTGTCTTTCAAACTTTGAAGGGTTGCCTCAAGGGGCTGCCACCTTATCATGGTGGAGGGGTTTGCGTGTCCCAGTGATCCTTGGAGCGATGTTGTCGGGGCTTTATCCCCCTCGAAGGGTCACCCAAGGCAAACAGGTCCAAGATGAGGGGCCAGACAAAGCACGGCTCAGAAGACTCTCATGATGAAAAAGAACTTTGGACCTAGTTTTCACCTGCCCCAACATCAGTCACCGGGCCCCCCCCGGAGCCATGCCCGGGGGTGGGGCTTGATAGCGAGCGCCTGGTGGCCGGGCCTGCACCCATGGGGCTCGGCCGGGCACAGCCTGAAGGGACGACATGGGTCCCCTTTCCCCTGGGCTCACCAACCACAGGAAGAGCCAAGGGAGTCAGGCGCAGTGTGAGCTGGATGGTGGCCGGAGCAGGGGACCTTGGTGATCCGACCCTCACCTGCAGAAGCTGGCTCTAGGGACATGGAATGTCACCTCTCTGGCAGGGAAGGAGCCCGAGCTGGTGCGCGAGGCCGAGAGATTCCACCTAGATATAGTATCACTCACCTCAACGCACAGCATGAGGTCTGGAACCAGGCCTCTCGAGAGGGTCTGGACTCTTTTCTACTCTGGAGTTGATACCGCTGAGAGGCGCCGGGCGGGGATGGGCATATTGATTGCCCCTCAACTCAGCACTTGTATGTTGGGGTTCAATCCAGTGGACAAGAGGGTAGCCTCCCTCCGCCTTCAGGTGGGGGGACGGGTTCTGACTGTTGTTTGTGGCTATGCACCCAACAGCAGCTCAGTATACCCACCCTTCTTGGGGTCCTTAGAGGGGCTGCTAGAAAGTGCTCCTTCTGGGGACTCCCTTGTTCTACTGGGAGACGTCAATGCTCACTTGGTCAACGACGGTGCGACTTGGAAGGGCGTGATTGGGAGGAACAGCCCCACCGATCAGAACCCGAGCGGTGTTTTGTTCTTGGACTTCTGTGCTCGTTACGGATTGTCCATAACAAACAGCATGTTCAGGACTAAAGGTGTCCAACTGTGCACTTGGCACCAATACACCGTTATGGCCAAAGTTCTTTGATCAACCTTGTGGTCGTGTCGTCGGACTTGCGGCCGCATGTCCTGGAAGAGAGGGGCGGAGCTGTCAACTGATCACCACCTGGTAGTGAGCTGGCTCCGATGGTGGGGGAGGATGCCGGTCAGACCTGGCAGACCCAAAAGTAACGTGAGGGTCTTCTGTAGAAGGAGTTTCAAGTCCGTGCTTCCATTGTCGAGGCGGCAGTCTGAGGTTGCGGCCGTAAGGTGGTTGATGCCTGTCCGGGCGGCAACCTTCGAACCCGCTGGTGGACCCTTGCAGTAAGGGATGCTGTCAAGCTGAAGAAGGAGTCCTATCGGGCCTTTTGGGCCTGTGGGGCTCTGAAGGCAGGTGACAGATACTGGGAGGCCAAGTGGCATGAGGTCTTTTTGGCAGCTGGTCACCGAGGCAAAATCTCGGGCATGGGAGGCCATGGAGAATGACTTCCAGTGGGCTTCGAGGAGAATCTGGTCCAACATCCGGCATCTCAGGGGAGGTAAGCAGTGTTCCATCAACACTGTGTACAGTGGGAGTGGGGCGCTGCTTACATCAACGTTAGACTTTGTAGATCGGTGGCAGGAATACTTCTCTGACCTCCTCAATCCCGTCGAAACACCTTCCATTAAGGAAACAGAGCTGGGGGGCTCTGGAGGGGGTCTGCCTATCTCTGGGCTGAAGTTGCTGTATCAGTAGCGGGTCCCCGGGGGTGGATGAGGTCCGCCCTGGGTTCCTCAAGGCTCTGGATGCTGTGAGCCTGTCGCCTGTCCTGGCTGACATGCCTCTGCAGCATTGCGTGGACGTCAGGGACAGTGGCAGACCGGGATGGTGAACCCCCTTTTTAAAAAGGGGGACTCGGAGGGTGTGCTCCAACTACGGGGGTGATCACACTCCTCAGCCTCTTTGGTAAGGTCTATGCAGCAGTGCTGGAGAGGAGGGTCTGCTGGGTCGTTGAACCTGGGATTCAGGAGGGGCAGTTTGTTCGTGGAACAGTGGACCAGCTCTATACCCTCAGCGGGGTTCTCGAGGGGGCATGGAAGTTTGCCCATCCAATCTACATGTGTTTTGTCTACATGTGTCCGGGAATATGGGGTACCGAACCCCGTTATACAGGCTGTTTGGTCCCTGTATGCCCGGTGTTGGAGCTAGTCCAAACCGCAAAAAGATTAAACTCCCGAAAGGCACGGTGGGCCCTCCTCTTTACCTGAATTTCACTCTTTCTTATAGATTTGGTTCCCGCAGAGTCAAACCTGATGCTCTGCCCCAACATTTCCTTAAGGAAGAGGATGACATTGTTGCTTCTGACTCCATTCTTGAGGAAATTGAGGAAGGGCTGAGAGACACCAAAGAGGGTCAACCTGGCACAAGTGTCTGCCCAACAGGTTGCTTGTGCCATTTTTCATTTTTCAATTAACATGGAGTGTCATGTTTATATCAACATCTGCAACTTAACCTAAAAATAAAAGCAGAGTTTACATTTTCCACATTTGTCTGTTCAAAATGAGAGATGGTGTTCCTCCACTGATGCTGCACCCAAAAAAAGGGAACTGACAAGAAAGGGATGCTTAAGGTGTCAGTATCTGGCACAGGCTTGGGAGTGAGTCCTTTCATGCACTGGCAAAAAAAAAGAAATTTACAAATGATGGTGGACCTTAAATGAAACAAATGCAGTCATAGTCAGGCATTTTTCACACATTTTTCATCCAAACTATGATTTTCTAGATGCTACAATTTTTGCTGAGAACCCCACTGTTTAGCTCGGTTAGCACCATAACTGCAATCATGGCAAATCAGAGTTAGCAGGGAGACTAAATTGGCATGAGTAGTCATTGACTGGTGCATTAACAAGTGTTAGGCGATTACTTAATAATGTAAACTGAACTGAAATTTCCCCCTGCACAGGAAGTGAATGAGATAAATTTCGCAATGATTATGATTAGGCTGCTAATTACGGTATCAGCTTGAGAGTTTGTTTTTTTAGGACAGCAGGGAGGGATGTGCTGATTGCAAGATTTGTGTGTGTGTGTGTGTGTATAGCTATAGCTGAATGATGTAGAGAAGGAATAGACTTCAAATAAAAGTACTGACAGGATCAGTGAAAAATGTCCCATAAGAAAAAAAAACACAAGTCCACTTGAACAAGTCTCTGTCCTAAGCAGAGATGTCACAATAACCCCCCTTTCTTTGACAACGATTCCATGACATTGTTTTGAAATAAAACCACAATTATGAAGTTAAACATCACTGCTGCTCAGCACTACGTGCTGTATATTGGTTGATTAATATTTGTAGGGTCCTTAGAAATGTTTTAAATCACTTAACCATAAATTCAGGTACTCCTAATTAGATATTAGCATTTGCACCACATTAGAAAGGATTCTTACTGAATGAAAAGTACCAGCGGCTCCACCAGAAACCAATAGCACCAGAAAGATGGAGTAGAGGTTTCACGTCTGTTGATCACGATAGCCACAACAATGGTGTCCAATTTTAATGCAAAATAAAAAAAATAAAAATAAATATAAAAATAACAAGAAAACAAGAACATCTTGGAGCTAATTATGAATCAGTTTGATCATGCAAATAATAGCTGGGGGGACAAATTGAATGATGATTTTTCTGGGTCACTTTTCTCACAACCCAATGCAATTATATTTTATGTGGCTTTTATGATCCAGATCGTCTATTAATAATAAAAATCCATCTTCTGCCTCTTATCCAGGGTTGGGTTGAGGGTGCATATTCCTTTTTCTAGAGTCATCAGAAGGCATAGAATTGTGTGAAGCAGGAGTCGTAAAGGCAAAAGAAAAGGGCTAATTGCACATGATAAATTGGAAATTACTAAAAGTGAGCAAAGAGATCAATGACAAGAGAGATAAGTGAGTTAGTGATATGAGTTGAAGTACAAAAATCACTGAAAAGATTAAAGTAAAATCCCGTTTGCTGTGTGTTACTGAGTGACAGCTTTAGTGTACAAGTAAGCAAAGAGATGACCAACAGGAGAGATAAGCGAATTGGTGATGACATAGTCGAAGGACACAAAGCGCTGAAAAAGTTTTTTTTTCTTTTTTTTTTTATATATTAGTTAACATTGAGTTTATTTTTTGTGTCATGTTATGATGTTCTGAGTTCCAGGCTAAACTTTAAGCATATTTTGAGGGAAATCGTGTAAGACTTGGACTGTCACTTCATACTGGATTTAGGGAAAAAAAAACTCCAAGGACTACCTCAGTGCACCTGCTGGTTTATGCCAAGCAAGAATTTGTCTAAATTTGTCTAGTTTGTCACCCAAGTTCTAGAGGATAAAGCTCAAAGTTATTCTTCTGGGTAACATGCCCATTTGTCTCACAGTCACCACAGAAATACAACAGATACAGTTCCTATAATTACCCCATTGTTGGTTAATTGAACTGAACATATCTATTCGTCATAATCATACTATGTATGGCATACCAAGAAAACTATAATAGGTAACAAAATGGGTCATAACTCTGTTTACATAAATAGTTTAGCTTCTCATAGCTTACTTTTAATGGTACTACTACTAATAATAATAATGATTATAATAATACATTTTATTTAAGGCATCTTACTCGAAACTCAAGGAGACCGTAGAGAAATAAACATATACAGAAAGTAAAAATCTAAATGAAACGATAAAAATAAAAACAAACATGACAAATAGGTTACTTTTACGTGAGCATGTCGTAGTCAGATCCAATAACCTTACAATGTATTACACTGTATTTTCTTAACTCTTGCTCTTTTTGCTGCTATGCACAGGCTATATCTGTTAAATTGCCTTTCTCAAACATGTACGAGATGAGGTGACCCAATAAAACAATGGTGCCACAGAGAGCCCAAAAATAATTAGATTCATCAAATGAGTTTTATTTTTGGTAATGAAACTAGTTGTAGTGAAAGTAATTTTGCCTGGGCAGCACTATGGGTTATGAAGAGGTCAAACAAGACAAGAGGTTATGGAACGTAAATAATGTAGACACGTCTAACGACAGAGGTCAATCAGTTCACCAACAAAGGTTTGAATTATTTGTGAATACACTGGGATTACTGTTCTGGACGATAGGAATATATCATAACACACTTGCTACAAATTCATTGATCAGTTTAGAATGTTTTAACAAGCTTTCAGTTTTTGCTTTTAAATTAGGACGAGGCAGGAGTATTGCGTAGTCCATATTTTATTTTGAGCCATGAACAAAGAACAGTGGTTGAAGCCAATTAAACTGGCCTGTTACGTCACTCACAGCTTCAACCCTAACTAGTATTTGACAACAGAAACACAACATATCAAAGACATAAATAAATAAGCATCATGACATACAGAACATCTTTAAAACAGAAATGACCGTCCCTTGGTATTTATCCAAAATCCCACAGTCCTTGCTTTATTTGCGTACCTCAACCCTTTACCAGACACATCCCAGAGGCTGCCCAGCATGCCATATTACCCCCATCTAAGAGGATTTGCCTTCCTCAGTAATCTGTGCATCATCAGTGTCATGATAAGTGCAGGGGTTTGACCCAAATGCAAGGATACTCTGAGGAGATGAGACTTTAGAAGTGTTTATTTACAAAAGAGCGACATGCACTTTCGAGACGTAGAACTTGCGAGGAGAGACGAGACGTAGGACTGGGGAACTAGCAAGGAAAGGGCGAGACATGGCACTGGCAAGACTTGGAACTAGCAAGGAGGAGGAGGAGGAGGAGGAGGAGGAGGAGGAGACGACGGACGGACGGACGGACGGACGGACGGACGGACGGACGGACGGACGGACGGACGGACGGACGGACGGACGGACGGACGGACGGACGGGAGGGTGTGCAACACAACAGTCTTGCCTCGACGGGCTCCCAACAGGCTCCCTTTATCTTCCGCCCGACGAGGCCTAATGACTCCCACCTGCTTGATTTGATTCCTGCATGGCTACTGCTTGACGAGCAGCAGCCGGATCCCAACAGACAGTACACGTTCTGCACATGCTGGGGGAGACAGCGTCTTCTCCGTGCTCTTGGCCCCACCCACTGATGGGGCTGCTGATGATGTTGCTGGTGGCCCATCATCCTGGCTTTTGGCTGCCAGGGGGCCAAGTGGTCTCAATGGAGAATCACTATCAACGTAATGTGGCACACTAGCACATTTAAGACCACATCAGAGAGTTTCTCCAGGACTGCCCAGGATCCCATCCAGTGGCTGGTGAGATTAACGGAGGAGCCGATTATTTCACCGGTTTATAGAACCACACCTTGGTCCCTGTGGCAATATCTTTCCCCAACATCTTGCATCATAGGATGAGACTGCTCCACCCCTGATCATCCCCAACATCAGTGCAGCAGAGCTAGATTTTATAGACATCTGCATAGAAGTCTGGGATGCCCAAAGTACCACAGTAGTAAGGTGGCCAAGTCTTGCTGATGGTTGTCTGTGAGAATGGCAAGCTGTGTAGGTAGGATTCTGTAGAACCATTCCAACAGACCATCACTCTGGGGATAGAGGGAAGTAGACCTGGTTCTCTTGTCCCTCAAGTAACAGCCCGTATATTAGAAGACCTTAGACTCAATGTTTCTCCTCTGGTCATCGTGGAGCTCCTGAAGGACCTTGGCAAGACAAAATATCTTCTCTAACTACTTCTCTGCAGTAGTGGGCAACCACAAATGCCTCATGCCAATTCATGAGGTCGTCCATGGCCACTTACATTCAAAGTTTCCCCTGGTTGGTGACAGGGCCCAGAATGCACCCCCTCCTTCTTTCAATTAGGGCCCCTAAATAATACGACTGCAGGGGGCCATAAGGATGGGGTCCTTCTGTGTGGTGCAGCAGTGATGACATTTGACAAACATCTCAAAACCCTGGTGACATTCTGTAGATGCACAAGATCCTCCGGACTTGCTGAGGAACTGACAGAAGTAGGCAGTAGCTTGTTCACCTTTATTGTCCCTCTTGGGAGAGCACAGTGCCCAGCCCATATTGCTGGCATCTTTTACCATAATGTCACAACTGTGGAGCTCTGCCAAGTGCTGGGAGATGGCCACTCCCTGATTGTTATCATCTAATTGTAGTCGGTGGAGAGCCCACCTGCACTGATCACATGACCCAGGGGCGAGACCCTCTGGTAGAATATAAGACACTTAGGGTTGAGGCAGAGCCCTGCTCAGCAATTGGCCTGGATGACCTCTTCTAGATTTTTGAGTGCCTCCTCATCGACCATTTCCACATAAAAAAAAGAGAAAAATAATCATTTAAAACAGATATAAAAAGATCCTTGGTGTACAATGTTTATTCCATACCAAACAGTCCTTGTCTGAATTATGAACAATAGGAATTACATACATAATCCTTGGTGAATCACATCCCAGAGGCTGCTCGGGATACCGCAGATTGTATCTTACAAAATAAATAAATAAATTAATTAATTAATTTAAAAAAAATATATATATATATTTATATATATATACACAAAATATTTTTCTATAATAACAAGGTAATAATAAACCATCTGTCCAAAATGTATAAACTTCAGTACAGTATTTGAGATTTACCCATTAGTATTCGCCATCTCTTTGACACCCCTTGTGAGCCACTCAGAGATCTCATTCTTTCACTAATTCATCAAATTTTGTGATCATAGCTGAGCACTGGAATACATCAAATAATTTCACCCTCAGCTTGTACTATCCCACAATGGGATACACAACTAAATTTGACTAAATAAAAAAAAACTGAATAAATAAGGTCATACATCAGACTCTATTAAAACAGTAAGGTTTTACATTGTAAGTCTGCATTATGTCCAATCGACACACAGTGGTGGGTTTCATAGTGACTGTATTTATGTTGATTAATTTAATTGTGGGTTATGAAATCAAAATGACAGCATCTGATTTATATCCTTTCTAAGTAGATTGTGATAAACTCCTCTGATCTACTGCATCACTCTTCCCAGGCATCCACCATTGTTATTTCTTTCATTAATGTTAAAGCTATTAATGTATAATTTTAGCGACGACCAAGTGTTAGCACGACTGTTATTATTAGTGATAGATGATTAGTGCCTGCCCCTCCTTATCCCCATATCCTTCTCTGTCTCTATCACTCTCTTGTTTTCTATCCTTTTGTCCCTCTAGCTCTCTCTTTTTTTACCCCTACCATTCCAGATAGTAGGCTGCAGATAATGAGTTTGGATCTGTCCCAGGCTTCTGCCCGGCAGTTTTTCCCTGCCACTGTCGCCAAGTCGTTGCTCATGGGGGAAGTTGGATTTTCTTTCATTTTAAGGAGTGTGGTTTGTGACTATATAGATTTGACTTGACTCCTCCTGTGTTAGAAGCAAAAGATTAGAACATGCTGGTCTCCCAGTATATATATCTTTTTTTTTCTATTTCCAGACCAAGTTTTCCACCATATGGCAAGCTTTTATATGTGAAAGAAATTCACACAAATTCAACAACCTCATCTTGAATTTGAAAAACCTGCCTTATTCATTCAAATTCTGTAATCATGGCTTGTGAAAATCTTCTTGTCATAGCAAATGGACTCGAAGAGAACCAAGTCCAGTTGCTACGAGAACATTTTTACAAGATTTGCCCATGACCTGGATGACTGAAAACCTCATCTGGCAGTAATCATTGCTTTGAAACCTATTTACAAGCTTTGCCTGAAAGTAATAGCAGTAACCTGCAATGTCAAGTGCTTGCCTAACCATCACAAAGAAATTCATAGTTAGGGAAGAGGATAGCTCTAAAAATGTTCCGTATTATTTGGAGATGACCAAATATGCCTCCTGTGACACTTCTGCCCAAGTCATCTGTGGAACCTGATCTGTATTTAGAGTTTTTTGTTCATTTATTTTTTGCAAAGTAGGTTGAACATACTCACATATCTGCCATTTAAATGCCTTACTGGAAAAGAAACCAAAATTATTCGGAGTTACTCAGTTGGCTCAGCATGACTTTAAAATTCCAAGGTGAAACATGTAACACCTCACTCATTGCTGAAAATTTGCAGTGTCCCGTCACTACCAGTTTTAGTATCAATGCCTTCTTTGTAATGTACTTCTGCTGTGTGACAAAGATAAGTACGAAATTGAGTTTAATCTAGAAAAGAATGAGATCCCTGTCTTGATTGAGAAATTGAGTGTAACATACAAGAAAATGAGTTTACTGTCATCATTGCTGTTTGACCACTGCTATTGCCTCCTACTTCAAACATGTTGTCAATGATGCCTTTGTGGTTCATACAACGTATACCTACGAGATACCTGTGAGAGTTCACCAGGATTATATGAGCAGCACCATTGCTTTAGAGCATAATGAGCTGACCGAACTTGAACAAAAGGGAGGTCATAGGAAAAGTTCAATCACAGAGATGAACAGAAACTTATTGTCCGGGCTCACCCATGCTAAAAGAGGCCATTGCAACCCACATTCAGCCATCTCATCAGTGGGTACATTGTATTTGTGATATCTGTTGATCTGGCACGGTGGCTCATTGCTTCGCGCTCTCACCTCACTTCAAGTAAGACCCTTATTTGATTCCTATGGAACTCCCATGGAAGAAACCCACCTCCCTATCTGTGGAGTTCCTCCGGGCTCTCCAGTTTCCTCCTACAGTCCAAAAAAAGCAGGAGGTTAATTTGAACAAGTGGAAATTGTCCATTTAAATTGTGTATGTATGAATGATAGAGTAAATGGTTGAACTTTTCCTATAACCTCTCTTTTGTCCAAGTTCAATACACGGACCAGTGATGAAATGGTGACTGGTCCAGAGTTTACCCTGCCTCTCGCCCAGTGACAGCTGGCATAGGCGCCAACATCCCAGTAGGATAAGTAGTATAAGAATGAATACCATATGAGCGAGACATGCCAAGAAATGCCAAGAGCATCAGATTGTACCACACCTCAGGTGTTCTTCTCTTTAAGATCAAAGGGGACATGAAACTGCATTTGCAGGAAGCCAAGCAGGTCCCATGCCCTTTACTGACATGTGGCAATAAGTAAACAATGGTTTGTTTGACCTGCCAGCCTCATAAATTAGGCTTAATTCAGAGAAAGCACACCTATTTGATATAGTTTTTCCTCCCCAAGTCTCTTTCTTGTTTCCTTCTCTCAATATGTAAACAATGGAGAGAATAATTTGCAAACTCTCATGTGGGAAAAGGGTACAGTGTAATACATTTTGATTTGTAGTAGTACTTATCATGCAAGAACAATATTCTTTTGTAATAACCTTCATTTTTTTTTTCAAAAGTGGAAGTGTTGTATCTTTGATAACTCAAACCTTTTTGCGCAAATGTAAAGGCAACTGTCCACAGGTCATTCTCATTTTTGGGCTTACTTCATATAAGCAGGATTGCAAGCAAGACTGCTTTCAGTTATCATTACCAGGTTTCTGCTCTACACTTCAATAGGCCCTTTAAAGGAGATGCAAGAAATAGACTCAATAGCTTTAGCCTCTACCAGGCCTGCCTTGCATTATTGTTAAAATTAACTTGATTTTTTTATTTTTCTGAATATTTATTTTAGAGCTAAAAATTTTCTTCAAGGGCAGCCCATCTTTATTTTTTCTTCTGGCTTTCATTTCGTAAGACTGCCCCCAATTTTAATCGGAATTTCTTAAAATATATTAATATATATTAATCTTATTCCCAAAACAGTGGAAACTGATTTCACTCAAATAACACTTTAATTTTTAATGCAGGAGCAGGGCTGACAAATGGTCTAGAATAATGATTAGATTTATTCATTTATTCATTTTTGTATGGACGCCCCTCAGCTTGTATTATCCCAGTGTGGGATAGCACAAGCTGATGGTGAAATTATTTGGCGTATTCCAATGCTTGCTTATGATCACAAGATTTGGTGAATTACTGAAAGAATACTAACGGGTGAGAGAATTCTAACGGGTAAATCTCAAATGCTAAAGTTTGTAAATTTCGGATGGATGGTTTATTATGACCTAAATATTATAGATTTTTTTTTTTAAATGTATCTTTTAGTTTACTTTTAAAAAAAAAAAAAATAAATATATATATATATATATATATTTATTAATTTATTTTATTTTATTTTTATTTTTTTTTGTAGGATACTATCTGTGGTATCCCAAGCAGCCTCTGGGATGTGTTTCACCAATGGGTTGTGTTGTAATTCCTATTGATCGTAATTCAGATAAGGACTGTCTGGTATGGGATAGACATTGTACACCAAGGATCTTTTATATCTGCTTTAAATAATTATATTTATTTTTTATGTGGTAATGGTCAATGAGGAGGCACTCAGGAATCTACAAGAGGTCCTCCCAAAATAGATAAATAATAATAATATCTATCTATCTATCTATCTATCTATCTATCTATCTATCTATCTATCTATCTATCTATCTATCTATCTATCTATCTATATGTATACTTTAATTATATATATATATATATATATATATATAATAATCAAATTAGACAATAATTGTTGAGTATGTGACTTTAATGACAAATTTTGTGCTCGTGGGAGGGGCTTTTCAGCAATGGCAGTGCTGCCATCCTGAAAATGTTTAAATTTAGTCAAATGGTGAATAGTGGAGGCTCAGTCCCTCAAGAGAATCATGTAGTTGCATCCTCTCTGTGTAACTATGTAAGTATAGAGGGTTTGGAAAATAAACCTTCCACCAAAAAAAAACAGTACATCTACGATATTTTCTATTTGCTAAACATTATAGCTCCCAATGAAAGTATTGCAAATCTTTAGAGAGTTTATGGTAGCACTATGTTTTTCTATTTTACAAGGTTTAGCAAGGAATCCTCAAGTTCAGGCACATTGTGGTCCAGTAAAAATAGAGAAAACATTGTGCTTAACCTTGATGCAAATTATAAATAAAAAAAAAAAATACATTCATATATTGCTTACACCTACAGATGTATGTAAAATACCTTGTTCAATAGTAAATATGGAATCTGCATACTGCTGAGTTGTTCAATGACTGTATAGCTGATTCATGTGAAAAATATGCAGCCAATTCTGTTTTGTAGTTGTGTTTACCAAAGGTATTAAGCAAGCAAGCATCATATTCTAGGATAACACCAAACAAAGCAGTAATGATATTTAGCCGTGGTCTCAGTATCAATGACCACTAATATATATCCACTGGATATAAGATGGATATATGAATCTATGTTTCATAAATGTTTTTGTTTTGCTGAACAAGGAGGTGATACATAAGATGATAGATATTGTATGTACCAGTGGGTACCAGACTTATCATAAGCGGTCACATTTTGGAAACATAAACATATTTTATTCAGTTAAAATATCAGAAGTGCATACATTTCAGTAAATATTTGTGACTGGAACATTATTCAAGGTTAAGATTTTGAGGCCATGACTGAAGACTACTATGATGTTTTTTAGGGTATGCTCAAAACAAAAAAAAAAAAAAAAAAAAAAAAAAATATATATATATATATATATATATATATATATATATATATATATATATATATATATATATATATATATATATATATATATAGTATAGATAGATAGATAGATAGATAGATAGATAGATAGATAGATAGATAGAGGGGGGGAAGAGAGATGTCACACTGAACTGGCTGGTTCTGGCCCATCTACACACCCTGGTGAGACCATTGATGGACCCACTACAGCTGCTACATTTCGCCTACCAAGACTACCGGTGGAAGCACTGAGAGGATCACATTCTTTTGATCTCTCTAGAGCCTTCCACACCATCCATTGGGAGTGCAGGGAGCCTTCCTATGGACCTTCTTTGAGACTGTTATGGCATCAGCCATGTTCTTTGGAATTGTCTGCTGGAACCGCAGCCTGTCAACAGCTGACAGGAAGTGACTGGACAAACTGCTGAAGACCGGCTCTGTCCTGGGGGATTCCCATGGAATCAGTGGAGGTCGTAGGAGAGAGGAGGATGGTAGCAAAGCTATCAGCTCTGATGGACAATGTCTCCCACCCCAGACAGAACATCATTGCATCTGCTGTTTCAATGTCAGATTTCCACTTTAGAGGAAGAAATGCCTTTATTGTCATATACAGTTATACATAGAGCACAACACGAGCGACCGGTGCATTTCACCCATCATGGATGCACAATGAGCAGAAGGCTAAGGAACAGCGCCAGGGGAGAAGTTAGGGGTTCAGTGTCTTGCTCAACTACACTTCAACAGGCCAGGAGGAACTGGGCGTTAGGCAATTTTCTGTTACCTTTTTATTTTCTGAGATTCCCTGTACTTTTCCATTTCTCTTTGATACATACCCTCATTTCTGTACTTTTCCATTTCTTTCTCGTGAGAAACAAGCCCATTGATGCTCTAACGGTAATGTAATGGGCTTAAAGATAGCCAATGTCCCCATCCCATTTCTATCGGTGTCCACACCCATTTTATGGGCAGCATCACACTCCTCAATGCCTGCTTTATTTAAACTTTTGTACAATAGAGACTCACTATAATCAATAAAGTGGAGTTCTTCCGGAGGGAAAGCAGACACAGTCTCTGCTTCTCTCTGCTCCCAATATATGACCTAACCTCTGATACAATAGGGCTCCACCTCCATCTCCATCCACCATCGGCTAGGACATCTGGACCCTGGCCTTGGACTGAGAGGATGAGAAGGACCAACCGAGGTTCCCGGGGGTCACCACAATTACCTTGTCTCAAGACTTATTCTTATCACCGGGAATCAAAACAGGAATCTTCGGTTCCAAGGACAACCGCGCTAACACACTGTGGCACACCACCCCTTGTCAAAGTCTCTGCTGTGATTTGACAACCTGTGTCAACTGGGTAAGGCTTAACAAAGGGTGAATCTTCAGAAATATCCGTCAGTATTCCTCAAAAGAGTTTTTCTACATAGCGACCTTTGCTCCTCCCTCGAGTGAAACAGCACCTCTAAAACACCTCTGATAGTTTAATACAGATTTAGTCCCTGTAGCTATTGGATTTTTTCTCACGCTTTGGTCACCCCACTGTTTTGCCACTGAAACACCTATCTAAAGTGCCCTGGATTTAGGAGGGGCTGCACTGCATCAATCTGGTACCTGCATGTGAGGTATTTAGGGAGCATCTGTAGATTGCAAAACCTACTGATACAATATGAATAAGGGGCACGCAGGTTACAGAAAACAAGTTTCCTGTCAATGGCCAAAGTCCACACTGTCTTTATATCTGTGGAGAAAGTTCAATTTAATAGTTCCAATTGTCAATAATCACAGCTGATGACATCTGGAAAACAAAGTAAATGGAGAAGTTAGTTTTCTTGGACAGTTCTTTCTATAGAATTAAGCATTCATGCAGTGCTCAAATCACTGAATGGCCTGTTTACCACCACAGGAGCTACCATACCTTTGCCCTTTGTCCCAACATCAATGCAGCCAAGTGTTTTTGTCTTATCTTTGCTGATAACTCCACAGGGTTCTGTTCCGAGTTTGCATCTTTCCATCCTGCTTGCATGGGTTTTCTCAGCATTCTCAGTTTTCATTCAACAATCTAAAAACATGCAGTACATCAGTCAAAGACTCTGAATTGCTTGGATATTGTATTGACAAAGTGAAACATTGATGTATCCACTGGTGACTGATCCAAACTTTACCCCATTGTCTTGTCAAGTGACAGCTGGGATTATCTTTAGCCCCTCCACGACTCTGAGGGGTAATAACAATGAATGAATACAAGTAGATAAATAGATACATCCTTATTACTACAACTAATATTAATGATAAAAGGGTTGAGTGTACTGTTTAAATGTATAAACAACACTAAAGAAAAAACATTGAGTTGATCATTCATTCAATGTTTATATCAGTTATCCTTCACTCAGGGTCACATTTGAGGTAGAGCCAATCCCAGCTGTCTTTGGGTAAGATGAGGGGTACACCTTGGACAAAATAGAGACTTTACCTTTTGCATGTTTTTGTACATACTGTTTGATATAGTATAACAATTTTCTACCCCATTAGAAATATGGCCAGAGCTATTTGCAAGTAAATGCAGCTAAGATAAAAGTTATCTGCACGGTGAGAGAAAGTCTTATGAAGAAGACAAATTAGATATATCCAAGAAAGAGATGGCTAGAGTAAGTGAAGGAAATTAAACAGAATACAAAGAAGGATGCCATAAAGACAGGGAGAATGAAGTGAAGAAAATGAATAAGAACATCAACAACTCTCAAACCTTTCTTCTTTTCCCTCGGTCTAATATATAAATGTGATGGTTCTTTTCCCCATACAAAACCCCATAGGCAATTTAAAGGAAGTAGGGCAAAATGAAATATGGCTGCAATATAAAAACAACACTTCTATCACACAAAAGGCAGAAAGAACCTTCTTAACATAGCACACATGCATGCACGCAAACGTGTGTGTGTGTGTGTGTGTGTGTGTGTGTGTGTGTGTGTGTGTGTGTGTGTGTGTGTGTGTGTGTGTGTCTGTGTGTGTGTGTGTGTGTGTCTGTGTGTCTGTGTGTGTGTGTGTGTGTGTGTGTGTGTGTGTGTGTGTGCGCGCGCGCGGGTGTGTGTGTGTTTTCAGAGAGTAATATTGAATGCACTTGAGCAAGTGAGAAAGACAAGTGAGTTTGGGTTAGGTTTGGCTACAATGGGTCATTAAATGGGTCAGAAAGCAGTTTAGTTTTTTCATTAAGATTGAGTTAAAACTAAGATCTAAAAGACATCACTAAAAGTGTTATATATTCCATCATCCAGTTTTCTTAAACTCTCAAACAAGGTCCATAGGAAGCCCCCTTGCACTCCCAATGGATGGTGTGGAAGGCTCTAGAGAAATCAAAGAATGTGATCCTCACAGTGCTTCCACTGGTAGTCTCGGTAGGTGAAATGTAGTGGTGGTAGTGGGTCCATCAATGGTCCCTTCTCTGCACTCACGCTGCATTTGCTCTTTTCCTACCTTTAACCACCATCATAACATACCATAAATAGGGTAAGTCCTGGTTAATCTCTCTGTGACATGCATGAGAGCCATTTTGATGTCATCTGATGAATTAATCCTGACCCAAATATAGATGGCCAAGAGTCTAACCCGTTATTCAGTTATATGATGTCATGCATAACTGCGTGTGGACAGAAGAGGGAGCCTTAAGAGGTTGAAGGAGATTGCTGTTATGTTTTGCGTGTCTCAAAGATTTTATAAAATTCCATTGCTTATATAGAAGTATCATTGCTACCGTAGAAGTAAAAAAGGTGACATCAGTGACATCAACATATTGCAGACTTAGGTATTTGATAATAAGTAAGTAGTTCAGTTTTACAAATGCATCAGATCAAGAACTGTTGGCAAAGTTCCATATTTGAGCAAAATCATGTCCACAATAGATTAATTCCATCTTCTATTGTCCCAGTTAAATTAATTAACAAATTATTAATAAATAGCAAGAATTCGCTGACAGAGCTCCCACCCTCCTTATTATAGTAATACATGATATATATATATATATATGTGTGTGTGTGTGTGTGTGTGTGTGTGTGTGTGTGTGTGTGTGTGTGTGTGTGTGTGTGTGTGTGTGTGTGTGTGTGTTTTTATGTTTGTTTTCTCACAAAAACTC